>OZ023313.1:33318190-33876326 GCA_964007375.1 Ophion obscuratus | reverse complement strand
CCCATACCGGAAACTGACTTCCACCGTACGACGTGTAAACCTAACTTAATCCCACCATGCCGGGACCGTAAACCGTGTGCGCTTACTCGCTGTGCCCACTTTCTGCATTTACGGTTTATATACATGTGCATCGTGCTTTTGTTTATGTGTGTATGTATGTGTGTGTGTACAGGGAGGAAAGTGGTAGACACGCGTGAGCAAGCGGTAAATGCACGCCGGAAATGATATTAGTTCCGACTACGGATACCGCGAAGCCCCCGCACTGTGGGTCTGACTACGTTATACAGGTTGTGCACCAAAAAGCTCACCACAAAGACCAGAACAGCATCCTTCAGCCCACAGCTTCTGCCCGCAATAAGTGTATCCTCTTTATCCGCGTAGCGTCCAGTCCTCTAATTTTATTCCTATCTCGCGTGTGCATCTACGGTTTCCCCCAGCCTCTCTACCTCTCTTTTTCCCTCGCCGTAGGTATTGGCCGTCTGGATTGATGGGATTGGGTTGATCATCGGGGCTTATCGCTTGAATGGCTCGCTCCCCTCTCCCGAAAATCCAGAGAGATACTTTTTAATGGAATTGGGTCTTGAAGGGACAATCACGCGCTCTGTACAGGCAATGAGAACTTTTGATCGAATCGCAAGAATTAAAGGATTTTTTTTCTTTTCGTTTTTTGAATAACCGATGGCTTTTGTATCAAGTACTCGTTAAGGAACTTGTCGATAACTTTTTAACATTGCCAATCTCCTATTTACAACCGCTGTTAGCGTGGACGATAAGATTGTTTCTTCATTATATAATACTAGTCTTCCTCAGCGTTCGATATATTCGCGCGTCTCGCCGTTTGTCCCTTTCTTTTTTCTTTTCGTAGGTCTCTACGAACGCTGACTTGAGCCAATGAGGGTTGAGGGGATCTGAAATGTATGGTTAAACCACATATCGCCTCTCTTGCTAGTCTGCGCGAACCGGTAGCGTGTAATTAGCACCGGGGACCTAATTTCACCTGAGCTCAACTAACCAACTGATTAATCTGAACTTAAAACTTTGCATTCTCAGACTCACGTTTCAGCCTCTTTCTCTGTATCCCTCTCTGTCCTCCTCTAATGACTTAGTTTCATTGACATTCCAATTATTCAAACTTAATCTAAAGCTATATTTTCAATTACGCGATAAATTATTGAAAACTAGTCTTTCATCGCAAATGTTCGCGGAGTTATTATTATCTACACCTGAAAGAACCCAATTGTGACTGACCGAATTCAATGTGTAAACATTTTTTACGGACTTTTTTATTATTTGATGCCGAACTTGGAATGATTTCCTTACGTAACCATTTGTTGCTTGTAATATATATCTTGCTTCGTTTTATTCAGTTTTTAAATATTTTTGTCGTGTAGATAATATTCAACTATTTTCTATCTCTCCCTTTTGCACACTCTCTCTATGTCTCTCTTCCCCCCCCCCCCCGCCCTCTCATCCTAATGATTCATTTGCACTCCGTGAGATTTAGATATTAATTATCGGCGAAGGGTTGCCTCTCGGTACATACAATGGTTAAGTCTGACTAAGTACTCCTTTATCCATTGTCCGGGAGCATAGTGACTATCACTACTTAGCGGAAACCCGACCAGTGCTACTAATAACTGCTAGTACTACTCGTAGTATGAGACCCCAGCAGTGCGTTTTGCGCCATCTGCAACGCTGAAATTTCCGTTTGTTCTCTATTATCGACCGGAAATACTAATCCCACTAAAACTTTGCGTGTCCTCTCTGTGGCAAACTGCCTCTCTCTCTCTCTCTCTCTCTCTCTTTTTCTCTCTCTCCCCTCGCCTTGTTCTGTCCCTTGCCCTACGTCCATCCCTCACGCTCACGAACCCTCCCTGATGGCACGATAATACATAACGAACCTTTTCGAGCTCGACCACATGGCAAACCACAAAACTTCCGATCCCTTACCGAATCCTTCATACATGCCACATTGTCTTGTGTCATCCCATCGATCGACTCATAATGAACTCCACTTTTCACGCACGCAATCTATCTCTCAAAGTCTCAAGCACCATATGAACACGGATACTATTTCATATTCACTTCTTCGCAGCCCATTCCACCAATTCATTTCGCAGTGACGTATAAAACATCGAAACCGTTCGAAAGTTTGCGATGAATGCGTTCTTGCTCTTTTCACCGCCTCTATCATTCTCCGTTCACCCATATACCCTTCAGCAACTACGCGGCCGCACGATTTTCTCTGTGCCCTGAGTTTTTTTTTATTTGAATTTTATTGCAGTATTCTGATTTATTTTGTCCGCTTTTCTCACTCTGCATTTCACCTCTCCTCTTCTGTTCCAGCTTAATTTATATTGACGTTTTTTATTTGTTACTTTGAATCCGCTCCCTTCTCTTCCAATTTTCTATTTTACGATTGGCGTTCGCGGACCTCGAGCTAAGTGCACAACTTCTGACCCCACATTTTTCCAGACTAAATAATATACATAAATGAATATATATATATACACAGGGTGTCCCAGAACTCAACGTCAAGCCGAAACGGGGTGACAGGATTGATTGTAACCATCATGAGAAAAATCAGAAAAAAAATCTATCCCATGCAGTTTGAAAATTATGGGCATTTAAGAAAAACCTAGAAATTTGGTCAAACTGTAACCAATTTTCGGTTATTGTGAAACAAACCCAAACAAACCCAAACAAACCCAAGTTTCCTAGAATTAAGACTATTTGTTAAACTATGAACTTAAAATTTTCAAAATTTGTCTACTTTGAAAGGCCCTGCTTTATTTTTTTTCTGATTTTTCTCATGATGGTTACAATCAATCCTGTCACGCCGTTTCTGCTTGACGTTGAGTACTAGGACACCCTGTATATATATATACAAGTGAAATGAATTCGGAGTACTTTACACACAAAAAATATCGCATTTATTGATCATTTTTGCGTTATAATCTATTCTATGTTATATTCTTATTAAAGTAGGCTCATAATGGCAAATATTAAGTAGAAACATTACAGATTAAAACAAAAACATTACAGTCCTATTTCGTAGCATAATATACATTTTTCGCGTAAAGATAAAAAAAGATTATTCTATTCAAAGTGTCCAGAATTAATGGCACTAGAGTTTATAGGTGGCTGGAAAGATCGAAGGGGCGAAAACCTTATTTTTCTCATTTACCCGATCAGCCAAGAAATTAGCAGCAGCTGAGTGTGAATGATGTCAGTAGCAGACAGATTCCAAATGGTTTCGCACTATCCTGCACATCGAGATGAAGGAAACCGGGAACTTTTACTAGAGAGCGAGAGAGAGACAGAGAGAGAGAGAGAGAGAGAGAGAGAGAGAGAGAGAGAGAGAGAGAGAGAGAGAGAGAGAGAGATCGAGAGTCCTCCAGATATGGGGGTTGATTTTATAACATTCTATTCTCCTCCGTTTTCTAACTTTATTTAGTCCTCATCACATCACGAATGTGATTACTTTGGCAAAAGACATTTTTTCTCGCCCTTACCCATATTGCGAGCGTCCAAGAAATTCCTGTATATCCAGATATATATTTATATATATAATTTATGTACAAGGTAGACGAAACTTTTTCTCGTCCCTTTGCGTCTATATGATATCGTGGAGCGTCGTAAAATGACTCAGCCAAAAGCAGTCTCGTCTAGAGTAGAACGCGAGAGTTCATGAAATATTCCGCGTACGGGAACACGAACTCGATGAGTTTCCCTAAATATTTTAACAATACCACATATGTCGAAGTCCGATAATTCGTATACGCGTGTGCGCGCCTTTTGGACATCAGGTTGAAAATAATTCATGAATAGCGATGAAACATCTGCACAGGTGTGAGAATGTATATGCGACATATGACGTAGCGTTTCGTTCGACACGCTGCGATAGACCCAAGTAGCGGCACTGAAAAATTGCCAGAGGATCAAGTAGAAAAGTAGAGCCGCCGAAGGAAAATGTCGGATTCTCCGTTATCGATTGAAGCTAATAATCATCACAGTTATATCAATCATAACATAAGGCGAAAAGATACGGGATCATCAAATCATTTTCTAAAATCCTCTTTTGATTATTTTTTTCCATAACCCTTCCGCGATAATATCATTATGATCTGATAGGAGTTTGTCTTAATTTCGCAAATAATCTCAAAGTTAAATGTTAAAAGTTTAATTACCAATGAAGATAAGTTAAGAAACGTCTGTACTTTTATTTTGACGGATCCTTGAGAAAAAAACTGTGGCCAACTACCCCGGACTTGCCCTATACTATATAGAAATAAAAGGACTTTATTCTCCAACAAAAATTCGTGAGCACGCGAATTTTTTTCACATCATTCGATCGCTGATCGAAAAGTGAGAAAAAAAAATAACGCAATCATCGTAAAAGGAAAGTCGCGGCTAGGTTCGACGGCACTCTGGTCTTGACGTTGCGAAGAAATATTTGTTCTCCCATCTTTTCACAGCTCACATACCTTTTCATTTTCCTTTCTTCGTAGCAACAACACACATGAGTGACGAACGAGACAGGCGTAAAGCAGGCGCAGGTATGGGAAGTATGAAGGGTCTGACGAGAAAGAGATAGGCCAAGAGGGAAAGAGAGAGAGAAAGATCGAGAGAGAGAGAGAGAGAGAGGGCAGAGGGAGCGAAGGAAAACGCGTGTGAATGAGTCGTGTCGTAAAAGAAGAATAGGGTCGATATTAATCGTCACGAGCTGCGGGTGAATGGAAAGGAAAAGCTTTGGAAACGCGAGAAGGTCTTCACGCGCCGAGTCGTTTCTCGATTTTTTTTCCGTTCCCTTGCGTTATTATTTTTTTTTTTTCATGCGACTCTGGCTCGTCGCACGGTTCGCTGGACGATGCGCGTGTAACCAATAGGTTCGCCAAGAATGAGACGAGAAAATTTAGAAGCTTTGCGGTTGTGCTTCGAGCCTAGGAAAGCTCAAACCGCCTCCGGTGAATGCTATACGATATGCGGTATTCCCAGCATTATGTCAAGAAGGATAAGGGAGCAGTAGTAAAAAGAGAGGTGCGCGGGAGGAGAAGGGGAGGGAATGGTATGTGAAGCATTAATCACGGGCTTCTCGTGCCCCATGATTAATGGATCGCTTCGCCTTCTACACCTACTACTCCGTTGATGTTGCATCGTGTGCACGATGATTCGCCCGATCGTTCTACTTGCATTCGCTTTTGCCTCTACTCTCCTCCTTTCACTTCTCTCTTCCTTTCTTCTCTCCCTTCTCGCTCTCTGTTTTTACCTTTCTCTCTCTCTCTCTCTGCTCTGCTTGGATCTTTAACTCCTCTCTTGCATCGTGGCGCCGTGATTCCCGTATAACTGTGTAGTTTTTGTTCTCAATGGGAATCGCCACGGTTGTACATCGCAACCGGCGAGGATTCCTAACAAATCCCCTTTGTCGATTAAAATGCCTCGATACGTTCTCAACCGCAAGTAACTCAACACACAAATCCGACAGGAATACCATTGTGATGAATGATCTTTTTAAAAGGCTCCTGGGGCAATATTTCCGCCATACGTCAATCGAGTCATTTATTGCAATATCATTAATATTTGCCACAAGAATTCAGCGAGGATCCTTTAAACGTATACGACAAAAAAAACGCATTTTGTTGGCCTGTATTATCTTTCGTACACGCAAACAATGAGTTCATAATGTAATTATTTTTGATGGGTTTCCAATCGGACGGGGCTCATCCCCGACGCCCAAGTCGAGCAGGACAAAACTTTCAATGGAGATTCATGGTCCCCGCGTCATTCGCAGAACCATCACGATCGACTCACCACCCTCAAATATCCACGCGTATACACATATGTACGCGCACGTACACGCAAATGTATACAGGCCACTCTGTATCCCAAAGCTCACTAAACTATGTATAAGCGACTGTATGACTGTATAGCTTTCCTTCGATATCGCACGATGCCGCAACGCCGAAATTGAATTACTATTATTGCGGGTTATTGCATTGGCCGTAGATTGAGCGCGGCAAAGGCTCCACCGCTCTCTCTCTGTCTCTCTCTTGCTCTCCCCCCCCCCTCTCTCTCTCTCTCTCTCTCCATATGTCTCCTTCTATCTTGCTCCTCTTGTTGCTCGGTACATTGCTCCCGAGCCCGGGAGATTCGCCCACCCGATAATTGAACCCTACGAATTAATAACTCCAATACGCCAATCAATACCAACGTTTGGCCTCGACGTCATTGTCGGTACACATATGCATGATACATATGCATACACTGACGATACACACGATGCACACCACATCCTCGCGGGCATATTATACACGAGCGCGCGCGCGCGTGTGTGTGTGTGTGCGCGTGTGTGTGTGCGTGTGTGTGCGTACCTTGCGTAATGTGTATCATACGTGAGTACATGAAGCCCAACGTCAGCCTTCAAAGCCTCTCTGCATCTAGCCTTAAACCTCCAGTCAAATTTCCGAAGTGAATCTCTCTCCCGAGACTGTGCGTATGTGGGACACAGCGCATATGCAAACACGCTCGTCGTCTCGATCCATCCCAAACACCCAGCGCTAAACACATTTGGTCACTCCATGCGCCCTACATTTCGCGGTTTAATTTTCAAAAGCTATACCAACAATAAAATACATTTTAAAGCGGTCTTCTCACTTTAGACATTAAAAAAAGGCTGTTTAGGTTTATATTATAGATATTGATATAAAAGTTGTTACACTTAATAAATACGCTTTCGAAATACATTAACAATTTTTTTTATTTATTCAAGTCACTATGTATAGACGAAAATGGTAGTTAAAAAAAGTCCTAAAAAAATTGTACGTCTGCGCGCTGTTGATGAAATCTCGGAGATGAATTATCCGGAACAAAAAAATCAAACGGTTTTAGATTCAGTATGTTAATGTTTATAGATCATATCATACGATTTTTGATATATGCAAAAATAACAAAATGGCGGAGATTTTTCGAAAAAAAAAAAACGTATTTTTTCACTGTTTTCGGCAAAAAAATAGTAAATATCAAAATTTAAAAAAAATCCTTGATATAGACTATTGCTATAGTTGTAGAGAATATGTGGTTAAAATTTCATAAGGATCGGTTCAGTAGTTTCGAAGATTTTATCAACAAGCCGTCGAAAAATGTTGTTTCGAGAAAAACACAATTAAACTTTGTTTGGGTTACAAATACATAACTTTTTAAAATGTATCTCGAAAGTGGATTTATTAAGTGTTACAACTTTTACATCAATATCTATAATATGAACCTATCAAAAAAATTCGTGAAAATGAGAAGAGCCCTTAATAGAAGACTTTCTCGGACAACATTGAACATAATTGTTTTCCAAAATTATGCCAAATTGATCACGTAATTGTCGAAAATTTGTTTCCTTTCGTACGTTTTGTCTGAATTATGCAAAGTTTTTCGAAATACAATAGTAAACGAAATTGATTTCAATGCTTGAGAAATGTGCTCTTGAATTCAGAGCTGATAGGTTGTCAAATTTCTATAACACGCGGTAGATCGAATTTCAATCGAGGATTGGAAAGCTATGAAAATAGCGATTAAATGGTACATTTGAGGAGTCGGTTTTAAATTCAATTGAAAATGTTCATTATGTCGATGTCTAGCGTACATGCTAGCCGAGTAGTGGTGGTGTGCCCGATATACGTATGACGTGCTCGAACAAAGCGAATATCGTTCGCGTTCAGTGGCTCGTGGCCAATAAGCCGCTCGATTTAACGGTTATTCTCTTTTTTTTTCTTTCTTCCCTCGCACTCTCGTTTGTTCTCTCAGCCGTTTATATACCATTTTGGGGAATGCTCGATTAATGTTCTTTTTTTTTCCTTTTTTTTAAATTTCTTCTCTATTTTTCACTTGCGTTCTTGGTCAATTGAACTATAACGACGCTTGTGTCGCGGACCGAGTAAACACGGGTATTAATAACCTGTCGTTCAACGATGGCGACGATAACGACAGCACTTCTGGCACCATTGAGAGTATATCCGGTATATCCTGCAATCCTATGGTCGCAGAATCAGGATCCGAGACGGTCCCTGTCTCTCTCTCTCTCCCTCTCTCCTTCTCTTTCTCTTTTCTCTCATTCTCTGTTTCTCTGATCCGCAATAGCTTTCATATAATCCAACGAGCAGCGAAATTCTCATAACAACTTACGGAGACATCTGAGTGGTGGTAGTCGAGGATATACGTAAAACGACCGATTTCTTTTCCTTCTTTCCTGTTTCGCAATCTACGATAAGCGGTTGGATTTAATGATCGCTCGTATCGTGTTCTTCTTCTCTTCTCATCCTATCTCATCCATTTTTTTATTGAGCATTCTCAAGAGCCTCCTGGGATGTATTTTCGTATTTGTGTGCGTGTGCCCAGACTCGATGCGAGTTTTTCCTAACCTGCCCTTCCCGGCGTATCTGCCACGATGTTGCTCCATTCCTGAGCTTTAATAGTCCAGTAAAGGAGACGAAAACCCAGCACTTTTTAGCATAGAATATGCACTTTTGACTGAAGGTAGATGGTTGCATACTGAAAGCAACCCCGATAAAATGTTGCCCGTCAACTCGCCCTAACCCTAAGAAATAGGGGTTGAAAACTTAAAAATCGCCGTATCTCGATAATTAATAGCTCGGTAAAAAAAAGGTTCAAACAAAAGTTGTTTGGAATAATTAGATGCGTATAAAGTTGTGTGACGTCCACCCCCTATCTTTGAAAATAGCGGCACAAAAACACGAGAGCTCCACTAACGCAGGCAAGACCGCAGCAATACTCCGCTTGCACACACTTCAACCCCGAATTTTCGAATTGTTTTTGTGCCGCTACTTTCAAAGATAGGGCGTTGGACGTCAAATAACTTTTTACGAATTTCATTATTCCAAACAACTTTTGTTTGAAACCTTTTTTGATCAGGCTATTAATTATCGAGACACGGCGATTTTTAAGTTTTCAACCCCTATTTCTTAGGGTTGGGGCACGTTGAGGGGCAACATTTTGTTGGTGTTACTTCCAGTATGTGACCGTCTACCTTCAGGCAAAAATTCATATTCTACGCTAAAAAGGGCTGGGTTTTCGTCTCTTTTACGGGACTATTATGACGGCAGAATTAACTCTTTTGTTATACTAATAACTTTCATCAATTCCACGTCAATTAACGTTATCTGGAATTGGCGACGAATGCCAGGAAAAATTGGTAGCCTTTTGCTTCGTAGCATTTTCAATATTCCTGATGTCGAAAATCAATTAAATGTATTCTCGACTGAAGAGGATTGAAGATGTTATATTCTTTGCTGATATTTCCGATATTTTACAGCATAATATGCGAATTAACAAGGCAAAAGATTTGATCAACGCTCAATGTATATCCATCCGCATATAATATGCGAATTAACAAGGCAAAATATTTTATCAACGCCCAATGTATATCTATCCCGAGCAACTGTTGGTAGTACGAGTAATATATACACGTATTTATATAGAGGCAAATCCATCCGTCTATAGGCAGTCTTCGGTATAGAGATATCGGGAAAGTTTCCCATGGGTGTAATGGCGAAACCGATAGGGCTTGGGATAGCCAATAAGCCATTAGACTTAACGGCTCTTCCGGATTGCTTTACATTTTTTCCCCTCCCCCCTTCCTTCCACCCCTGACATAATCGCACTTCTGATATTAAAACTCCATTTACAGCATGGCTGTATTCTATGTCGCTTGGTTTTAAGGAAGAACGTTCTTCGAATTCTGTTTTCCAATCCCTTTAACATTTGAAAAGAAAAAAAACGCGTATAATCTTTACGTCTAAGATTCCCATAAAGTTCCGTCGACTAGCGATAAATCAACAATGGCACAATTGAATTTACGATAGAAGAGAAACCTGTAAAATACTGTCGGGGACTTACATCCCGTCTATTGCGAACCCAAGCTTTCCGAAAGAATTTCTCAGGGAAAACGGAGCGGACTGTTAAAAGAATCGGGAGGAACATTGCGTTTGCGAATATGCTTCTGGGTATAATGGATCGTGAGAGCTTGTGTTTGACTCGTTTGGTTTATCGCACGGGAAAATCGGGTATCGAGGCGACGATTAGTTCAGGAGAGAACCGACGGGAAGAGTTGTGCATACGCTATCGTGTTCGCGCGGCGAGTCCGTGAAAATTTGAATACTCCGAGGGGTCTGCGTGCTCAATTAAGTTAATAGCTATCGAGATCAATGCTTCTCCACGCATCGGATAAAGCCAAACGATTTTGGCACAGGCTACAGCATCGAGTTCGCTTTTAACCTTGCACATCCCGCCCTGTCTAGTATGCAATATTTATGCTCCAGTATATGCGGGGTAATGCGTAGAGGCTATTCTGTGCCAGACCGTACACTTTGAGAACTCAATGAGAGTGGAAAAGATAAAAAGTGTATCTGTAAAATATCGTAAAATCTTTTTTGATTTCTCAATACAGGGTAATTCTGGGGGAAGTGGCCATAAGGGAGAGATGGCTAATATAAATGTTTCATAGAACCGCGCACTGGATTTCACCTGTTACTGCTTAATTCGCTTCGCGTCGTGCGCAGGTGCAAAGTGTACGAGCAAACATTTGGCAGAGAAAATGTTTAGTACGCCAAATTCTTTTTAATTATTCTGTCTAGGGCTAATTTTTTTTTACGGTTTCATATTTCCCATTGTGGTGATGTTTTTTTTGTAATGGTTACTTTGGTATTTCTTGGATAGTTCACGAACAGTACTTTGTTATAACCTCAAGATTTCGCAGGTATTGTTTCTACTTGTTTACATTTTAGATGTGGCCATCTCTACCGGGAGATTAGGAGAGATGGCCACGTACAGTCGGTGTATGATGGCCATGGTATTGTAATGTGTTCAAGTAATTCATTTTTTTCCACATTTGTTTTAAATGCCTAATAAGTGCGAGAGAAAAGCAATTGCTCTACGAGGAAACTGGACTCAAGAGTAATTAAAAGCAGCTATAAGTGCTGTAAAAAGTGATGAACTGTCGGTTCGTGCGGCCGCTAGGACCTTCGAAATACCTAGGAAGACCTTAGAAATACGACATAAGAACAATGACAAAAAATGTTGCGGAGAAAATTATTATAAAACTTGTCTCATCAAAAACTGGCTTCAGTGGATAGTATGCCAACTTTGGGTATACAAAAATTATACCGATATCGATGGTACGTGTTCTAGAAGCGGCCAAAAGAAAAAAAAAGGAGAATCAAAACATAAAACCAAAGAGTAAGCCGTGAGCGTAATGCTGAGTATCTGGCCATCTCACCTCTACTGCTATGGCCATCACACCTGGATACTCCGGGAGAGATAGGCGATCGTGATTTTGAAAAATTGTAATTTTAAGGTTGATCTGATCGAAGCTTTTTTTAATTTGTCATTTATCTTAAAGTTAAATGTTGAAAGTTTAATTACAATTGAAGTTATGTTAAGAATCGTTTGTACTTTTATTTTAACGGATTCTTGAAAAAACTGTGGCCAAATACTCGGGACTTACCCTGTGTGGCATTGATAAAATCTTTTTAATACAACTGCAAAACAAACCAAAGATGTTTTTCGTGCTCCAAGTTGTTTTTCGTATTGCATTATCTATTGTCGTTCGATGCTCTCAATTAGCTAATGAAAACAATTATTTTGGTCCTTTTGCAATGGTTATGCTTCAATCTCAGTTTCGTGTTGACGATACGGGTTTGTACGGATCCTCCAAATCGATGTTGACTAATACTTTGCTGATTTTACACAGAACGTCAAATACGTTCGCATTGTATAAACATTGATATAACAACGATGTAACGAGATTATACTATGCTCGATGCAGTGTATTTATGGGAGAATCGATCGCTACGAGCTTTTCCAGGTCTCGTACTACCGAGGATCGAAATGGGCCGTATCATTTTCGCACGGATTGCCCGGAACGACTCTCCACGATCGTGCACTACACCTCGGCCTCTTTGCCCGATAATTATGCAGAAAATTAAATACAACGAGGCTTTAGATATGTTCTTGATTGTGACGATTACCAGTTTCCCCGTATTCCTGGTTGGAGTGAGTACAAGAGCGGTCGAGCCGCTAAACGTAAAACAATTACGACCGGATTGAGGAAAAATTCTCTTTCACGGTGACACGTGCAAATGCTCGAGACTTTTTATATTAGGTGCTGGTGAAATATTTCACAAATATCCTCACTTTTTTATCGCTCAGCTGAAATGATAGAGAAGATAACGCCAATTCGGGGCTTTGAAGTACACGCTGTTTTTGCCGTACTGAATATTTATATCGCTTTTAAATTGCATGTAAATGAACGAGACTTCCTGTTTTGATTTGGGATAAAAACCATTTTTTTCTACGTCTCAAATGCTTTCAATAGTTTCCCATATTTTGTAGGAGTACCCGAGGCACTATTTCCGTCCAAAGTTTTTCGGATTTTTTTTACACTGAAAATCTAACGACAATTCCAAATAGCGGTAATAATACAGGCTTAATGCCTTACATGACATTGAAAAAATTATTGTTTAGTTCTTTATTGCCGTAAATGATATACGAACTTCTCGAGATTTGGTTACTATGGATGAACATTCCGAGAATAATATGGTTAATATGCATAAACATCCCGAGAATAATAGTATGGTTCGAAGAAAAATGGTTTAAAAACTCTCAACGCCATTTTCTTGAAACCATGTTTTCAAAATCGGGCGGACTCGTAGCTCCTACAATTTATAACCGATTGATTTCAAATTTCAATTGTAGCTTTTTACACAGATTTTCTAGTGAAGTACACACGATTTATACGATTGACCTACAATTACGGTTTTTATAAATACATTAAGGACGTCTTTTTCGGTTAAAAATGCGACTTTTTTTTCAAAATAGTGCCCAATTTACCAAAATAAATATTTTGTAATAATTGTGTGTACTTCGCTAGCAAAATTTATGTAGAACGCGAAGGAAAAATTTCGGTCTAGGTACTCATGTGCGTCTCCAATGAGTCCGCCCGTGGAGGGTCTGAAAAAACGTTCTCTTTCTACCGGCCACTGTGCCGCTATTTTGTATTTTCCGGAAAATAAACATTTAATTCGAGGACCTGCAGATATGTAAAATAAACCCTCCAAACCTCATTTTGAATGATGCATTAGCATAACAAATTAATAAGGCCTTAACGACACGAATAATTGTTCACGTCGACTAATCCTAGCTGGATGAAGTATTATTCATACGTCAACATTTTACGAAAGTGCTAAGCGAGTATCGTGCAGGTTTGCGAATGAAACCTTAACTTATGAATTTTCTCCACGGTTATGTTTCAAAAAATATTATCTGAGCGTAATCCGGCGAATTTTAACCGGTAATGAGGGTTGATGGATGGGGGCAATACTGCATGCGGAACATCGGCATACGGCGTATCTTTCTGTCAAACTGGTAATACAGATTAATTCGAATTGTCGACGCGCCCGAGGTACTCACGGGGGACCTCGATCTGCGGTCACGAATTAACTGCGAAATGACGTTTGTTCGTATGAGTTGCGGTATACGTGTGACGTACAGTATAAACGAGAGCGAGAGAGAGAGAGAGAGAGAGACAGAGAAAGAGAGAGAGAGAGAGAGAGAGAGAGAGAGACCGGAGACAGATGAGATCAGTCGACGAGAGTCGAGCGAGCGACTAATTCTGTCTCGCTCTGACGAGAATATTCCTTCCGTTTTATCGATCCTTTGGAAAAGCGTTATACAGCATCAATTCTCGTTGCACCGTGCATATACTTTCATCTCTGTCGCTGATTCCGCAGCGCTCCCTCCTTCCGCCCTCCTGCCCCTTATCCGTCCCATCGAGTTCACTAATGCGAGTCGCCGCTTAATTCATCGGTTATATTATCTATTAATAGGATGTGCCGCATAATCGACGAGCTCGTTTGAGGAGAAAAAAGAAATTTCCACCTGCTGACGATGAGCTATGCGTAGCTAAATGCTTATCGATTCTAACACATTGCAGTAGAGAAAACAATATAGGGCCAGACAAAGAAATAATTATTTCGAGTACAACGAATTCCTATATGCCGGTTCCATGGCCTAACTCGGGCAATACAAAGGTACAGGTTATATTGGAAATGACGATGTCACTGTAATCGAAGAATAGTGAAAAAAAACCATCGTACGCCCGCGAACCCTTTGAAAAAGTAAAATATTCTATAAATAAAGCAGAGCCGAATAATCGATTAGTCTACGAAGAGCCAAAGTTTCACATACCCGCTGCGATGCCTCGCAGATATCCATGTCAGTCTCGCTCAGTGGAAATATCAGTACCTGGTCAGACAGAACGAATGCATAACTCGTGTCTCTCTGCTATCGTTAAAATGTGGTTCGATCATTACTGACGTCTTTCCAGGCATTTTGAATCAGTGATGCCAGAAGATGGTCGCTGCGATGATTTCGTTTCCCCTTAAAATTTCTCTTAACTATCCACCAAAGGGGCGGTGAAATGCCCGCGGTTTTTACGGGGTCTTCTCACTTTAGACGCCAAAAAAGGCTATTTTCATTATCTTTTTAATAGGGTTATATTATAGATATTGATATAGAAGTTGTTACACTTAATAAATATACTTTCGAAATAGATTTAAAAAAAGTCATTCATTTAAGTCACTAAAGACGAAAATGGTAGTTAAAAAAATGTTCTAAAAAAATTGTAGGTTTGCGCTGTTGATGAACTCTCGGAGATGGATCATCCGAAACAAAAAATCAAACGGTTTTAGATTCAATATGTTAATGGCTATAGTGAATATCACACGATTTTTTATATATGCAAAAATAAAATGGCGGACATTTATCGTAAAAACGTGTTTTTCACTGTTTTTGGCGACAAAAAATAGTGAACATCAAAATTTAAAAAAAGCCTTGATATGCGCTTTAGCTATAGTTGTACAGAATATGTGGTTAAAATTTCATAAGGATCGATTCAATAGTTTCGAAGATTTTATCAACACGCCGTCAAAAAACGTTGTTTCGAGAAAAACGCGTTTAAAGTTTGGTTGGGTTACATAAATACATTAAAAATTGTTTTATGTATTACAAGAGAGTATTTATTAAGTGCAATAACTTTTATATCAATATCTATAATTTAAACCTATCAAAAAAATTCATGAAAATAGCCTTTTGTTGGCGTCTAAGTTGATAAACCCCTTAAATGTGCTGGTCATTTTGAAAAAAGATCACGATGCATAAGACATTAATGGTGTCTTTTATTATATCTACGTTACACGCCGTTACGCTAAAACTGAAAAGTTAATGTATTATCAACAAACCCTTTCAGCTGAAAGTGCTGTAAAATGGATAATGAGATAAATCGATGAATGTGCGCTTAAGGTGAAATGACACATCGACTAAGGCACCACGAGTGCTAGAGAGATTCATTCGAAGTTTTCTCATAAACACAGGGCTGTGACGATCGATATTTCCAACATTGAAAGCTTTTTGGCCGGCATCAATGACATAGTCGATGCGGCGGGAAATTGAAAATTCGGGTATATCGCAAAGAGCATTCTCGGGCTGCTTAGTTTGTCCTTTTCGAATGTTGCGGTCGAACGCGCATTTTCCATAATAAATATTGTCAAAGACAGGCTATGAAACGAAATGTCAGTTAAGGTATTCCTTTCGCGGAGGGCCGTATTTTGTGGGGGCATAAGCAGGGCCTTCTGAATCGTCGGGAAATTACAATTGTGCTTAATAAAAAAATAAGTTACAATGGATTATTATACACAACGATAACCTAGAATAAAAAATTTCGCGAAAAATTAAGTAGATTGAGGCATTTTTACATTTGTTTGAAACGTCACGGCTACAAACATTCTTCTGCTAGTCACATTTTTCCAAATTTTAACATTAATATTTACTTTAAACGTTCGGTGATCCTCTGTTTTTATTGTCGTTACGGAATCTTTAGACTTTTACACGTGTGAGCAGTTTATATTAGGCATCGAGACTTGTTTAGTAAATAAATTATTAGATAGAAATGTGGCCAGCGGGACATGTCCATAAAGCGCCGTATAAATGAGACGATTTTTGGGGCCGTAATTTTTCGTTAAAGGTTCGGTAACTTGGCTTCAAATTTTACCAGTATTCTGGGATGTATTTGTACTTCATTATAGACGAAAATCAGTTAAGTGTAAAATATTTGGGTTCGTGAAAGGAATACCTTAAAATGGTTGAAGTAATTTTACACGTTCGCTACACTCTCAATGTCGAATGCTTCACATTTATACTAACAGTAGCAATGCCCAATCGCTTCAATTCCGAAATGGTGTATGGGATGATCGCGAGAATGTCGTGCGATTACCCGATACATTATCTAGCGAATGAAACGACAGAAATAGCAATGGACTAAATGCGCCACAAAAATAAAGCAAATGCGCTGCAAGTGACGAAAATGTTAGGGGGCTAGTAGTAAACGGAACTGCGAAATACTCAGATGTTGCAACGGCTGTGATCTGTTATAATGTATAAGAAGGTTAAAAATTAAAAGAAAATTAAAATTAAAAAAAACTATTTAACCACGTTTCAAAAACGTACTAAAATGTATAAAATAATTTCTCCCAACCGCATACGGATTGTCCTGAAAATTTGTGATTGTGAATTTTTAATAGCTATGAAAATACTTGTAAGATTTAAAACGAAAAACGTGGGACGCATGTCATAAATAATTGATGCAAAAATAGATCACCTAAGTCACTAACAATTTTATTACACTGCAAATGATATGAACTGTTGTGTGAGATTTCTCAATGACAGCTACTCCCTACACTCCTTACTATTATCTATGCATGCGCCCCACGTTATTCGATTTAAATATTACAAGCATTTTCATAACTATTAAAAATTCGCAATCTGAAATTTTCAGGACAATCTGTATGCGGTTAGGAATCTGTATTGGGTTATAAAAGTGTATGGGGCTAGGAGAAATTATTTTATATTTTTAGTCCCTTTCAAAAACGTGGTTCAAAATTTCCAAATTTAAATAATTTTACTTTCTGCTTTTTAGTCTTTTGTGTGTGCAATTTTGCTTCTCCTTCTCTAAGCGTCGCTTGCGTTTGGGGGCTGTCTCCTTGACCATCGTAGAAATCGTCACTAATGCACTATTCACTATTAATATTTTTTTAATTAATAGACTTTATTGCTCCGGGCAACGCACTTCCTCAGTTTGCACTGGGAAACATTCACCTACCCCCGGGGGTTAGGCTCGGTCTTAATCTAGACCGGAACAATAACGCTGGACGGCACTCGAGGGTTCCGACATCACCTCGGCTGCCGCCCAGTCAAAAAATCGCGCGAAAAATTCCATATATCGCTCTGCGATAGCCGCTCCCTCAAGCCAGAGGGTTAGCGGCTACCGCAGTCCACAATCGTGTTGCCTGAGTAAACGGAGGGACCCAAGTATGACCGCCTTCTGCATCTGACCCGCCAGCAACCGGACACCGGGTTTGCAAGCCGGTATGCTAGCGAGGCCCGATACAAAAGACTCTTTCATCCCCCCTAGCGCGCCGATGATGAGGACAACGAGAGTTACCCTGAATCCTCGGTGCAAACGACGTAGCTCGGCCAGGAGAGGCTGATACTTGAGCCGTTTCTCCTCTTCCTTTCGCGACACGTTCACTTCGGCCGGAGCCGAGAACTCAATGACGTATATCGTCTTGTCGTCGAAATCGAAGAGGACAACATCAGGCTTAGTCGCTTGAAGCGGCCCGATGGTCGCGAATGAGAAGTTCCAATAAATCTTGCACCTCTCGCCCACGACAACGGACTCAATATCTCCTGGTAAATAAGGCGGCACGGGCTCCCGGTCTATCCCATAAGAGTGCCGTAGATGATAGTACAACACTCTTAGGGCCGCGTTATGGCGATAGATATATCCGGAGACTGCATATACCGGGCAGGCCGACAGTAGATGCATTAGTGTCTCCGGCGATTGTTTGCATGCACGACACAAAGTGGTCGGCAGAGGCTGACCCAAAACGCGACTGCGATAGACCAGGGTGTTGATGACTCCGTCTTGGCAGGCGCAGATAAACCCTTCGGTCTCGGACATCAGTCCAGCTGACCGCAAGAAGGAAAAGGTCAGCTGGGTGGACAGCCCCTGTTCCTCGATGTGGTGAAAAAACACACCGTGCATGGGTCTGTCCACGTGCTGCCGAGTCAGGACAGTCTGCTCGGCAGCCCTGATTGCCCGCCGACGTCGGGACTTGGGCAACCGAGCGACGGAGTCTATTGGCAAGGCGCCACGCCGGCGCCGGCGGAACTCCAAGCCGAGGGTCTCTGCCGCACGATCTGCCGCCTTATAAAGAAAAGCACCCGCCCCATGAAGCTCATGCTGGTGCACAATCTCCAGGAGCGGGTCCGAGCTCGTTATTACATCGCTTGCCATTCCGAGGACCATGCGGTCATGAAGACACTCCAATCCCAGGAGCCCACGCCCGCCGCTCTGACGCAGCATATAGAGGCGCGGGGTGGAAGATCGAGGGTGCAGACTCCGCTGGATGTTCATTATTTTGCGTGTGCCGATGTCCAGCTGTTTAAGCTCGTCTCTGCGCCATTTGACGACGCCAAAGGAGTAGAGCAGGACCGGGACAGCGAGCATATTGGCGGCAGTGATCTTATTTTTCCCAGACAGATCTGATTTCCAGATCCGTCTGAGACGCCGCCTATACTCGCTGCGGAGGGCCTCCTTGACACCCTCAGCGTCTTGTACAGAACGCTGATCGATGCCAAGGTACCGATAAGACCCTCCGGCGTCCAGGTGTTTGAAGACGCTCCCGTCCACCAGCCGAACATCAGCCGCGACACCCTCTGCTCTCCCTCTCCTGAGATGAAGAACAGCGCACTTGTCCAATCCGAAGTCCATTCCCGCCGCCCGCGTGTACGTCGCTACGATGTTCAAGAGGAGCTTAAGCCCCCCCTCCCCAGGAGCGTATAGCTTGAGGTCATCCATATAAAATAAATGGGTGATCCCTCGCCCACGCTCCCCGGGGGGCCCCGCTTCGTACCCGCGTGCAGCCCGCAAGGCGATTGACAAGGGCAATAGTGAGATGCAAAACAGGAGGGGGCTGAGAGAATCTCCCTGGATAATCCCCCTCCTATACCCCACCACTCCGGTCGACACGTTGCCTTCACTAGTCTTAACTGTGAAGCGTGTCTTCCAGAGCGGCATGAGTTGCCTAATGCATCCCACTATGTAAGGACTCACCGAAAGGCGTTCGAGTAGGTGTATAATCAGTTTGTGACTGACAGTGTCGAACGCCTTACGGTAGTCTATCCAAGCGACTGAGAGGTTACGCTTGTGCTGGACCGCGTCTTGCGTGATGCAGCGGTCCACCAGCAGGTTCTCCTTACAACCTCCCAGTCCCCTCTTGGATCCCCTTTGTTCGTGTATCTCCCGCCATGCAGGCTCGATCTCGCCCAGAACACGCTCATAAAGAATCTTTGTGAAGATCTTACAGAGCGCATTCAGACACGTTATCGGGCGGTAGTTCTCCGGATGAGACAGATCCCCTTTTTTGGGGATTAACACCGTTCTTCCCTCTGTCAGCCACGTAGGGATTGGCACCGTCCCATCGATGAACGACGAGAAGATGCGGGCCAGATGGGTATGGGTGCACGTGAATTTCTTCCACCAGAAGATGTTAATCCCATCCGGCCCGGGAGCGGCGTGGTTCCTCATGCTACTCACCGCCTTCTCCACCTCACCCCGCGTGACTGGAAAACAGTCGCCACGCTGACTCGGCTGTTGCCGGCAGTACGTGTCAAACCGTCCCAGAGCTGGAGTGCTTTCATCAAAATGACCCGCCTCGCTATACAGCTTTCCCCAAAACCGCTCCACCTGAACAGCTGTTGGCGCTGTGTCGGGGGCAGGCGTAGGTGGTTGGAACCAGCGGCCTGGGTCAGAACGGAAGAGGGCGTTGTCTAACGCCCGACCCAGCCGCCTCTCTAGGGATTGCTTCGCAACCCCCAGGTTCCGCACCTTCTCCACGTAGCGTTCCTTCACAATAAGAAGGATAGCTTTGTTCAATGTGTGGTGACGGCATTTCAGTTCCGAGCTGATTTTTCGGATTTTAGGGGTAAACGCCCTCCCCGCCGTAATGAAGTCTAACACACACTGAACACGGGATGCCTGCCTCCGCGCTTCATTGATCTTATTCTGGAGCTGTGCAACGCGCCGCCGAGTCTTAGCCACAAACGCCGCCTTATCATTGCGTGTCTGAGGCTTCGACTCAACAGCAGCGCGATACACAGCCCAGTTCAAGCTGAGGAGATCAGCGGTCTCGGGGATTGCTGCCGCGAGGGACTCATTTGCCGCTTCTAGGCAACCAGGCTGAAGAGAAAATTTCCCAGTGATTCTCTCCCTCCTTGTTCCCCAGTCCTCTGTCAAATCGACGCGCCAACGGGGGGGTTCCGACTGCCGGGGGGTTCGATCTTGAGGCCGTCCGGCAGAGCTCCGTGCGGAACGCGCGGAAGAGCGCCTGCCGGACAGCTCTGGTGGTAGTAACAAGAGATCGTAGCCTTGTCGTCGCAAGCGGGCAGCCTGGTCTCGCAGATGTTGTTGCGAGAGGTGTGCAAGCTCTGGGTGCTCTTGGCTCCACAGGGCCTGCAACCTCGCCATGTAGCCCCGCCGCGACGGTACGCTATCCCTCCAGCAGCGGATGAGGTCTTCCTTGAGTTCCTCCGTCCACTCGAGGCGCCGATTTCGAGCCGTGGTCGTTACCGTGGATCCTATCCGGGTGCCCCTCCCAACTGATCCTTGGTCCCCATCCGAGAGGGACCGGTTGTGGGGGGCTTGACTAGGTGGTGTTCGAACCTAGTTTTCGGCGTGCCAGGTGGTTGGCCTGGCACGTCGGTGGCTATTGCGGGGGAGTTGCGCTCCCCCGGGCGATGGGCACGCCAGCTTCCCTACGCCAAATATCTTAATATTATTATTATTATTATAATATATAATATAATATTATTATTATTATTATTATTATTATTATTATTATTATTATTATTGAAAAAAAATGTCTTCGACTAAACTATGTTTTTTATTCCTTCATTTATTTTTTCACAATTTTTTTTCTCTTTTTCTCTCTCTGTGACAGACTTGCCTGTCTGTTTATTTGCCTATCATCCAGATCTGAGCTATGTTCAAAGTTTAAAGTCTCTAGCTCATCCGGAAGTAGGTTTACAATCGATTGCAAAATTTGTACCGAGCAGACAAACAGACAATAAGCAAAGCGAGTCAATAAAAACGTGGTAAAAAATAGATTCGTCTATAACTCAAATATTCTATATTCTATGTATCTGTATGTATATATTGTATATCAATATATGTTGTTATCACTCATTATAAGAAAATATATTTGTAGTCATCGCGTAGCTACGGTACTTTTTACAATTAAATAAACTTCACTCGTTACATTTTATTGACGATAAAAGAAATGTCATTTCTGTTCTGTACTACTAAATTTACGCGAGATCACTTTGCCATAAACGTGGTTGGATTGCCAAGTAGCGACTGAATTTCCTTTCCGGGTAGCAAGACGCTTATCTATACGTGCAAAAAAGCAAGGGCTATGTATAGTTTACAGGTAAAAAGAGTCGGAGAAACGAGGGATACAGGCGAAACAGGATAAACGGTCCTAGGAATATTCCCCTAAATAATTTTCTCCCTTGTTAACCCCCACCCCAAATAAACCTTAATCTACGGGGAAGTCCGCTGACCTGGCAACACTGTTTCGAATGCCTGTCAATCGAAACGATTAATAGTTTTGCATAATGACAAAAAAAAATCGGCATGGAAATTATTGTCAGATATACAATTGTAATCGTCATAAAAAATTTCCGGAAGCATAATGTCAAAAAATGATTAAACCATCTATTATGGTTGTCTAAACGTCTCTATTACTAAGAGACGGTACTCTATTACGACAGTCTTTGCCAACTGCGTAATTTTCTCATATAGAAATTTCTACAACCAGTCTTTCCAATCAATTTCTACGTCACTATCCCGATAACTAGATCTCAGTAGAAATGTCAATATCAGGTCGGACAGCGCCAATTAATATTGACTTTTTTCATGCCTGCTCGATGAACTTGTTGAAAATTCTACGAATTAATGGGGTTGAAATTCGCATAGTTGGAATGCAACGAAATTTCTTTTCGATTTCTTATTTTCTATATTATGCAATAAGACACTTTGCAGCTTTACGTGATAGAGAGCTAAATAATACTCCTAAAAAAAAATCCGTGATTTTCGTAGCTCAAATCTACTGAAAGAAATTTGGGAAATTAAAAAAAAATCGTTTTCGCTGCAGTGCAACGATGCAAATTTCATCGTCATACGAATCACGATATCGCAGCAATCATCGTGTGCGTAAACTTCGCATGCCCACTGACGAACGTAGACTTGTACGTGTGTGCGCGTATGAGAAAAACAATGAATGAATCCGAAATGCATCGTTACCTGTATGGAGGTAAGAAAAGAACAATTGCTGCCATTCTCTCCAGCCACGTACCGAAATTCCGCCGTCCTTCTTTTGATTTTACCACCAGAGGTTTCTGTTTTCGCTACGCAAATAGCGAGAACGCGGTATCAATGAAAGATGAGTGTCCCAGCGAAACAAGAGTGAAGCGAATAAAAAAACCAACGTCGCGGCGAACCTCGACCATGCTGGATATTAGTGATGCTTTGTTTGTACACGTGCGTATATACACATACGTATGCGTGTATACATGTTAATATTAATTTATCGACATATATGTGCAAAAGTATGCCGGCAAACACCTCCTTCATCCCTAGCCTCCCTGCCGCAGTCACCGAATACAACATACATGAGGATATGTATAGCTCTTTCTATCAACGCCGTCTATCACTATAATGCATGCCGATGCTTATGTGCGTTTGTATATTCGCGTGGCTTCCTGTATGTCCGCGCTCGTTCGCCGTACCAACTTGATTTCCCGCGGGATTTCTTGCCCGGAGTACAGACCGCGAGTGTGGATAGCTCGCTTCGCCCAATCCCCCCCCCCCCCTCCCCGTTCGCCCTTCGTCCATTTTCCTTCCCTGTCTCTCACCTTCCACTCCCTTTGTTTTTCTTCCTCTCTCCTCCGTTACTCTCGCCCTCGCCCTTTCCCCCTTACGAAGGGTTGTCCAACTGCCGTGCTACAGAAATGCCGAAGCTAAACCCGCACCGCCGAGCGGACTTTTTCATCTTCTGACGAATAATCCGAAGTGCAAAAATAAAGGGACGAAAAACCCGCATATATTTCCAGAAAAGAGAAATAAAAGCAATATCGATATTGCACTACGACAAATGTGAAAATTGTGTCCGTTCTTGTGGGAAATTACGCGAAGATCGAGAACTTTGTTGCCATAATGAATTTCGAATTATGATATTATGAATGAATCTCTCATACGTGTAATATCATCATTGTTAGAAAATCTTTTTGTACCGATGGTCCGTCTCCACGATTGCGCAATAAAATTAATGCATCACATCCATTGCATTGCGTGCTTTTCAGTAAAATATGTCGAGAATATTATTCTGCGATTCGAATATACATACGCAAAATATTCAAGGGGAGTAATGTATTGTTATTAATTGATATAGTATTATTGGGCGTCGTTTATTTTAATGAATATATTATGAAACAAAGTAAATATGAGAAATTCATATATTATTCATATTATTTTCGTCAAATCGGATGTGTACTATTTTGAATTGATAAAATTAACATAAAATAAAACAGTTGTAAAATGTTTAAGTAAAACATTTCATCTTGACTAGTTCTTTATGCATGCCGTCTGACGCGAGGTTTGCTTTTGTACTAAAAAAAAATATACGATGATTACAAAAATATACGAAAAATATACGGTGATTTTTAAAAACCCTGGCCAACAAACAAATAAGTAATTCAATCTCAAAATGTTCCGACGCGCCACAATCATTTCGAAACTAGGATTTCGTGTACACTGTTGATAGAGCAAAATTGCTGGAACGAGTTTTGGGCGACTCTTTGAGGACGAATGGCTAGCGTGGTTAACAGTGTGCATCTAGTCGGGCTGAAATGAATAATTTCCATTTAAACAAAACGCATTAAATATTAAACATCGATTACCGATCATTGACACAATTATCTACGTATTTGGAAAAAGAGAATTATTACGGTCGCAAACATTATCGTAAATCTTGTCTCACGAGGGCCGTGCTGTATATAGAACTGCAAGGCACCAAAAATTGTTGCTTCGAATTTTCATGTTCGTTTCGAGTTATGATCCGTGAGGGTTCATAGTGTAAGAATATGAATCGTAAAGAACTATTGATATTTATCGACACTGAAATATAGTGGAACGACGATGCGAAACGAGCATTGAAAAAAAAAACAATGCAAAATGCATTTTGACGCTATTTCGAATAACTGGCAGTAACCGACCAATAATGGACCGCGTAAATTCGCTTGCGCTCGGCATGAAAAATAAAATGAATGGAAAAGAAAAAGAAAAATGTTACTCTGACACCTTTATAATTAATACTTTTTATCTGAAGTTTTGTGCTCAATCATTGCGGAAGTGTCAATTCCAGAGTTGGAGAATTCTGCAATAAACTCGAGGTCCGTGCAGAGTCAGCGTATTTGCCGTTTCTCTAATTGCCCTCACATACATTTTGCGTCACATCAGAATAAAATGCCCTCACAATAAATTCATCCTGTATTAAATTCGGTACTCGTCATTCGGGAATAGCGCACCATCTCTGTCATTTCGCAAATGATTATTAAAAAAAAAATAAGACCCGTTATAATTCCTCACGAAATCAAAGCTTTTACCGAGCACTTATACGTACTCGGTGACAGTTTTGAAGAGACGATCAATCGCTCCGTGCAGAACGCCGCCGAAATTTATACAAAACGAAAAAAACTGCACAAAATCAACTTCCCAACGACCGTAGAAAATTCGAAAGCTAACATAAGTATTGTATTGAATGCTGGACGTCGCAAAATGAAAGTTACACTTTTGAACGTGTGCAACAAAACAATGATTGCTTCGCTTTGTTTGTGATTAAAGATTTACGTCACATAATGATCGAACAGAATGACGATAATAAGTGAAAAGGAATGATCGAGTGACTCTTTATTTAATTTCGTAACTAAATGCAGATCATCTGAAATTGAATGGAAGTTCCATCGGGAAGTGCAAGCGATTGAGTTGATTGATTGGTCACGTGATATTCTTAGGAAAATGTGCCGTCTTTATGTATACGGCATACGAATGTAACGATGTATATATATATGTGTGTGCGCGCGCGCGCGTGTGTGTGTGTGTATATATATATATATTATAATATCGACGTAGTCGGAGGGTAAGGGCACGCGGACTGACGGGAGCACGCGTTTCATCATATTTGGTAGGGCTCCGACGAAATGACGATCGCGTCCAAATATTTGAAATTCCTCGAATGCAACACGATCATCAAATACGAGAATATTGACGTCGAATATTGGGGGTGGACCATGGACTGTCGGTGTGGGGGAAGAAGGGTGGGCGGTGGATTAATTTTCCAAGGCTCAAACAACTCCAACCTCGACCCACGATAATCGGGACACCCGATACGTTTGTTCATTTTCGCCACCCAAAACGGACCCGTTTGCCCTTTGACTCCAAACTGTTATATATATATCACGATTACATCGTCCAGCTCGTATATATGTCATACGGTTTTGTACGAAGGTGGAGCACAGAGTGGACCCATAAACGTATGCACGCATATTGGGGCATGAGTACTATTTTCCTACACAGAAAACGATGCGCTATTTATAATGATGTACCTAGTCGGGTGTCACGTCGAGACGTATCGTTGCCGCAGTGGATACGGATAAGTTAAAATCTTTTTAATGGCAACGATGTTCAAGTTTCCATTGTTAAAAAGCTAAAAAATTCTTTCACATTTTTCATTTCATTAGCTTTCGATAATCTGAATCTCTTTTTGTAGATTTAGGTTGTAAATCTGTAACAAGTATCATCAACAACGTTTGAGTGATTTACAAAGCGTGAATATATCAGAAAAAGTTCGACGAAATATGGAAGAATTGCGAGAATTCAAGCTCAATTGACAGATCGAAGTAGTTGGGAATTCACTTTTTACAATATTTGTTGTATTGGTTCGAACAAAAATGAACATTTTTATACGTAATACACCGAGGAATGCAGAAATGGCCATGTTCGACAATGTATTAAAGAGAACGTCGGTTATAATCGACTGCACCACAAATTTCTAGAACGTTTTATTAATGTAGTTTTCCTTTTGTTTCAGTTATTCACGAGATACGGCAAGGTCCTGAAAATTGTCACCTTTACAAAGAACAGTGAGTACCTTGATACAAAGTATCTTTTTTATTTTTTCTTCCTTGTACCTTCATATTAATGATTATATTGGAAATGCAGACGTTTTATCTTTGCATCCCTCTGGGTTGAATAGGAGAGCCACGGATAAGAAGAAAAAAGTAGAATAGCGATGTTTTTTTTTGTTCCACGTTATGGCAATGGGGGCTGTTTTATGCATCTTATACGTATAGATCGAACACTTTCTCCATAACCGAGACTGATAGAGCTATCAAGGGAAAATGAGGGTACGCGGGTGAGCCTGACGGTTTGTCTTTGCCTTCTAGCACTGTCTGTCGAACCATACCGTTAGTATACTTTCAATATTGCTCTGTTGGTGCCCCCAAGGGATATCTCGAAAGTATATACGCAGTGTATATGCCACTGTTTCTTTTCCGGCATACTCCATACGTATACGTATAAAACCTTTCCAACTTCGCCATCACACCGAGGCTCTTTCCGTTTCCCTTTCTCGACCAGTGTTCTGCATCGAAATGCAATTTCTAACCGACTCGGTCCTTTTTACAAACAGAGACTCTTCTATACATCTATGTCTTATATATATATATATATATATATATATATATATATATATATATATATATATATATTACACATTTGTGCGTCAGCCACCATCGTCCTTTTCCGGTACTGATTTTTTTCAATTCTGGTGTAACATCTACGGCTTTGCGAGTAAATCGGATAGATGGAGCACACTCTCTCCAACGAAAATATGCGCCATGATCCTTTAAAACGTGCATTCGCATATAGTTTTTTCAGACATTGCGATGCCCAAGGGAATCAAGGTTACAAATGAAATTTTAACATCGCCATTCACGTCAGTTGCCATATTATGAACCGAAGAGTGCCCTTTTCGTCGGACGAAAAAAAGTTGCAGTCGTTTCACGCCGTTCTACGGCGAAAAAATTTAAACGGCCGAAGGATTTAGACCAAAACAGCCAAAGTGAAAGCAAAAAAATGGACAAAAATGTGACTATCGAGGATTTAAAAAAAATGAATAAAATTGCGAAATGCCCAGATCGCTGATTAATTTGGAATTTCGTGTACCCACGTATTTGGACTCGCTGATGGCGAGTATGATAATAAAAAAAACCCACAAATTTTATTTTTAAGGTAAAAACTCAAATACTGATTTTTTACAAGTTTTTTCTATTTTATTTTATTAAATGTTGATGTTGGGGAAACATGTTTCTTACAAAAGTTGTAGCCTATAAAAAGATTGATCTTTTATGTTTCGTACAGGTTTTGTCTAAAACCATTCTGTTCCGAGAAAAATGGGATAATGCTCCAATAAGTACATTTGACTACACTTGATTAGTTTCGATATTATCTAATTACGCACTTTACCACGGAAAGGTTCGAGTTTAGTCTTTAACCCCTGACAAGCACACTGGGGACAAAGTACCCACCCCAAAATTTTATTTCGTTATAATTCTTTGTGTATATTTAACAAAGGGCTCTCCCTTCCAGCGATGTTTTGTTGTGACCTTGAGGAAGCGTGTTCAGTAGCCGTTGGTGAGATTCAGTTGTTACAACGCAGTGAGCGCGGAACCTTGTGGGTACTTTTAACCCAGTGTGCCAGTTAAGTGTAGTCAGTCAAGCGTTCAAGAGTGTTTTCTCGGATGATATGAGTGTTTTTTTTAATTTACAGTAAGTAATAATTATATATATATATATATATATATATATATATATATATATATATATAGTTTCATAAATTGTGATATTTGTTTTAGATGAGTAAACAATTTTATATTATTTAAATCATGTAGAGGAAAAAAAGACTAGATTGACTTTCATGAAAAACTTGTCATTTGAGCTGATAAAGCCATTACTAATTAGACGCTATGGGATTTCACAACTACGGAAAAACATTAAAACTGCAATAGCTCAACTTCTTAACTACGATACACCTGCTGTTGATTATTCTGAAGTCATATCAATACCCAAAACAAGATGTTCATATTGTCATTACTCATTAGGAGTTAAAACAACCATGATGTGTCCGCAGTGTGAAAAATCTATGTGTAAAAGACATCGATGCCCTATGTGCGTGGAGTGTTGTAAAAAAAATCTATTTAAAATATATATTTTATGTTTATTTGTATTTTTGTGCTTGAAAATAAAGATTACAATGAGTAATAGATCTCTGATTTATTTAAAAACCTGTCCTGTACCTACTTTTTAGCATACGCTACTTTAATGCATTCAATTAGCAAAATAACTATACTTTTTGAAGCGGATCAAAAAACGAATCTCACCATCTTCTAGAGCGCTTTTTAGGCTTTCCAAAACACTATAATGGTTTATATTTTAGTCCATTAGAATCAAAGATATGGCTAAAAAACAAAGCAATGTCAAAAACGCACTTTTTTTGGTTTCAATAATATTTTTATCTATTTCAATTGACACTAATTAATTTAATATTATATCTATATTATAGAGAATTTTTTGAGCTTTAATTTAAAAAAATAAAAATTCTCTAACTTTGTTAGGGACCAAGATGTTTGAAAATAAAGTATGTTGGGTACTTTTCACCCTCAATGCCTAAAGAGGTATACCGTTTAGATGTGTGCTCGTCAGGGGTTAAAGTGGAGTTTAGTCTTTAAACCCAAGCAAACCCAAACAAGAAAAAGAAAAAAAATACAAAATAAGCAAAAAATAAGCATCCACTTGAATAACTAAACTCCAACCTTACTCCGAAATTAATGGAGTTTAGCAAAATGTACTTATTGGAGCATTATCCCATTTTTCTCGGAACAGAATGGTTTTAGACAAAACCTGTATGGAACGGAAAAGATCAATATTTTTATAGGCTACAACTTTTATAGAAAAATTTTCCTCTGCCATCAACATGTATTAAAATAAAATGGAAAAACTTTTGAAAAATCAGTTTTTGTGAGTTTTGACCTTGAAAAACAAATTTGCAGGTATTTTCACTATCAAATGTGAGTTGGTGACGAATGCGTCATCAGCTAGTAAATATACGTGAGTACACAAAATTCCAAATTAATCGCCGGTATGGGCATTTCGGAACTACACCCAAAAAATGTATCATACTAATTTACGATGTCCGTAAAAAATTCCAGATGCGAATTTCCGTCAAGCTTTTTCGGCAATTTATGTACACGGGTATACGTTTTTTAAATTTATTTTTCACAATACGCCGGTTGCTGGGGATCGCGGCGTCAGGTGAGCAAAAAGGGAGGCCGAAAGGGTGGAAGTTTATGGCAATGCGTAAACGGGACGTGGGGGGGAGGTAGTAAAGTTATACTTGAGTTCGTATAGGAGGGTGATCCTCAAGGAAAACCAACGGCAAGCGTGCTCGTTACGAATTCAAGCTTGCATAGGGTGAACGGGATGTTGCAAATTTAAGCCTGTACAGGGTGAACGAGTACCCGTTACCGTCCAACGCAAGAGAGGGTTCGAAGGTAGTACGCCGTGAGAGCGGGTCGCGAGGTGAGGGGCTTGCGAGGCTCCTGGATTGCGTGCATCTCACGACAACGTGCTCCCAATGGTTGGCCTCCGTGTTCAGCCTCATAGGCAATTCGGAGCATTCGCGTACCGAGTAACCGCCACTATTTTGTACACATCGGGTACTAAAAGTACGAGAACGACCATTATTTAATACGCAAAACGACGCAGGAAAAGTCCTTCTGATTCTGAACTACCGCTACGAGGGATTCCTTGACAATTGCCCCGGTCTCTCACACTCGACTGTTCGATGCCTGACGATCGATAATCTCTCTCGTGTTGCCTTGCCGAGTAATTTGAATTCGTTTTTTTTTTTGTGTTTTTTTAATGATTTGTTTTTCTTCGTCATCACAAATTTGGTCGAAGGAAGACCTTTCTGGTTCCTGCGCTTTCTATCTCTCTATATACAAACGGAACATCTAGCAGGGTACGCGAGTAACTCCCTTGGGTCCTTTGAACAGCTGCGACCTTCCCCTCTGTCTCTCTCGCTCTCCCTTTCTTCGTCGCTATCCTTTTACGCTCGCTGTGCATACTCACAGCAAGGAAGGACATTTTCCGCATTTGAACTGGTGAAACGCTCCAATTACTGATAGTAATCTTTTAACGTACGCATACTTTTCGTACATCAATACGTACATTTGAACAAATAATCATATTAATAGCCTATCTATCGTGGAGAAAGTAACTTGAGAGTGCATCCCGTGCAGAAATGTGACCAGGTATTCCCGACTTTACGCATGGTCCAGGCCTGGCTTGCCTCGTCCGATTTACCGGACCGGGCCCTTTCGTGGAACAGACCAGGAAATCACAAAATCTTTTCCTGGGCAGAACATTGACATTTCCTGAATATCAAATCCCAACTTGTTATTAAATACTACTTTTTGCGTCATAAAAAGATATTAATAATTGAGTGTAATAATATAACTACATTTATTGTAATTGTATGCTCCGTTTTATCATCATATTACTTTCATCAACAATAATCGATGCGTAACAATGCAATCGTAATTAATAAATTATGATAATTGACGAAAGTTGTATGCTGATATAATGGAGAATATAATTACAATAAATGTAATCACATTATCACGATGAATTATTAATATCCATAGTACGACGCCGACGTTATTTTTATTTTATTTCTCTTGTCCTCTATATATCAACAAAAGTAATTTTGAGGATGGTTTTATCGACATGGTTTTATCGCCATTTCCTGGTCATTTACCGCTTGTTCTCCAGCCCGTTCCTGATCAGATTCCCAGAAAGGGAACGGCGGATCGGGACCTAACCTTAGACCCGTTACATTGCGAACCTATTCCAGGATGGAAGGCCCGACCAGAGCCTCATATTATCTAGGGAAGGCAGACCAGGGACAGTACTTTTTTCCGACTCAAATCTCTACACGGGATGCTGCAAAAATATCGATTTACTGGCCGCACACCAGACTTTGCACAATTCCAGACCAGTTTTTTTTTCCAAACATCTTCGTATCCGATACATTATTCGTGGACTTATTTTTGTTCCAACAATTTTGTCAGGACTCAACGTTAGCGTGACGTTTCGTCATTCCACGTTTTTCTGTTAAAAATTCACATGTCTATGGTTGGGTGTTTTTGGAAAATAACGTTATAACGAATAACAAAAAGCAGGAAATATTTATAATGCTTCGAGACCTCACCATCGTAAACTCCATGACGTTGAAGTTTGCATCGTTGGAATGCAACGATTTTTCTGTATATTTTCAATTTCTCTATTTTTATCTTTACCCAAAGTCTTTTTTTGCAAATTTAGGTCGTTAATCTCTACTGAGAATTCGTAAAAATGTTTTGAGTGTTTGTCACAGCCAAAAAAATAAAGCAGTTAAAAAGAATTATTTTTGGTTGCATCCCAACGATGCAAACTTTAACATCATTAAATTTTGATTTCCGAAATTTCGAGGGTTTATACTGACGTTGCACAGTAGTATTTTTTTTTAATAGGACAATTTTTCGCGTTGTTTATAACGTTGATACGTTGTTGAAGGCAAAAAAAAATATACGTACACCTCCATTTTTGCACGGACAATACGCAGAGGCTAAAAAGGGTGTTCTTTGTTCTTTCAGACTCGTTCCAGGCTCTCATACAGTATCCTGACATGCTGTCGGCGCAGACCGCTAAATTCGTAAGTATTCCCATGGTATTATGTACATAATATAGACAGGCGCTAGCACGGGCGCGCGCATACGTGTAGGCTTCTCTCCTTCAGTGATATACTTGTGTTCTCGCTCGCGTAACCCCTTAAATTTTCCGCTTTTCGGCCCTGGACCGAAGCGTAGCTCCCCAGGGGTCCTCCCTGGCTCACGTGAAACCACGCCGGCTGAGAGGGCAAGCCCGCTGGAAATATTCTTCCGGCATGCTTCTTCTCTCCATCTCGCTCGCATTAGGGTTGAGTTATGTTCTCTGCATTCTCGCCAAAATTCACCAGAAAAAGCTGACCCCGTGTGTACGGTCGATCTGCAAATAAACGCCAATTAAAGCTGTAGATTTTTCGCACGAACGATCACGGCGAGAGTGTTAAAGAAAAAATAATGAAAAATGAACGTGTCAAAAAGTAATTCGGGGTATGGTTTTATGAGAGCAACCCCGATTAATTGAACGCTGTAACATTAGAGTAGACATTTTGAAGATTAGGCTTTTCGTTTAATGGACTTGAAAGTTGGCATCGTTGAAATCCGAAGAAAAATTCTCTATTTTTGTTATTTTCATTCTAAATTTTTGTTTCGCGCCGCAGATCTCTAAAAAGGATCCTCAAAACTTTTAAGTGATCTTAGCCTGAATCTGCCAAAAAAATGGGTAATCTAAACAAATGCATATTCATGGCATTCCAACGATTCAACCCTGAATATTATCTCACTCGTTGTTCCCTTATTATTTCCGTTCAAAATCTCTAAATGTACATTAGGGTGGCACAAACTTGAGCTCTATTTTCTTTGCTTTTTCTCACCATCGAATTATCTACCTTACGGAGAAAAAAATTGTCGCGAAAGCTGTGACCGGCCAAAAAATATTTAGAGGTCTCTCAAGCCTCACAAAAATTCAAATTTTCATTATAACATCGATTTTTTTTTCTTTCGTCCACTTCTCACCCATGAATTTTACGCTTTATAATTGTATAATTAACCTCGCGAAAGCTCTAGCCTGCCAATGAATATTTAGTGTTCGCTCAAGAACTTTGAAATTTCCTATTTTCGCCAATTTGTTTTTTGCTCTTCTCACTCATAAATTCGACACTTTGTAAAATTTTCAAAACAATTAATCCTTTTTTCTTTAGTTACAGATTTTTCAAATTTACCTTACACTTCTAACCCAAGAATTATAATCTTTGTTCTCATAAAATAATTCTTTAAAGTAACAAGTAACACTCTTCTCCGTAAACAAAATTTGTAGAACGTTTTATTCGTAAAGCTGAATTGGCAGCTGTTTTCCGCGCATCGTAATGCGTCCGACAGTTGGTTTCGTTAGTCAAATTGCGGCCTAATCGTAGCTGTACTCTGTGACGAGCGACACCATAATACAATAATACATAATAACACATATCGTCTAATTGGTGTTTATTACAAATGATTATAATTATCCAGAAAATGTAACGCTTCGCTGTTTATTTTGTTTTTATGCTACAAGGAATTATAGTTCATGCGAGATTTATTTTTTCGGCAGAAATTGTAAATTTCGAGATCTTGAGCGACCGCTAAATATTCATTGGCCGGCTAGAGCTTTCGCGAGGTTAATGTTAAAATTCATGAGTGAAAAGTGGACGGGAAAAAATCGTTTTTTTTTTTTAATGAAAATTTTAATTTTCGGGAGGCTTGAGCGACCTCTAAATATGTTTTCACCGCTCGCAGCTTTGGCGACAATTTTTTTTTCTTTAATTAAGATAATTGGATGGTGAGAAAATGAAAAAAAAATCGAGCTCAAATTTCTGCCACCAAAATGTACATCTTTATCTAGGAATTTTTACTCCTTTCGCTCAGAGCTGCAAAAACAACGCGGATGTTTCCGATAGGAACAGCTTCTCAAATTGTTTTTTTTACTAAATCTTCCTCTATACGCGTTGCGCCATGATTTTCTGCAATCTCTACAAATGCAAATGAATTCCACGTAAAAAAAAACGTTCATTTACCTAACAAAATCCGTCGAAAAAAGTGTTGGTGCCTCAAGGGAAATCGCTGGAAAAGAATCGCGTCGGTAAAGAAGAAAAAAACATCATTTTTGTGTTCAGGGCATCCCGAACGTTTTGATACGTCGGTGCCATGTTCTACGTTTGTCCGACGAGTCATTTAATTTTCCCTACAAGAGAAACGAATATATACGAATGCGGAATAACAACGAACGTTACAGATACTGAAAATGTTCTTTGTGCAAGCTCGTCATGTGTCTGTTTGTCCGAAAGTTTGTCGTGAAACGCCACGGGGCAAAAATTATCTGATATGTGTATTTGGAACGTTGCCCAGATAGCGCTAGTTGATGAAAGTATAGGAAAAGACAACGACGTACCTCGGGCTTTTCCTTTGTACTTATTGTAACAAGTAGTAATGGTACGAGATGCATCAGACAATGAACTATAAAGGTCTATCTCACCCTTCTCTTCTCCTTCTCGTACTTATATAAGTGTATATAAATCTGGAGAAAAAGAGATATTTTCCCTCGATGGGTTTTCTTTTAACAATTTTAGCACAAACTTGAATGGAACGAACGTAAAGGAGAAACAAACGATGAGCCGACGATTTGTGTATCGTAATAGAGCGGTATCGCACGACACATAGTCTTCATTACAGTATTACATAGAAAAAAGTGACCAAACTGATACACCGGCCGGTTTGCAACAAGCCCAGCAAATCTCTTTTGACTAAGTAATTCGCTACAATGAGATGAACCAACGCGAATCCTTCCTAGTTTTCGCTAACGAAGTTTCAAACAAGCGCGCATTGCCGAAGGGCTACGTTTTCCCTGAATATCCTTCTCGCTCTATCCCCCCCCCTTTCTCTTTGCCGCTCATATACAAGCTTTGCGGAGAATATAACTGGAGTTTCTAGTCGTTCACCTACACTATATCTGCATCTTCCTTGCCCCTACGACCCTCTCCCCACGAAGAAATTATTTGCCACGATGTTTGCTATGTTTACGAAAAATTAGTTTATTCATTGATTGCGGTAATCCTATCGAGTCTCATAAAAGCTTAGGTAAATTTATCAGAAACCATGATTTTTCATCGCTGGTGAAAATAGAATTACCTCAACAAAACTTAAGGCAGTATTGTTGTCAAAAAACCTGAATAAATCTTTTTTTTTTCAATTTTATTTAATTATTCTACAAACCTTTCTGAATACGGCTGGAAAAAGCGTTGGATGATATGTACTCATCAAATTAGTCGAGCCATAGAAATTATACGGAGTACGCTCGGCGAGCGCGGTCAAGAGGCAGCCACTTTAAACGCGTTTTTCTCGAAACTATATTTTTCACATCGGCAACCAGGCTATCCCGACAACCAATTGGCCGATTGAGCACAGATTTGACATACACCTTCAGTGGACCCTTTTTCAACGTTAGTGACAGAGTTGAGTGGAAATTATTATTATTTGTTTTAAATATAACTCGTAGAATGATCAGAAAGAATAGGAAAAATTGATCATCACAGTTTAGCATGCCATTATTTTATGAACATTTTTTTCCTTGCTGAATCAGGTACTAAACATCGCAACACTCGTACAGATTGAGAATATGTTTGGTTTTTTGTCGGATTCATAGAACGTCCACAACACTGGTTGCCAATTGAGGGCGTTCGCCGCGCACTGTTGTGAAAAAACGTACACAAGTATATGATAATACATTTTTTTATTTACACACTTTGTTGAAAGTTTGAGGCCTAATATACCTTTAGATGGTCGCAAAACAAGGCTTTTTTGGTAATCTTTTTTTTTCAAAAATACTAATAAAGCAAATAAAATAAGGTTTGGAAGGTTTACTTTGAATTTTATTTTCCATATTTTTATTATTGTGGAAATCTTTTTCTTATAGATTTATATAGTACTTTATAGATCACTAAATGGATATCTTGAAAAATGGTTGGAAGATGTTTATAGGTAAATGCAGCCAAAAAAATTGAAGCACTTGAGGAATATTAATTTTCGTGGCATTCCAACGATGCAAACTTCAACATCGTCCTAAAAATCACCTCCAAAACAGCACTCTGGACAATAATACGGCCTTGATTTCTTCAAGCCATCCAGAATTTAACCTAATTGTGACTGTCTTCGTTATACGAGTAGTCTTTTAAGGTTGAAGTTCAAAAGAATTCGACCCTGTTCCGACGTTCATTTCTAGCTCTCTTGTGTTTCACGTGTGTTCGCCAAGCCACAGCGAAAACTTTGGGGCACTTCGACTCTCTGAACCATTAATATCGCATACGTATATGCGCCCGCAGCGTCAACCGCGGAAAAGCGCCGCAATACGCGTAGCTTCACGTATCAAACGATACGTGCTTACGCCCTCTTGCATTCTAACGAGCGACGCTCCTCGTGACCCACGGCACGAGACGACTTTTCCGTTGTTCTGCTCGTCACGGTCCCGTTCGTTCGGAATTCGTCGACAACCGTATGAACCACGTTTGTCCGCAACGCGACATAGTTAGCAACGAAACAATTCCCGCCGAATATCGAACCGCATTCGGCCGAAACTTTTCAATAGCCCGGAGACTTGGGCGAGGAACAACTCGTCCGCTTATGTGAGACGCGAATAATCTGCCTCGAGGATGTCCTCAGCAATGCTGCATCGGCAACAGTTCAAAATCGATCATTTGCAAAACTGTAAATGCCCAAATTATTCCGAACAAGTCTGTATGCAAAATTTGGGATCGAACCGCTAATCCGTTGATTAATTGTATCACTTTTAAGGTTGTTATGGGGTTAAGGGGGTATATACATTTATAACGTTAAAAAAAAGATTTGTTTTTTTTTTCTTTAAACGATAGAACTATATACGTAGAATATTTTCCCAAAGTTTCAAAGCGAAATTCGAAAAACTTCAAACGTTGCAGCTCGTTAACGTTCTGCCTCACCGCTCGGATTCGGAGCGGGCGTGAACTTCAAACGCGTTTTTCTCAAAATTGCATTATTGAAATTGGCGTGCAGGATTACTCAGAAACTATTAAACCGATTGAGTTAAAACTTGGTAGAAATATTGATAATATTTGTACTTTCTACGTGACGAGAATTGTTTTCGAAAAATTGGAAAACAAACTACTTTTTTAAATCCACATTTTACAGAAATGTTGCGTGAAATGTTGATTCTTTAACGGCAGGGTAAAGTTAATTCGGCGAAAAAAAGGCATGTTTTTAAGATTTTTTTTTGGCGTAACGAATAGCGTTCGTTTATTGAAAAATTTACATATAATAAAGTAACATTTGAACAACATTCTCCTAAATTTGCATTGCAAAATATTCAAAATTGAGCGAGTGAAAATTAAACCCCGGAGGCGCCTCGAAAAAAAGTTGGTTTGCGATGTGCACCATAACTCGCAACAGAATCATTTGAAACAAAAAAATCAAAATGCATTTGTTAAAGGAGATGTTTCTCGAGGTAATGACGGGAGGGTTGTTTTTTTCGATTTTTCGTAGCACTTGGGAGCCAAAAACCCGATTTTCGCTAAAAAAATCGGCTGATTTGTTGTTGAAAAATTAGTAATTATTTAAAAAAACAAAAAAGCTCTCGACAATACCTGGTGAATTATGTGAAGAAGTACTGTGCAAAATTTCAAAGCGATTGGTCCAGTAGATTTTGAGTTATCGTGCACACGGACTTCAAATATGACAAGTCTCAGAAACGGTTTGAAAAACGCAGAAGAGAAGAGAACGGCATGGACCAATAGACGCTCAAATACTCATAACTTCGTCAATTTTACTCCGATCGACTTGAAATTTTAACACAATATTCTTGATATATTATGCATTCATTTAAAAAATTAAACAAAAATGAAAAAAAAAAATTAAAGACTTTACCCCGCCCTTAATGTAAATGCGTGCCATTTTCTCAAATTTTCATTTTCTCCATTTTAATTACCGTCACATAGAAACTATACATGTTCTAAATGAAATTTTTTTTCAACTTCTGTTGAAAACGGGCGACCTTCCTGTATTACTCTGCTACAGCTCCGCCATTTTGATGATGAATTAATTTTAGAAAAAATCGTTTTGTATACTTAAATATCCGATTAAAGTATACCTAAAGTTTGATAATTGTAGAATAATTAATTCTTAGTTTAAAAAATCCCTCATTATCGCTCATTTTTTTCCTGTCTAAAGTATATCCCACCTTAAGTTAACATGTTACCACTGAGCTGAAATTTTTTCTGGACCTTTCTAACCTCTTTGCTGATCATCCTGTTAAGTTTGAATAGAATCCACAGTGTCGTTTTTGAGAAAAAAAATCGGCAACTCGACGTATTTCGTGGGCTAATTACATTACGCTTATGGACAAATTCCGCTCATTTTTCAGTACATTATTGATATCTGCTAAGTGAATGTTACCACGGAGCTGAAAAAATAGGTACGGTTCGACTAATTATAGGACTAACCCTTGGTACCGTGAAAATGAGGATTCACAGTAGCGTTATAAAATTATTCATGTTTTGATAGGGAATTTGTGCGAAAATCAAGCACACAAAATATTAGACTGTGCAATGATGGTGCTCTTGACCCCCGAACGTTAAACCCCATAACAACCTTAACGGGTTGAGTCTATTCGTAACAGTCGAAAACAGCTCATTTTTGTACAAAATCAGGATGATGATTTTTTTTTGTGTTAAAATATTTAATTATAGTCGATTTACAGCCGATGTTTGGGAAGCACCGCTCGAAAACGGCTTTTGCGGTCAGCATTGCCCTTCTTAAGCAGGGTACCTAATATAAAAAAATCAAACAGATTTCGTTGGTGTATTAGCTTATCCTATGATTAATCAACGGATTTTCCGAAATTTTAATTTAAAAAAATACAGCATTTTCGAAGCGAGATTCTTGATTTTGCGAAAAAATTGGCATTTTTGGTTCATCAAATCGAAAGTATACATCTAGTACGGTCAAATGGTGATTTTGCTGAAAATTTTGGGTAGAACGGTATTTTTTTTCAATTAGTGGCGGGTTCGGCCATTGATTAGTGTTGTCCATTCATCTTCGTAACCGTGAGGCTGACAAAAATTTTGTAAAAAGCTTTTTTGTAGTTGATACAATTATCCATAACTTTTTATCATAACTTTTTGCGCTAATGTCAATAATAGAAAAGTTATAAACGAAAAAACGATGAAAACTTAGGGGATAAAAAATGTTGAGGCAAGATTATTAATTAATATGAAATCTGACAATAAAACCTTACCTTCTTACCTTTTTATAGAGCATTTTGTTATAAACAATTTAACTTATTTTTTTTTAAATTCGGTTCGTTTTTATTGATTATTCAGCGTTGTGAAGGAAGGTAGTGGAAGGTGAATCGGTTACGTCGGTATAAAAAAAATTGTTAAAAATTTTATTTCGAGCAGTATTTTCTTTTTTTATTATATTGTAAAGTTTTTCAGTGATTATTTCGAAAATATCAATCTTCATTACTTTAAAATCTCATTCGACCGGGTTTTTTCAATTTATCTCATAACGATGATGCCAACAAAAATGTTATAGGGAGTTTTTTTGTAGTTGATACCCATAATTTGTATCAATAACTTTTTGCGCTAATATCAATCCTCTTATTTTTCATCTTTTTGGTTTATAACTTTTTAATTATTAGTATTAACGCAAAAAATTATTAATAAAAGTGGTGTAAACGACCGACGTTTTGGAAAGTTTCACAATCATCCGTTACATACTTTAAATGTGAATAAACGGTGACGACATTCTGCTCATTTTCGTGTTCGGCTTTCCCACACATATACCATACTATACCATATTACCATATGGCAACGCGATAAAAAATATCTCTCCAACTGGAAAATCAAAGCTTATTGGTCCACATATTATTCTACTTGTGACGGATTGTACTTTATGCCTAGAACACACATACACTTGAGGCTTGTAATTTTCAGATACATTTGCCTGTGATTGCATTTTCCGTTCAACCCTAATTCACTAACTCACCGAAACATTAGAGTACCGAGATCAATATATGTGCGTAGAACACTTGAATGCATCAACAAACTAATATCGAAAGGCGGCATTAATTAATTTCACACACACATCTACTTCTGCAATTTTTCAAATTACTCTACTCACGCAACCGCGTGTAAAAATACGTGGAAGTGCAAAACAGAGCATTTCCTCGTTCAGCAGCAAATGGAAGTGTATATACAAGTCAAACAAAGCTCCGGAGAGAGAAGGTTTTTGCCATATTGGTGGAACCCTCAAGTTCCACGAGTGGCTTCGGGTTTTCGCCATTGGTTACATTAAATATGACGACCAAACGGTTCCAGTACCTCGAGGTATCTCTCCCTTTTCCTCTCGTTACTTGGATTATTAATGAAAATGAAACAGTATCGCATCGCAACGCGATACTCGCTGTGCGTGTGCGTAACCAACGAAGCTGGCGGAAAGCTCGTGCACCAATGTCATCGGGTCGTGCACGTTCAGCCAATGTTCCATTTTCGCCGGAGCGTGATCGTAAAGTCGTTCGAGTGTAAGACACATACGCGGACGTATGGACGACGTGTATGTTCAGAAATTTTGCCCTCCGGGCACAGCCGATCCTCATATGCTGCGCCCTGTTGATCCTCATCTTGCACAGCCTCATGTACTCAACGTGTTTCAGTTCCAAGCCCGTCCTAGCGTTTCACAACGGTTGGGAGCTCTTATAATTTCGTCATGTCCGTCTGTCCGTTTGTCGTAGCAGAATGCCTTCGCCTTTCATTGTTGTAACGCTTTGACTAAAAGTCTCGATATGATTCACGGCAATAGCATTTAACGAGTACTTTGAGGCAGTACTGTCGTCTGGACCTCTGCTTTGGAGGTGATTTTCAGAAATAAATAATAAGTACTGTAAATGATAAATAGTCATGTAATAATCATGTACTTTTCGTACGGTTTCAACGGTGCGCGGAAAATGCGCACAATTGGCGGCCGGTATTGTGAACGTTGTATGAATGTGAACAAAAAAACCAAACATATTCTCAATCTGTACGAGTGTTGGGCTGTTTCGTACCAAATTCAGCAAAAATTTACAAAATGGCAGCATGCCAAACGCTGAATGTCAATTATTCGTATTTTCCTGATCATTCTACGAGTTGTATAAAATAAAAAAATTATTCCGACACAATTTTGCTGCCAACGTTGGTGAACAATCTACTGAAGGTGTATGCCAAATCTGAGCTCAATCGGACGAATTGTTATCGAGATATGGTGGTTGCGGGTGGGGATTGGAAATTCGAAGGATCAATATTCAGAAAGACCGAAATTTCGAATTCAGTAATGACAAACGTTCCAATATAGATAGATCAATCTTATAGTAGTCTGTAAAATGGTTAATCGAAATTGTGAATACACAAATCTCGAAGTTGATTTATAGCGAAAACAAATATCAGATTTTACAAAATATTGAGAGATATAATATCGGTTCGCCTGTATATATACACCAAACAATTCGAGACGTCAAATCGTCGAATTGTAAATATTACGAGAGTTTACAATTTCGTATTCACTAAAGCGGACCAAAAAGTCGATCAGTTAAAATAGCAATGGGCCAAACTGGCGAACGGTCCGGATAGCGAAAACTTGGGATCGAGCAATCCTACTTGCGCTTCAGAATGAAGATGGCAGATGGTGTTAGCGGTCAGCCGGGTCAGGCAGCCATTCCATGTTCGCCATTTAGGTATTCGCCATTACGGACCATCGATCATTTGCGTTTCTAAGATCTACACATTCGAAGTTTGTAGTCTCGATATATGGCTTTTTGCTATAGACGGTATTACGAATATTATATACACACTTTTTTTCTATTTCGGAGGTATGAATGTTGTAGATTGTTCGAATCTGTATTTGTATGATTCAAACTGCAGACTATCTGAATATATGTTCCCGAATAAATGAACTCTCGAATAAATAATCCTTTGGTGTAATAGTGACTCGATTTCGTCATCGGTCGAAGGATAAAATTTCGAATAATTTAACCTTCGTTATTTTGAGAGTTCATAATTCTATTGCTCCGAAATCTTTGTCTTTCTATATTTGGTCATTCGACATTTTGACCCCCACCCGAGGTTGCTGCATTTGAAAAGCGAAGTTTCGAGAAAAATGCGTTCGACGTTGCTGCTTCTCGACCGCGCTAGCCGAGCGTACTTCTTATAAATTCTACACGTTGAATAATTTTATGAGTACCATTGAATGGTTTTCACAGACGTATTCAGAAAAGTATGTAGAATAATAAAAAGAAATATTAAAAAAAACGATTTCTTTAAATTTCGAGACAATAATACTGCCTTAAAGCAAAATTATTATTCGATTCCTGTTTAATAATTAGTTCGGGAAAAAAATAAAACAAACGGTTTTCCATTTGGCATTCTTCTAAAGCCATATTTTAACGATATTCGACAAATTTGCCATGTGGGATATTAATAATGAGCGATGATTTTTAAATGTTCTTGTTTAGCAAATGACAGAATAATCCTGTTGAAAGTAGGCTTATCTTTATTCGATATTAAAATGATGTGCGTACCTAACAAGCTACGGAACCCTACTTTGATGCGCTTGATTGCTCTTTATTTACTGTAACTACAGTTTCTACAGAACAGTTTCGTTTTTGTTAGGACTTGATTCTTGTCGGAATTAATATTTGATCGGTTGTCTTTCGTTCTTTCGTTTTCACAGGCACTGGATGGCCAGAATATCTACAACTCGTGCTGCACACTCCGCATCGATTACAGCAAGATGCAGAGTCTCAATGTTAAATACAACAATGACAAATCGAGGGATTACACAAATCCAGCGCTGCCAACAGGTGACGCGAGCCTCGATGCTGCTTCTCTCGCTCTTGGCGGTGAATTGCTACCTCAGCTTTTGCTCGGAGCCGCCGGCTCCCAGCCACGTGCTAGACTACCCGGTGAGTCAATTATAGTCCTCAACCAACGACCCCATACCTTTGATGAAAAATTCCAAAACCATCGATTTTCATTAAAAAATAATGTAAATCAAACAAAGATTTGTTAGAAACTACTTGAATCTAAGATATACCAGGTGTCCCATTTTAATTCTACACCTGATTTATCTCGAAAAATACTACTCCGATCAAGTATCAAGTATAGTGAAACTTTTAGGGTTTAAAAAGGAACGTTCAAGATATTTTTTTGTCCAAAATTCAAAATTGTGACCTTAAGATGGTGGACATGTTTTTAGAAAAACCCGAAAACACGACTTTTTCCACCAGACAATTTGTCAGGCCAAAAGTCACAACTTTTGTGGGATTTAATCATTGTCAGTTTACAACACCATGCTTGACTATTTTAAATGAAGTCTTTAACATTCCAATTGTAAGTGTACGAGGGTGAGTTTGTTTCGGTTTGTTTAGGGTATCAAACAAACCCAAGCAAACCTAAAATTATTAACATTATCGAAAAAAAATTACTAACAAAGTTGTTAGTTTAAGCCTGAGTTTTTTTTCGTGGAAGAAAATTCATGTTTCCATTTTTTTAAACATGTCAGCCTGTCACATCGGTATATTTAATTTCGGACCAATTTTTTTTATCTTCCCCCTTTGACACCTGATACTTTTACGTGCTCAATACTTGATCGGAGTAGTATTTTTCGAGATAATTCAGATGTAAGATTGAAATGAGACACCTGTTATATCATGCAATGAGGATTCTCACAACGCGTTACACAAACGCTACTCAACGCGACGAGCCAAAATGTCACGAGCGAATTTGTCGTTTTTTTTTTATTATTCTAAAGTGGGTTGATTTTATTTGCTCAGCAATTGTGTCATTCTCGCACGAAGACCGATAAGAATTTATTCAATTATTTCTTCGTTAACGAGAGTACGAGTCCAAATATTAAAAATTAACATCCTGGAAAAAAAGTAGTTGAAAAACCGGAATGATTTCTTTGCCTCCAAAAAATTGAAAAATAAAAACAAACGTGGCTAAATTTGAGAAGAGATAGAAGTTTCCATCGCCGGGATGCAATGGAAATAATTTCTTTAAACTCTTGAAGTTTCTTTTGGTAGATTTTAGATCCAAAAAGCAGTCAAACATTTTTAGGTTGCTTATTTGGAAATTCACAACCGAAATATGCGACAAACGATTAAATGAATAAACAATATATTGTCGTTGATATTGCAAAACGTGCTACGTCTTTGTGACCATTATGTTTCAAGTTTTTATTTTGAACGCATCCGTAAAACGTTCTATGTCAATGACCGATCAGAACGCTTCATTCAGCTGATGCAACACGTCACGTGATCCCAAGCCACGGAGTTTCGATGTTGCAATAAGTTTTTTGGCTCTCTTCAAAGTCGTCTGAAAACCACATAGAACGGATTGCAATACCAATGACGATATTCAATTACCGCCCCCCCCCCCTTTTTTGTGGCTGATGATGTTTTGTAAGAATTTGTGTAACTTTTATTAATGAGAACTAATGAATTTCCTGATGTAGAGTCAATGACAGGAGCGCCAGGCGTCCTAACATCGCCGTTTGCCGCGATGCACGGTCTTCCATCGCCCCTCGCAGCCCCTTACAACGGCGTTGCACCGGGTGGAGGTATCGCCGGCATCGGTGGATTTAGCCTCGGTGCTGGGCCTCTCGGTGTCAGAGTACCCGGAAGTCCTCAGATCTCCTCGGTTCTTCTTGTCACCAATCTCAACGAAGAGGTAAGCCTCTACCTTTCATCTCGGTATTCTTTTTCGTCGAAATAAATGAGAAAAACCATTGTCGAGTACTGAATACAAATTTCGATTAACAATATGCTTGGGGTATCGTTAACTGTACTTGTTCAGGCGAAAATTGTACTCAAATTGTAATTGACCAATAGCAAAGGACACGAATGATTTAATATCAACTTATAGTTGTCAATTAGAGTACATGATCGATCTCACACTTTGGAGAGATATAACTTTATTTATTTATTACTCATTGGTTTTCGAGCAATGAGCATGAGGTAAATCATCAAAATTTAATGTGAGGCGTGCCGAAAACGAAAGCGATAGTGTGCTTCGTTTACAGTGATTAATCGCACATTTTTCGGTGAAGTGCTGAAAAAAACGCAGTCTTCAAAATTAATGTAGAACGAGCGCGCGCTCTTGATTTTGTTCAAATTTCAACCAGACATTGTTTATATTATTATGCAGGTTTGAATGAAATTTCAGAACAGTCGACTATTTAGATTGGGAGATAATGGATTTGAAAATTGCAACTTTCAACGCTGCAGGGTCTACATTGACCGAAAGTCAGGTCACATAATTCGTCGTACCATTCTACGGTGTTTGTACATTTAAAATTTAAAATACATTTAAAAAATTATGTTTAGATAGCAAACTAGTTAGGGAAAGAGTGAAAAGAGTTTGGATTGCCTTTACTATTCAGTTTTGCTAAAAAACGTTCAGTAAGGACAGAATAATTCTCCGTAAAAAAATATTTGTCCCCTATAATAAGACATATAGCAACACCGCAGAAAAGTATTGTTCAACATTTCGAGAAAAAAAAATTATCGTGTTTCTAAAGTTAAAAAACTTTTATTTAAAAAAAATATTTCCGTTATAAATATTAATATTTTATATTGTTTATGTTATCTTCGTTAACAAAGAAAAGTGTTCGTTACATCATAACCCGTGCAGAAATTTTGGCAGGGATACAGCTGGATTCTGACTTGTATCCCGGGCTCCCAGTCGGATCTAGTCCGATATCGGATCAGATTCGAAGACTAAATGTAAGATCCGTAAACTGGATTCCATTAGGGATCCAGAACCGGATCCTTTAATGACTCTAAATAGATTCCCCATGGAATCATTGAGGAATCTGAGAAGGATCACGGGTGAATACAGGCTGAAATAAAATGTCAAAAATGGAATTATGACATGTTAAATTTATTATAAAAATAAATAACATTTATAAAGTTTTGGTGCATTAAACTATCTGAAACAAAAATTTGTCCAAAGATTCAAATGGCAGATCGCGCTCATCGCGAGATTTTCATGTATGTATTGACAAGAAATTATAAATACAAAAAAATTCACAAAATTAGTTGTGAATTTTTTCGTATTTAAGACAAATTAAAATCAAATTCAAAATGATTAGATTAAAATTTGTGCCAAAAGTGAGTTCGTACGTATTTTGAGAGAAAACATTGCCTCGAGGCAAAGAAATTTTTGCACATAACTTTTTGTGCGAACATTTCTTTGCCTCAACACAATGTTTTCTCTCAAAATACGTTTACACTTGTGGTGTAAATTTTAATATAACTGTCGTGAATTCGATTTTTATTTTCTTCAACTTGAGGAAATTCACAACTCATTTTGTCATTTTTTTCATATTTATAATGTAATATTTGAAACTCACAACTTTTTTTGCAAAAATTTCTTTGTCTCGACGAAATGTTTTCTCTCGAAATACGTAAGAACTCACGGTTGGTGTAAATTTTAATCTAATCATTGTGAATTTGATTTTAATTTGTCTTAAATACATGTTTATACCCACCGACATGTCAGTGGGTATAAACAGAGACTTATTCCCCAAAACCGGTATCCCGGTTAGAATCCAACTTACATCAGTATCGGAATATGTACGACGACGATGGCATAATTTTGAAAATTTTGGCATCACGTGTATTTTCGGTATTACTATGTAATTCCTATCAATAGATAGGAATTTTATAGATAGGAATCTATAGACAGAAATTCCTATCTATAGATAGGAATTCCATAGTAATACAGAAAATACAAGTGACGCCAAAATTTTCAAAGTTATGCCATCGTCGTCGTACATATGCCGATACTGATGCAAGTTGGATTCTAACCGGGATACCGGTTTTGGGGAATCCATGACAAATCCTGATCGGGATTTGATCGGACATAGGGTATCCCGGTCAAAATTTCTGCATGGGAACTCATTAAAAACCTTCTTCGATTAAAAATTACTTCCAAATGAACATTTGTGTTGTAGTATTATTTTAAATATGCCGCGCAAACTTACGTCATTGGATACGATGCGGTATTGCCATATGTCTTCTTATTATAGGGGACAAATATTATTTACGGTAAATTATTCTGTCTAAATTTCAATGCAGACCCTGCAGTATTAAAAGTTGCGATTTTAAAACCCATTATCTCGCAATGTAAATAGTCGACTGTTCTGAAGTTTTACTCAAACATACATAATGATATGAACAATGTTTGGTTAAAATTTGAACAAAATCTATAGAAATCAAGCGCACGTGCTCGTTCTACATTAAGGAGAGTATATTAAAAATGGACGCTTGCAGAGACAGCAAATGTTTTTTGATGATTAACAAAACATAAAATATACAATAAAAAATAGAGAAAATTTCTTTCAAAGTCACATTGCAATAAAAAAGATTTTTATTTGACTAGTGAATTGCTCGATTGCCAGAGGAGAAATCTGAAAACTCTTTTCGACCGCGTGTCCGATTGCTCCTTTTTGATCATATCAAAATTCAATTCTTCAAATGATTTTTAAATTTCGAACGTATTGTCAGGCATGCAGCGGTATTTTTAATTCTTCAAAGTCGTGCCTTCCATTTGTTCCATTGGTTAAGAAATAAAACTAATGCGTCGCTAAGTGAAGAAACTGATGACATCATCGATTTTTTTGAGGAAGGAAACTCAAAAATGTTCATCGTCGAACTATTGTGTATGCGACTCGACTGAATGGCGAAATTTTTGACATTTCAATCGTTAATCAGTTGCATCGAATTAAACGCTTTGCTGACAAAAAAATGCAAAAGTTGAATGCCCATGGTAAATATGATAATAAGAATGAAAACTTTTACAGCGTTCTATAACTTGATTTTCCCGATACGTGCAATCACGTATACATTTTTAACATTTTTAACATATTTATGCAAGTACAATTTGATTATGAAGATAGTAGAGCTGATGTAGGCAAACCCCGCAATTTCTCCTTCCGGGCAAACGGATTTCCTTGTCGAAAAAAGTGGCCGGATTGATAACTATAGATGGTCATAATTTTCATGAGAGACGATCGAAAAAAATGCCACAAGCAAAAAAGTATATTTAAAGAATATACTTATGCAAATTGCATAAAAATGACTGTACATTAATAACAATAATTAATGAGGAAGTTTCTTGAAAAATCAACACAAAATATATATACTTTTTCATTTAAATTATGTCCATCTCCGATACTAACAGTTCATCCTAGCGCTGAATTTACTCGGACCCCGAAGTTTTTACAAAATTTCACTCTATATTTTTTGTTTATCTTCCGGACTCGGCGAGGAAATGCTCGTTACTGGATTTGCATATGTGCTATCTCCTGTTATGTCGAACCCTCTGTCAAACTATACTCTTCCTCTTCCCTATACTTATTCCCGATAAATGAAAAATGAAATAAAACTCTCATTTCGAAACACACATTATACCAATCACTTCGCCCTCAATATGATCGTAACGTCTTTGAGCTGCGACCGGGAGTTTTGAATTGGACAGAGTCCACTGTCGATAATTCTTTTTTTTCTCCGATTGAAACGCCGGATGGCACGAGAAAAAAAATATAAAAAAAAAATTGATTCTCGATTCGTAGGCTTCGAACTCAGCTCAATGACGATACATACCTCGCAGCTACAACTTGTCACTACTGTACTATAACTGTGTGTTACTTACTATCGTTGAGCCGCTCTCAAGTTTCGCGCTCTCGACCTCTCTCTCTCTCTCTTTCTCTCTATTTTTCATTTTATTTTAACTTTGTCCGATTTTTCGGCAATAACCAATGCTCCTCGTCGAAACATCGCCAAGTCCGATAATCATTTCAATACGCGTGAATTTTACGATTAAATAGAAAATCGAAATTCCGCGGGAGGAATTTCCTCTTTTTTTGTTCGGCACTTTCGAATCTTGTTTCTTCTGCAATTTTGTTTTCGCACACGCGAGAGGTCGACAGACGCGAGACTCGGGACGCGTCCGTACTTTTACATCGAACCCTATTATACTCGCTGACTACTGACTGAACTCTGTCTGTTCTCTGTGTAGATGGTCACGCCTGACGCTCTCTTTACCCTGTTTGGTACGTCTCCACATTTATATTATTAATTATATTACATTATTAATTATTATATTTAAAAGAGAAACGAAGAAAAAACAAACCCTCCGTCTGCTCGTGTAACTGCCAACTATTGCCGATATCGCGCGAAAGACCTTGCGTCTTTTTTTCATTGATTCGTAAAATAAACAGGTCAAAAACCCAGAGACGGAATTTTGCGAAAATGTTGCCGCTTTGTCCCATTCCGTTTTCGTGTATGGCAACAAAAAAAAACAACTTCAAAAGTAATATAACACTCAGTGGAAGATCAGAGAGTTCGAGTTTCGGTGTATCGATTGCCTGACAAGTCGAAAGAACGACTTTTTTTTGTGTCGTAAAAATATTTTTCACATGGCTGATCGTTGGTCCATCGGAATAGAAGAAAAAGCAAAATCAATTGTTATTCAAAAAGGCACAAATAATATCACGATTCATCATTCGTTTATGTTTTATATACATATATTTATCGTATCCAACCAGAGGTATTATGATTATCTTCAACGCCTGTTGTTTCTTATTTTATTGTTTCAATCTCTAATTTTATTTATTATCGCTATTTTTTATTTTATTCAATTTTCAAAGTTTTACGTTCGATTGCCTCGTTCAATAATTTCGTTCGTTTCAATCTTTATTTTAATTTACGTTTAATTTCCAAAACTATTTTCTATCATCAATCATCATGGCCATCATACACGTTCACTCTTGAAAACTTCCAAGCATCTCTTCTGATATTTATTTCATAATACAAACAATTCATTTTATTTTATTTAATATAAATATATATATAGATGTCTATGTATATGAATATATACATGTACATTTATATACATGTATGTATAAGTATACACGTCAGTTTCATACGATCACCTTCATTCTCATTCGCATAAGCTTTGGCTTTTATTATTATTATATTATAATATTTAAGGAATTTCCTAAAGCGGCATTTTGAGTGAGGGGGCTCTCGGCTTGCGCCTTCACATCACAAATACATCTATATACATATATATATATATTTATATTATATCAAAATGCTAAATCGTATATTATACTTTCTTAAGAAATAATATGCTCTCTTCCCCTCTCGTTTCCGGCTCGTTTAGAAAATTCCATCCCGCAAAATATACGATACCGTAGCCGAGGTTGCATGATCTATATATTTCGATTGGATCATCTTTTCCGTTTTCGATCTTATTAAAATGAACTTCTTACCCAATCATACATGTGTTTATATATATATATATATATATATATATATATATATATATATATATATATATATGTATATGTATATATATATACACAAATACACATACATACATATGTATGTATATGTATAATTATATGCCCCCCAAAACCCGTCGATCTCCTTGAAAAATCATTCAATTATCAATTTTGATTGATACAAGAAGAACATTAATTTTTGTACTAATTGATTTTTGTTTGCGTACGCTTGTGTTGGGCCACGTAGGCGTTTATGGGGATGTACAGCGCGTGAAGATTCTCTACAACAAGAAGGACTCCGCCCTCATCCAGATGGCCGAACCTCATCAAGGTCACTTAGGTAACTGTCGTCCGATGCTTATCGATATACTAAAAATTGTGCTAGCTAATCCTGATACATACTAAACTGGGCATTTCTAATGGCATTTCTTTCCTTTTTGTGTCGTCAATGTTTATTAACTTTAATCTCGTTAAAATATGCAGCTATGACTCACATGGACAAACTCAGGGTTTTCGGAAAACAAATAAGAGTCATGACAAGCAAGCATCAAACGGTACAATTGCCGAAGGAGGGCCAGCCTGACGCAGGTCTAACCAAGGATTACACCAACAGCACTCTTCATCGATTCAAGAAACCCGGCTCCAAGAATTATCAAAACATTTATCCGCCTAGCGCCACTCTTCACTTATCGAACATTCCGTAAGTTTTGACATTTTGTCAATTAATATTTTTAATATCTCGCCCCGTTTTTTCTTGCCGTATTATAGTCATATTGAACTAATTAAATTGATTCTATGCGAATGGAATTTTCCTCCTGACTATTCGTATTGGAGGTTCAACAAGATTTAAGTTGGAAAATCAGGCACAGCTACACTTTTTTGCGACCAAAAGTATTCCCCAACTCCCAAATAAAGAAAATCGAAAATTTTCCGTATAGAGCATGGACGATTAACGTGAGTGTCTTTTTTTCACACATTATTGCAGAGCGACGGTAACCGAGGAAGAAATCAAGGAAGCTTTCGAGACAAATGGGTTCACGGTGAAGGCCTTCAAGTTTTTCCCGAAGGACAGAAAAATGGCACTGATCCAGATGCCGAGCATGGACGAGGCTGTCACAGCCCTGATCGTTAGTACAAAAATTCTAATCAGTTACCTATTTCGTCGACTTGTTTTTAAAGGTCGCAATTCGTGAATAATTTTTTCATTGGCATCATTCACGCTTTCATTTTATCAAGCGATTTGACATTATAAATCTAACAATAGACGAGAGTGTATTCACCCGGAAACAACAGATCAATTACAATGCAATTACTAGAATTTACGAAACGAATAATTTAGCGGAATGCAATATTAAAACGGGCTCCTCGCTCATGTTTCTGTTTAAGGCGAAGTAGAATATCGACCAGTGAATGAACGAACGATACTGCAGAATTCACATGGACTGTAAAATTCCTGTTAATTTTACAGTCAGATGGACTGTAAAATTAAAATATTATGAAAACTAATTTGTTAATTGCTATAGCTCAAGATATTAGGCAGTAGAAAATAATATTCGAAGCAATTGCGACAAATAATAATGGAGGAGTTGATTAATCAGTAGCGAAACGACTAAATAGTCAGTTAATGGTCGAAATGACCAGTAAAAGGTTACTCGACCGCAAATGAATGGACGTTTGGTGTAGATGAACACTGTAAAGGATAACGATGTATTATTTATTTTTATTGAATGCTAGATTTGGAGATCATTGTGTTCCACAACAATTAAAATATTTCTATACATATGGATATTATACTTATTATTACGATTTCGTAGAAAATACACAAAGTTTTGTTGCACCTTAACGCGACATTCTCAAAAAACTACCAAAATTTGTTTCGACAGAGAAATAGAAAATTAAATGTTGTCGAAATAAAAAAAAACCAATGAAATGTACATTGTCATCTCTTATCAGTTAATTATGGAATTTTCAGCAGATGAAGTAATTTTTCCTCTGCTTTGAGAATGATCGGAACAGAGCCCATATGTCTATTTACTGGGAAGAAGTTAGAATACAGCAACAGTAAAAAAAAGTGTAATTCCGACCTATTATTGAGAATTGGTTTATAAATTGTGAAAAAAATCAGAGTTTCATTCGGTCTTAAGGAATAAAAGTTATAGTTAGCGTCAAAACTCCTAAAAACTACCATTTTCGTCTTTGGAACACCTACTGCCCACAGCCGTATCGTAACTAAGTTACTCGGTGCGCAAGTAACACAAAGTGGAAAAATTCCGTGTGGCGTGAGAGTTCGATATTAAACCGAGCAATCGGTTTTAACGACACTTGTGATTTTTTTGTTAAATTTTAGTGATTCGAGATTTTATGGACAATTCATATTCTTTACTCATTTTAAGTATAAATCAGCTTTCGTTCATTCACTGGTCTGTTCACCCTATACCACGTGACATATGAGTGCGAGAGAGATGGCTGAAATTTTCGAACCGTTTGCTCCAAGTTAAATAATATTTAGGAGAAAAGAAAATCATGAAGTTTTGCGTCAAGGAATTCTCCAGAGCGTGATGCTTTGTTTTTTCTCCAAAACTCAACCATCTATGAGCAAAATCGGTTGGAAAATTAGTGAGGTTATGTTGACCTTGTACATGCCCTTAAGGGGGCCATTTCACGTGACAGCAATTTTTTTCGTTTTCTTTGGGATTTTTTTTTATGAACCATTAAAGCCCAGTATTTTTTTAGTTTAACCACACATTCATTAACATTTTTTAGTCCCTCAGAAGCCACTCATATGTCAAAAAAGTTGGTTGACGGCTGCCATGATTCCAAAGATTTTGCTCATCTGAAATCAAAGAGTCAAACGGCAATTTAATTTGTAGATCTGAGGCTATCGCTGGAGATAGAGTAAAGTAAAAATGTCGAAAATTGAATTATTAGCCCGTTTTCTAACGTCAAGTTCCAAGTTTCATCATTTTTTTCGACTGCTTCAGCTTAAGGGGCCTTCTCACTTTAGACGCTAAAAATACTATTTTCATGCATTTTTTTGATAGGTTTACATTATAGATATTGATATAAAAGTCGTTACACTTAATAAATACACTTTTGAAATACATTTTTTAAAAAGGTACGTATTTATGTAACCCAAACAAACTTTAAACGCGTTTTTCGACGGCTTGTTGATAAAATCTTCGAACCTACTGGACCGATCCTTATGAAAATTTAACCACATATTCTTTGCAACTATAGCTAGAGCGCATATCAAGGATTACAATTTTTTAAATACTTTTTTGTTGCCAAAAACGGTGAAAAAACACGTTTTTTTTTAAGTTTTTCGAAAAATGTCCGCCATTTTGTAATTTTTGCATATATCAAAAATCGTATAATATGCGCTATAGCCATTTAATACTGAATCTTAAACCGTTTGATTTTTGTTTCGGATGATCCACCTCCGAGATTTCATCAACAGCGTAGACCTACAATTTTTTTAGGGCATTCTTTTAACTACCATTTTCGTCTATAAATAGTGACGTAAACGAATAAATCATTTTTTTAAATGTATTTCGAAAGTGTATTCATTAAGTGTAACAACTTTTATATAAATATCTATAATATAAGCATATAAAAAAAAATTCATGAAAATAGCCTTTTTAGCGTCTAAAATGAGAAGACCCCTTTAAAAAACTATGTCAGATATCAGAAAAATTCTAGTTCGGGTGAGAATTATAGATGTGCTGACTATAGCATAAAAATTTGGGCGAAATCCGTTCAATCGTTTTTGAGGTATCATGGAAGCCAATTTGAATGTTACGAACGTTCTACGTTTGTAACATTCCAACGACTCCGAATATCGAAAAAAATCACGTCACCTGCATGTTCTAGGAATGTTATAGAAGCAATATGTGCAAAAAAAAAAGGTTTTCAATTTTTTGGACCTGTCACATGAGATGACCGCCTTAAATGTATTCGCGCTTATACGATTTTTCGCTCAACCGCAAAAACTGTTATTTCAGAAAATGCACAATTACCAATTGAGCGAGTCCAATCATCTGAGGGTGTCGTTCTCGAAAAGCAACATCTAACAAGAGAGGCCTCCCAGCGAGACGCCGTGGTTCGTCCAGCCCTACCCCCGTGTCCAGTACTGGTATCCAGCGATGTTTTACGACTCTATACTACTGCCGACCGAACCGTTTCGTCCCAAGCGGCGTTTTCGCATTTGTTGACGCTGAATGAATGTACGAAAGAAACAACAACAAAACACGCACTTAAGACATGAAGAGAAACGCTCTCTCAAGGCTGGTCGTGCAACGCGTATGAAAACAAAAAAAAAGAAAGAAAGTCACGCTGCTTCTACGTTGATGTATTGTCGTACAAGACGACTGTCGCGTTTCGATTGACGGTACAATTTTATTCCCGAGGAGAAACGAGGGTAGAAAGAGGGACAGAGGGAGAGACGAGAAAGAAAAACGTAACCGTATTCGCGGTTGCGAAGCATTTTTTTTTTGGTTTAATCTTAGTACAACTGATAAGAGAAATCCGTGATAAGAGCGTTGGGAAGCTTCGGAGGGATGAGACGGTGCTGGCTAATGGTGCTGGGCGACCGTGGTTCCAATTGATCGGCCTTTTTCAAAAAGATTTTCGCGATTCTCGAGGTTCGTATAAGCCGTGAGAATTGAAAGACGAGCGAGTAAATAAAATTGTCGTTTCATTAGAACTCGAAGTCCTAACTTTGTGAGACAGGGTCGTCTCGTCGTCGCTTCCTCGACGAAACTAGCGATAGAAAACAAGGAGAGAAGCAAACGCAAGAATAACACATAACCCCGGTAGCTCTGTGTGGTTACAAAATTAAGGGAAAGGAGAAGAAAAAAAAACAGGATAAACAAAATCAACAAGAAAAACAGAAGTGAGAGGGCTCGCGTGTGCTGAAAGCCCCAAGAATTCTCTTGTACAATATTAAGGTTTAAAGTTTTAAGATTTAAGACGTTAAGGATTTTTAGAGTTAAGCGGAAAAAGAAATCGGGCAAATTTGAGCGGATTGTAAGGGACAGGAATTGTGAACCGAAGAAGGCGTCCCTGTGCTTTAGTGGGTTTTTTTTTTCGTTACTGTCAAAAATACGATGATGAACTGCACACATTTGCCCACACACATACACACACTAAAACACACTTTTATAAATAATGCTGATAATCATTTGAGCCGCAACTTTTTCAACATTTGCCAGCCATCAGAAGGGGATAGGCGTATTCATTTGCAGCTTTCGATGAGGTGCTATCATGGTTTCTCAGAAGTACCGATCGTGATTTCGATTTTTTTTTCATCAAAGGAAAAAGAAATCAAAACCTCCACCCACCCGTCCGTTTTTTCATATGAAGTCGAGTGTTTTTCGAGCTAATTAGAGCTTCATTCGCGGCATGGATCAGTTTAGTTTTGTTTTCTCTTCTCTTTGTGTCTCCATCACTACACAGATCAACGATAACGTTCGCAGCGTGAAACAGAAAGATTTTTATGCAAGTAATGAAATGCATGTGGTCGATCCGTTCATAATTTGTCGAATGATCACTGACCCGGACATATAGCTGATAACCGTGAAAATCGTGCGGCTCGAATGGGTCTTATTATTATTATTATTATTATTATTATTATTATTATTATTATTATTACTTTTTCATACATAATTTTAATCTTTCGTTCGCGACGATAATATAGTATTACAAAGACACAGGCATATTCGCACAACACACACCGGACGACAATTCACACCCGAGGATACAAAACCCGACACTCATAAAATGGTTTTGAAGGTCTTCTTTTTTTGTCTTTCTCTCGTTTTTCTTCCATTCTTCGATGTTTAAAAAAAAACAATTTCTTACATATATGCATACATAAATACGTAGTTAGAGTGGCGTAGACTTTATCGATATGATTATTAAACATAGAGGGGGAGGAGCGAATTTTAAACACATATCGCTGTTTCGATTTTCCACCCGTAACAATGTTTTCGATTGATTTGTATTTTTTTTTATCCCTTAAGAATTAGATTACCCCGTGACGACAGTAGTACGAATTGAGTTGGACAATTGGCACTTCGCGAGTTTCCACAATCAGTCTTCCATCGGTTAAAGAAAAAAAAATAAAAAAATAAAGCAGCCGCGCGAGATCGGTTATTCCACACGATCGTGTACGAGCGAACCTACTGTTTCAACAGTCTGTCATCACGTGGTGATCCCCAAATAAATTCATTAGGACAAACGGACACTCGGATGTCCGAGCAAAAAACCACCAAGAATATCGTTTTTCGCAAAGTAAAAGAAAAAACAACCATAATCCGCCTATTCGTTGTGTCCTACAGGAGAAAACGCTGACCAGAGAAACGGGCAGGGTACGGGGGGGGGGGGGGGGGGGACAAAAAAATACGAAGAAAAACAAGACTAGGGCTACGAGAGAAACATTGATAATGGAAGTAGAGACGTATTATAAGGTAGTACCGTAAAAACGTTATGCCCTCATAATCGATTGCGAATAGCGTAAGGTATTCCAAACAAACAAACAAAACGGGCTATTATTATAAACCGAAACATGACAGAATCGCGTTCTCGCTGACAGCTCCCCCTTGAATTAAACACGATGGCATAAAGTAAAAGCGCCATGCGCGATCACGTGTATTATAAAAATATATAATACTTAACGGGCGACATTTATTAAAACGGATACAAATCGAATTTATTGTCGAACGAGGTACGTGAAGGGGAAACTAATCGCGATATATTAGTTGCGCGGAAATAATCGTCGGAAAGATTCATGGAAGTATAACCGGATATTAGAGAAAGAACGAGAGCGAAGAGGCGTGAAGCGGAAACGGTTGGAGCGGAACAACCGTCTAGACGAGCCAATCCGCGTTCCGTGTAAAAATAGGCAAAACAAAATTGCGTACGTTCGGTCGAACCGACGCGACGTTCTGTTGGAGTCAATTAAAATTTAATGGTATTTTAATTAGATGACGTTTCGAATGGAGCGTAGCGTGAACGCGTGTGAGAAAGTTTGATGATGAACGTGTTATACGTACAGTGTTGCAATTTGGCGTAAAAAACAAGCAGGCACAATTTAAAAAAAACAACAAACATACACAAACACACAGACACACAAACACGATACGATATCGATTATTTAGCGTGATTGAAGCACAAAAGCGATAGAGAAAGAAAGAAGAGAAAAAAGAAACTACAATATAAGCGAGTGCCGGCCCGGTCAATGTTGGTTGTGCCAAAGTAGGCTAGACGTTTGATTCTGGGAATGAAGGTTTCCGCGATACACCCGAGGATGAAAAAGAAGTGAGAAAGAACAACTAGACGGGCGCGAATACGGAAAAGACAGAAAGCGAGCGGGGAAGAGAAATGTGTAATTCATTTTCTCGACACGGACGAGGAAACATTAGCGAGTTGCCGGCATGAGCGCGAAGGGGCCAGTCTTTGCATCTATGATCTGTGTCTTTCGAATCTCTATGATAATTAACACAATTTGCACACGCAACTGAAACTACCAATTTACAACTACGATTACTAAACTTTAATAGCGTAGCGAAGGGAGCTGGAGGGACTTGGGCCACGCGATGGACCTCGTAATCGGGCACTCGCTCGGTGACGATAAAACAAAGAAACAGCAGCTCTTCTTTTCCCAGTTCAGGGACAGCTCCGAAGCCTGCGAATTAGAAAGGAAGAGAGAGATAGTGAACATCGCGTAAATACGATCGATCGTACATTGCAAAACCGAGCAAACAGTGCGAAAAGCACGAAAACGCGCATTCTAGTATTACATTACGCCTGCGTCAAGTATTTCTTTACCAAATGACCTTTTTTCCAAAATCACTTGCTTTACTTATCGCAAAAACAGCCTCAACACCTAACTATTATCCGCCTCGGTTTTTGATCCATCGAGTTTTTTTTTTTTTTTTTTCGGAAAAAACGCTGCCAATTTTTGCCTTTTTCCTCTTGCCACGTGCGACCAATACCGCCGATTCTTTGCCTTTCTCGCAGCGATGCTCAGTTGCAAAGTGGATTTTACTTTTTAACGCCTCTGCTTTTATTTTGCCTTGCCAGAAGAAACTCGTAGGAGAGCCGAGGGTGGAAAAATATTGTAAAAATTAACTAGCTGGATTGAGGGGGGCCGAGGTAAACAAGGAGTTGGATAAACCAACGTATACGCCGTACAAGGATCTCGAAATTGCGCGAATATCGAATTTCGTCATATCGTTATCGTCCCGGACAAGCAGAAAGCAGTTAATTCGAGATCGCGGTGCGCCGGGCAAAGACACGATTCATTTTTGTATTTGCAAAAACAACAGGAATATTCGGATTTCGGGCAACGCAAAATTTTTACGTCGATTTTGTTTCGTACGAATGAGCGCGGTTGGTATTGCTCTTTAGTTTTTCTAACATTGAAGCCTCTGCGTTCGCGCCGACGACGGGACTATCCCATAAATTTGATATAGTGCATTTTACCGTGGCGAGGAGGGGAGGAAGGAAGTATTCGGGGACGGCTGCATTTCAATATACATTAATATATACATATTACTATATTTTATTAATATCCCATAAGATCTAGATTAACGCGTGAATTATTGAATTTAACGAAGAAACTTGAAGGCACAAGACAAAATTGACACGAAAAAAATAGTATAAGTGTGCCCAATCCTCCTCGCCCAACAATTCAGAGGCTCGTTAATTTGCCGTTTCAACGTATGGTGGAAAACGTCGACGAAATATTTTACAAAGTACAAGGATCGGCGGTAGAATCGAGACACGCGAGTATCAACCGTTATTCAGTCGACCGGAGTGAGAAATTACGGCGATTCGGCACATCGTCTTTTATATCGTTTTTAATCACCAAAACGTTCGGGAGTTTTATCGACCGTTGACGATTCTCGCAGTTAGCGTATTCGCGCAATCGCTGAAGCGCAGGTGAATAATAGAAAAAAACAAAACAAAGAAATATTGACTCTTGGCAAATGTGCTTCTAGGGTGTAGTTACATTGAGAGGTATTCTGTATCGAAAATTCTACAACTGTCGGTGTACCTGTAGTTGGCATTGAACCTATCGAGAGAAAGATCAAATTTGCGCTAACCGCAGAGTAAAGAAAGCGATACCAAAATGATAAAAAGAACTTTTGAGGCGGTAGGAACAAAGCAGATTTTCCAGAAGCTTCAGTATTATCAGCGAGTCGAGAAAAAAAAAATTCCGTATCCCATGGTGGATTCGTTAGGATTTTCACGACCTTTTTTGTTCTTATGAACAAACCTTTTCCTTTCAATTCCACAATGACGACACCTCGAGAACCCCGAATCTCCACGGCCAGCACTCGATACCGAGGAAGTGCGGAGGGCGGAAGTTGAAGTAAAAATAGTTTTACGTTTAAGATAAAGATGATTAAGAGATGAAAACATAAAGCACGATGTGTTTGTGTGTGCGTAAGAAAATTTAGACGATAAGGGATTATAAGCGCTGTTAGAGTCGAGAATTATCGTAGGCTTTTATCCAAGCTCCGAATAACGTTTATAGTTAATGACAATCACTCTCTATCAGCCAATTTCGACGTGAGGTAACAATTTTTCTTCCCCCCTCCCCCTCTCCCTCGAGCTGTTAGTACATGCCAGGCACGACTTTTTTCTCAATTACAAAAAAAACAAACTTCGATAACTTCTTTACACGAGTGTCACATTGCCTCGGATCATCTCGAAGCTTTGGTTTTTCACACGTCATTCTACACTTACGGAAAGGACATTACTCGTATTGTTTTTTTTCTTCTTTCCTTCAAAACTTTATCCGACGAACCGTTTGAAACTATCATTCACTTCGAAATAAATTTGTGATCGCTAGACGGTGTCTCATCGTCTTGCTTTTAGGTCGATTATTTACTACTCTTCCTGTCGCCCTCTATTCTGGGTACGTTTCGGAAAATCGAACATCCGAGGAAATTCCAAAGAAGGATTAAACAACGTTCGTCACGACTCTCGGAGAGATCGGAACGAATTTTGTTTTCTTCTCTTTTTTCCTGTTTGCCCAGTGAATTTCGAAACGGACTCCCTACCACGGATCCCGATAGCACGTCACGTAACTCGCGATGCTCGGCTGACTTCCAGAACGCATTTGCGTTTCTCTTTAAATTTGCCAAATCGTATATTAGCGATAGAGAGCAGAAAAGGAAATATATTTTTCCGTGCAAACGGAATAGTGAATCGAAATATCACAGCTAACGAATCTCTTCCGACCCGCGTTACTTTCCATTTTAAATATTCTCGATGCTCTCGATAGTCGAAACCTACAGACAAAAATATGTTAAAAAAAATGGCTTCGTCAGCTCTGCATCGCGTGTCGCGGGACTATCGGCATCGCCCATTCGAGACTAAAAGAACTACGAGGAAGAAAAAAAAGAAGATAAAACCTTAAAAAAAACGAAAAAATACCAAGGAAACCAGTATTGGGCCAGGAATTGCGTTGCAAATCACAATCAGCTCAGCTCCGGCAAGACAAATCATTTTTTTAAAAGGAGAACAATTGTCAGAGCGGGCGTATAACGGTTAAGCTCTTAGTAAGTTGATAGGACATTTAGTGGACGCACAGAGGGAGAGAAGAAGAAATAACGAGGAAAAACAAGAGGAAACGTAAAATAACGAATAAAACAATCGAAACGTGCACGCGTTGCCCACGCGAGATTCATATTCAACGGCCGAAGAAGCGTTTGAAAAAAAAAAAAAAAAAAAAAAAAAACATAAATAAGGAAATATCTGGAAAATGAAGAAGAGGGAACGCGCGAATTCGGGTGATCTTACGTTGAGAACTGTTCGTCGGTGAGGAAGAAACGCCGCGGAAGCTCGGCTTTGTTAAGGGGGACCATGAAAACGAATGCGAAAATGAAAAAAATAGAAGGAAGTATTCGCGAAATTTCGTTCGTTCGATCCTAAATTAATGTCAAAGTTGTCCCATCGAGTAATAGCACGTAGAGGGAAACAAAACAGGTTTTTTTTAAATTATAAGTTTTCAAAGCACCGAGATACATTTGTAAGGCAACACTTTTACGTCGAGTGATCTAACGCCCCGCTGGTTAACTAAGATCTAAGACTTAGCGAGGAGAAAAAGAGAAGAACGAACGAACGATCAGTCGTGCCCGTAAACGTGAAAATAGGCGCGTGATGAAAAGCGAACAACTAGAAACAGCGCCGAAAAATCGTGCTCACGAAGTGAAATAATACTTCACACGAACCGCCCCAATTTGGACCCATACACACACGCACTCAATGCATAACGAGTACATTTTTTACCTTGCACACACGCACCCACAGACACTTCCACACACGGACACACAGGCGAGAGTCTCTTCCTTACATTCTATCTCTCGAGACGAGTTTCCCAAGATAGAGAACACAAGGGGGAAAAACAACATACCCAGAAATTCAGTTATTTCTTCTCGCAACTTGAATATTTTTGTAATAATGTTACGAAAGAAGAAGAAGGAAATATCGAAGAAAGACAAAAAAGACGCGATAAGCCACAGTGATTTCCACAATGACGTTGAAGCTTGCATCGTCGACATCCAACGACAATTCATTTTCTCTCAAGCGTTCTGATCTTTTCTTCTCGGCGGATTTGATCCAGCAAAATCAGTCGAACGATTTTACGTATCCTCATTGGAGATCCCCAGCTAACTTTGTCGAAAAAAGTTTCTCGGACAGCGATAAAAAATTGACGATATACAAAACTAAAGAACTTTCGTTGAGTCTCAACGATAAAGCCTTCAACGTCGTTTCTCCGCATGTGTTAACTCGACTCTAAAATCGCGTTGAACGTACTAGTTTGACGTATTTTCGTCATTGATGTTTTTCTTTTGCTCTCGTCTCAGCGAAATCTTGATGTCGGAGATCGAGCGTGTCGAGTCTTGCTAGGACTTTCGAAGAAGGCAAAGAAAAAAGGGAAAAGCAAACGAAAAACTTACCACGATGCATTCGAAAGAAAAAAAAAACACATTGCGACACGACCAAGTCCGAGTATTTCGGATAGTCTGTACGAATGCGTTGGAGCAGCGTTCTTTTTTTCGTTCCTACTCTTCAACATTGTTCTTTTTTGTGTTTTTGTTCTCAAACCCAGATCTGTCGCTAGCCTAGTGTTTTTTTTTGCTCCCTTACGCCGTGCGTTACTAGTATTAAAGCACTACTATTGTCTACCGCTATTACTATTACTACTACTACTACTACTACTTCTACTGTCGCTGTACTCTATACCACGATCATTACGTTCTTTCTTTTTTATTTTACTATTGATACTATAATTCTTATCGATTACCGTTATCACTAGCCTTTACGATTATCATTTTATCCTAAGTCTCTTTAGTTAACGCTAATGTATTTTTACGTTGTCGTGGTTTGTGCGCGCGCGCGCGCGTGTGTGTGTGTGTGTGTGATTGTGCGTGTCAGTTTTCTTTAGCTTGCGGTTGAAAGAAGAAAAGAAAAAAACGTGTGTATACCTACGCACACACCCGCACGTGGGCACACCGATAAGAACCTCACCAAACGGAGAATATACCTTTTTCTTCTGCTAAACTTATCCCTACTTAGTTCTTACGATACCGATATTTCTTTGCATTACTAATTATAGACATTGTCTTCTTCTTTTTTTTTTCTCTAATTTACACACTTACTATTCCGTCATCGCCACTACTGTACTACTTACTATCGTCGTTAGTACTTCTTCTACTACTACTTAGTGTACTTTTACTCTACTCTTACTACTTACCATTTCAACAACTTATTATCTCTTCAACGCTCTATAATCTTAGTACGCCAATCTATGTATAATCTATCTTGTATAATCTCTCACTACTTGTATCAACTATAACTCCGTTTCACGTCTATCTCTATCGTCTACTGTGTCACTTGAATCCGCTCTATCAATGACCCGTTTACCTCGTCCAACCTCATGCCTTCTTCATATCTTATCACCGTCTCTCTCGTTCTCTATCCCACTCATTATCTTGCTATTTCTCTCTGTCTCGCTTTCTCTATCAGCCTTCAATTATTTTATACATATACGAATGTTTTATCATCGTACAACGTTTCGTGCTCGCCTCAGCAAAATTCACAGTTGCCTGCGTCTCTACAGCGTGTCCAGATTTCTCGGATTCTTATTGTTTTAACCGTTTTTTTAACCTCTCAACGAAAAGGACGACCAAAACGCGAGCGAAAATATGCGTGCGAGCGAAAGACCGACAAAAATATATCCGATGAGTGAAACCTGCCTGTTTTTTTTTTATGTGTTCTTTTTTCTGTCTTCCAATCCTCGTTTTTTTTTCTCCATACGCCTTAACCCTCGCAATCGTCGTTTACTCTCCACTTCGTAGTGCCTTTTTTTTGTTCGTTATGGTTTCACTGTCTCCTCCCTATCTCTTCCTCTCGCTCTCTTTCTCTCTCTCTATATATATATATATATATATATATATATATATATATATATATGTTTGGCAGATCGGTGTAACCGTACGAGTGTCGAAAGAGCAAACTGATATTGAAAAAAGGACAATTCGATAATTGAAAAAATGGAGGCGTCATTGGTTCCGGGGAGAAAAAAAGAAGAGGAGAGTACACGTTCACTGGACGAATAACAAGCTACCTCTTTCCCGCTCGCGCTTCGTCGAGTCAGTCTACATCGTACTTAAGGGGGGGAGCACTGGTCCAGCCGAGGTTTTCCAATGCGTTTATTTTTTCAAAGATATCATTTATTTTCGTTCACGAAACTTTTGTTACATGTAAAGGTACATTTGAACAAGAAAAAAACACTATTGAAAATTTGGATATCTATATATAGATATAGCGGCCGCAAGGGAGGGTTCGACCAAATGGGCTGAAATCCTGGCGACCTTGGAAATGACCAGAAACATGATATTTGAAAAAAAAACCGTTATAGTATGAATGTAGAATGCGCATGAACTACAGTTTGCAAAAAAAATTGACGATTGCAAAAATGGCGGACATAAAATGAAAATTGACGAAAAAAATCGGCTTTAATTTTGCAATAACTTTGTCCTATAATAATGATTGTTCATAAGTCGAGGTTCATCCGCATATAAATTTAACTCTCTTTAATTTAAACTTCGAATGAAGTGAATCGGATGAGAATTCGATGAGCTACGATTCCAGTCAACTTGAGAAACGTGGTTTTGATAAAACCGCGTCTAAAGTTTACGCTTGTGAGAAGCACAAGTTTTTCAATAGTTACGGCTGTTTAAAGCTAATCTGCGATTCCTCGAGCATATAGCAGGCCTTCAGACTTCTCGAAGTATTGCTGCTTTTGAAGTATCTGCATTTTTCGTGCAGATCGACCCCTCTTTGTGCTTTCGCGGCTGCGCCGTGCTTGCCGCTTCATGCGTGCGCTGTCGTACATGGGTACGTTACGTTTTGGCGCTGCGGTTTTGGCGCGAGGACGTTTTGACGCGGGGACGCTTTTTCAGGAATGTACTGGTGCACAAGCAAATCCGAATAAATTCGAATAAACCATGACAACACACAATACACACACACACGAGTTGTACTTATACAGGGAAGCAACGCAATATAATTTCATAAATAGGACATCCAAACAAGAAACCCAAAAACAAACCCCAACAAGTCCGAACAAAAAAAAAACAAAACCAAAAAAAAAGATTTTTTTGATATTTTTTATTTGGCCGATATACCCAAACAAACCCAAAAGCAAAACCCCAACAAGCCCGACAAAAAAACAACAAAACCAAACAAAATAATGATTCGGTTGATGATTTTTTTGCATTTGGCTGATATTTTTATACATTTTGTGTTAGTTAAAAGGAGTATTCATCCTTTTTTTTCAAATGTGTTCTTCAAACAGCTCAAGACTTAGGCCGATGACATATGGTTTATCATCGACACCCGATTCGTGATGCTAAACCAACTTGTGCTGGTGCCGGAAAACCCTGACATTAAAACGTCCCCGCGCCAAAACGTCCGCGCGCCAGAACGGCAGCGCCAAAACGTACTGCTCCCGTCGTACATATCGGCGCACCGCTTCTAACTATATTTCAAGGTCGAATTTGACGCTATAACTTTAGGAATGTATTTTCCACATGTATCGGAAGATTTTTAGGCGAACAAGAAAGTCGATTTTTAGGATCGGCTGGACCAGACTCCCCCCTTAATAAACCCCATATGTCCAATGGGCTTGAAGTTTGTATCGTTGCAACACAACGAAAATTCTTTCTTCCTCTGTTTCCTTGTTTTTATGCTCAAGAAATATATTTTCCTGCCAATTTGTGTTGAAGATTTTTTATGAGGTTCCTGAAAAATGTCGAAGTGATTTTGTAATCCGAATGCGCAAAAAAAAAAAAAAATTCGGCAATCCATAAAAATGAGTTTTCGTTGCGTTCCAACGATGCAGAATTCGTCGTCATTTTATCCATGATGTTTGAGTCTTAATGGGAACTTCTCGATAAGCGATAACGCTACTCATTTCGCGAAAAAAGAATTTAAAAAACGAAGACATTTACCGAATTGTCGGCGACTGAAAAATGACCTCTGGCAACTGAAAGAAAGTCTCTAATTTTCGTATGCCCTTTTTTTTATAAAAAGTTATCTATATTACTAAACGTCCATAGCCAATGTGAAACTAACAACTGATCACTGGTCAATGGACCATGAACTATTTCCCCGATTCGCTAGAGACGTTTTGCCGATTAATTTATTTCATTGCCTTTTGCATTTTGTTTTTACGCTTACGACAGTTGCCGCGGACGACAATTTTATTGTGGCCGCTTTTAGTATCCAATTCCAATTGCGTTTGGATTTATTTTCGTTTGGTCCACCTGAACGATTATTCGAGCCCGAGGTGGTGTGCATTGTCCATGTTATAAAGCGACTAAGTGACGGATAAATTTGATACATCGCTCCGCGGCGGAAATGCGAAATTGGGTGACAATACAGGAAGAATGAAAATCCCGTTACACATCCACTCATATACACACGTAAATTATTGAACGTTAACGCAGGTCTGTCTTGTTTCCTCGGTATTCTCGCACACGTGCTTATTTGTTCGTCTGTCGCGGCTGTGTGTGTTTGCTTGTTCTCTACTATCTGGCGAACGACTTAATTGCGAGTAGGCACAAGAATTTTTCGGGATTTGAAGAAAGTGGGAGTAAGAGAAAGAAAAAAGTGAAAGAAAAAAAAACGAAACGAAAAACTACATTATCATTACTAACTTTTCGCGTACAATTTTCCAAGCACGTCAGACTCGATGAAGCTTCGATCAAATTAAAAATAACGTCGCAACATCGATCCGCCAAGCTAGTAAATCGTGACGACCTCTGGGCAACGACATACACTGGGATAATTCACAAAATGATTTGAAAACATTCACCAAAAGACAAAATGACAATGCTTTGGAACGGGGGAGTCCGAGCAGGGAGAAGAGAAAAACTGTTTTTTTAATCACACAAACACCCACACACGCAAAAACAAAATCATTGTCACAAATAACGAGGCGGAGCTCAGTCGAAAGGTTTCTTGCGCACAGTGTCGCCCAAAACAATCGTTAGGAATTGTGCCTAGATGTTTAAACACGTATTCTATGGGATCAACGTCACTTTACCTTTTAACGGGAGAGACGAGAGAAGAGTGAACGAAAAACAAACAAAAAACGGACGCGAGATAAGAAAAAGAGTGAAAGCAGATTAACGTAGAGGGATCGAGATACCGATCTAGCTATAGTATATTATATAATAAACAAAAGAATTTTAAAGGCATAAAAAAGTTGTCACGAGCAAACATTAGAGTATGCATATATACATATATACAAAAAGGAAATAAGAGAAAAAAGCAGGGGAAAAAACATTGTCTGTCTTCGTATATAATATCACTATAGCTATATCAGAGATTCGGGCATAAATGATTTTTCGCTGGATGTTATTATAATCAAGCACTTTTGTTACGCGGGCATCTGCCACGTCGTGGATAACATTTCATCGAGTGCCCGATCTTGGCTAAGTTGAGTATAAAGATGAGGGACGGAAACGTGAAAAGGATTTTTTTTAACATTTGACGGCCTCGAATGTGTTGCATTTCCAACATTGGCAAGTACGATATAAATTATGGACGAAACAAAATGAATTTTCGCCGATGTGTCGTATATGAGAGGTTTCAAATGCAGTTTCTCGTCTTTATAAGCGATCGCTATAACGACGCGCCGCAACGCTCGCGGAGATACATGAAAGAGTCATCGTTATATATTGTTTTATCTACGGCGAGAGGAGAAGCCTGAAATTTATCATTTTATATCGGCAATCATATCTATATATTTACTATTCACACTATAATTTCATATCTATATACACACACACACACACACACACACACACACACACACACACACACACACACACACACACACACACACACACACACACACACACACACACACACACACACACACACACACACACACACACACACACACACACACACACACACACACACACACACACACACACACACACACACACACACACACACACACACACACACACACACACACACACACACACACACACACACATATATATATATATATATATATATATATATATATATATACTTATACACCTAATAGTGATCCGTGTATCTATGTAGTTTCCATATCTGTCTGTACCATACATAGCAGGTGTGTGTATATACATATATATACATACATCCATATACGCACACCCGGAACATACAAATGTCTTCATATACTATACCTTCCTATCCTCAGCTATACTGTCGATCAATGTTTTCACGTGCGGAGATGACTGACAAGTCTCTATTTTTCTACTTTACGATTCTCCGATGGGCGAGAGTTTTTGTTTTTTTTGTCCCCCTCCCCTTCGTCGAACAATCGCGCGTTGAAACAATCGATAAATTGGAAACAATCATTAGCCGATAATAATATAAAATTAATGTAAACTATGTAAGAACACGTGACGTGAAAATTCCCGCCCATCGGACCAAACTCCGTTTTTCGATGGGCAAAGAGTCGAAAGTATATCAATCATCTTGCGGTATACTCCGACCGCGATCATTACATTCATTTTCCTCATTCTCTTCGCCGTTATAGTCCAGTAAATGAGACGAAAAGCCAGCACTTTTTAGCGTAGAACATGCATTTTCGACTGAAGGTAGATGGTTGCATACTGAAAGTAACCCCAATAAAATGTTGCTCCTCAACTCGCCCCTACCCTAAGAAATAGGGGTTGAAAACTTAAAAATCGCCGTATCTCGATAATTAATAGCCCGATCGGAAAAGGTTTCAAACAAAAGTTGTTTGGAATAATAAAATTCGCATAAAGTTATCTGACGTCCAACCCCTATCTTTGAAAATAGCGGCACGAAAACGATTCGAAAATTCGCTGCGTCCTTTGTCTGGGTCAGGGGTGCTTTCGTGTTTTTGTGTTTGAAAATAGCAGAACAAAAACGATTTGAAAATTCGCCTCGTCCTTTGTCTGGGTCAGTGGTGCTCTCGTGTTTTGGTGCCGCTATTTTCAAAGATAGGAAATTGGACGTCGGATAACTTTATACGTATTTTATTGTTCCAAACAACTTTTGTTTGAAACATTTTTTGATCGGATTACCAATTATCGTGATACAGCGATTTTCAAGTTTTCAACCCCTATCTTTAGGGTTGGGGTGAGTCGAGGGGCAACATTTTATTGGGATTACTTTTAGTATGCAACCATCTACCTTTATTCAAAAATTCATATTCTACGCTAAAAAGTGCTGGGTTTTCGTCTCTTTAACTGAACTATTAGTCGTATCTATTAATTCTTGTCTCTCGCACTTTATCGCCTACATCTGCAAGCACAAAATCTTGTGCATGGAACGCCACGCGAGACTGGACATTAATTTCCCATCTGTGTTTCTTCCAACCGGACGAGCTATATATTCTTACTGCCGTTATTTCTTTCCAAGAAAAAACGAAAAGATACGTGCACTGGACGGCTGCCGAAAGTGCGAATAAACGACTGCCCGGTCGTACTTACTTATACTTTCTCTCGATATATACGTGTATGTATTTATAAACGAATCTTCTTCTACTTCTGCTTCTTTCTCTTCGCGAACTACGAAAAAAAAGCGGCCTAATATGTCGTCGTACTTAGTTCTATCTTAATTACACGAACACAAACTAAATGTACCTTTCTGTACGTGTAATACATTCGACTATACCTACTATTATTTTCTTTGCCTCTCAAAATATCTTCTTCCGCATGCTATGCGCATAAATACATGCCTACATACATCTGACGATGTTTATTGAACAAGCGCACACGGCATTGAAAAGAAGAAAAACAAAAAACAGAAACGACACACGCAAACAGGTCAAAGAGCACGAGCGCGGGCACGCGTGTCAATTGTAAATTAACTTTATCGTATATAACTGATGAAAAATAAGAAGAATAAAAAATCTCTAAAGTTTTATCGGGAAGACTGATAGAAAGACGGTAACGAACGAATGAAAGAAAGAAATAAAACAAAATGGGTCTTGTTCAAGATCGTGTCGTGAGTATATTCATATGAGATTTTTACACGATTTATTAGCACAATTTTCATTCCGTTTAATCCGTTACGGCAGTTTTGTCGATCGTGACGACAGTAAATTATTTATATATATATTTATATATAATTTATATATATAAATATATAAATATATATATATAATTTATATATATAAATATATAAATATATAAATATATATATATATATATATATATATATATATATATATATATATATATATATATACAGGGTGTTAGGAAGGTCGATGCAAATCCTTAAGGGAGTGATAGGTAATCTCGTTAGGAACATAACTAACCTAGGTAATCTTAGGCCAAAGTCTTAGGATTTCGAGTTATCATGGTAAGAATGATTTTTGGGAAATTTGCCACAATTAGGTACTAACTCGTTTACCTCTAATGTTAACGCTATCTTTTCAAAAATAGCATTAACAAAAGAGGTATTTTTATTTTTTGACGAGCTTTTAATTATTCAACACGTCCCATGTAGTTAGCTGTGTGGATACAGATGATTGGATTGGTGTTTGTCGATTGAATACAGATTAAGCTAAGACGCAGATAAGTTTTTTAGTTACCAATTATTGTCTGTTTGAACATTATGAACGAGTTAGTACCTAATTTTGGGAAATTTTCCAAAAATCGTACTTACCGTGATAACTCGAAATCCTTAGACTTTGGACTGAGGTAACCTAGGTTAGATATGTTCCAAACGACGTGACCTATCACCCCTTTAAGACTTTGCATCGACCTTCCTAACACCTTGTATATATACATGTTCAGGTGTACAAGTAAGGGGGACGTTCGATGTAAAATACGTTTGAGAATCGAGTTGAACTCTTTCGTGAATTTATTGCGAGAAGCGAATCATTGGATTCTCAATCGTACAATAGGATAAAATAGTTGCACCACTATCCGAGCAATTAGGCTAAGACTTCCGAGTGCTCCGATGCATTTTTTTCTTTGTTCACATATACTCACGAGGTCGTGAGTAATTATGGAACGCACGATAAATCAATTCTAGCGAAATTAAACTACCGTGGTAAGTAATTTAGGATTTGTCCAGGATATTCGAGATATGTTGAACATTTTTTTCGAATAACACGTATAAGTATACAAATATAACGTTAAGTCAGGTGCGATTACGCGTTAATTATAGGGAGAACAAAGTGAATGTTAGATAGTGCAAAATAATCGCCATCAATTAAATCCTTCGTCGATCTTAACTGAATTTTTCTATTGTGAAAAGAAGATTCTTCCATTTACATAGCAGATTGTGTAATAGAGTACCAAGGGTCGGAGGGGTCGTCATTACGTATAAAAAGTTCATCCGCGTTTATAGCGATCATATTGCCACGGCCGCGATGTGTCGACGCGTCGTATTGTTTCTGCGTCAGGTATTTCAAGGCCTAAAGGCTGACTCGGAATAATTCGTGAAACGGAAAATGGCGGAACCGGGGTTCCTCATCGAAGATTATCTAGATGGAATCGGAGAGCAAATCCTCCGTGGTCTCACAAATTGAATCGCAAAATAGGAAGTGTGACTAATTCGTTGATGTGTAAGTTTACTGCTTCCGTTAGTTGAATCTCTGGCCCCGCAAGCTTCGCTAATATGGTCCTCTATTCGCGAATAATCGCATACAGAGGACCACATTTTCTTCTCAATCGAATATTCAATTCGACGCCTAACCGATGCATCACAAATGCGCTGCAGCGTAAAATCGGAATGTACAATTGTATCTTACTTCACGAGTGGACGCGCGCATACATGAGAGTGGCTGTGCATCGTCTGGCAGCATGGCTCGGGTACGAAAAAATAATAAAACAACGCCACAAAAAAGTCACGCCGCCATTGTCACAAGTTCAGCCAACAAATGATTTCAAATCGGACTAATTTCACGCCAAGGAAACACGCGACTGCTTATCGAATGGATTATGTTTCTAATGGACACACTCGTAATTCTCAATCCAATTCCTTCGTTGCGATCAATGGAACTCTTTTGACTTATCAAAACGCAGTGAAACTCTTTTTTTTTCAACCCTCATTTGAGGCTCGCCGTTTCCGGGACTCTTCGGAGACACCGGAAATTGCTCTTATTTTTACACGCGGCGAGAGTGACTAGTCGATTTAAAAAAAAAACACCGTACGAGTACCGTTATCACGTGTACGTGATTTAGCGTACGAACGAACGGAAAAGTAATCCTACATATCCAGTGCGTGTAAAGCCGAAAAGCAAGATAGGGAGGGAGAGCGCTAGGTGGTCCGAAGATGATCAGAGGAATAAATTAGACTGTAGATTAATTAAGTTCAAGCGTAAAAAAAAGGTGGCGAGAATATTAAAAGAGCTTTGAGCACACCGAAGGATCCGCTTTAACGATGAAGAAAAAACTCCGATTGGAATTTGAAATATATATGTACACACACGCGGGACATTCCATGCCATTTCACCTAGCCCGTCATCTCGACCATTTTTGGTTTTCCTGATTTTTGTTGTAAAATTTTTGTCATAAAAATCGACAAATGTCACTAGATAATTTGTTTTTATGTTGAAGCATACTTTCGTTAAAACATATGAAAAAATGATCGATTATCAATGACGGCGTTTTATTTTTTACTTCTTAAGTGCAAACTATTTTTTTTTTAAGTTGATTGCCTTTTTTATTTTTATTTTAAAAAAAATTTCTAAAATAGAGTGACCCATTCAATGATTTTTGAGACTAGTCTTTTAAATTTGTGCAGAATGTAACAAAAAATATATATTTTGAATGAAAAATCATTTTCTTCCGTTAAATTCAGCACAAATAAAAAAACAAACCGGTTCAGGTCTGACGAAACCGAATTGGAAATGACAAAATGGTTAATAGCATTATTGGAGATTAGAATGATAAAAATCTTCTAAAAAAAATACGATTAATTCGAAAAAATAGAAGGAAAAATGGGCCCTCGATGAGACTAGTCTTAACAATCATAGAATAGGTCACTCTAGGTTAGAGAATTTTTTAAAATAATTAAAAAATTGGCGATCATCCTTTAAAAAAATTGTTTTCACATTAGAAGCAAAGAAAAACGTTGATATTGATAATTGATAATTTATTCATATTTTTTAACGAAGGTATGCTTAAAAATGAAAAAAAATTATGTAGTAACATTTGTCGATATATCAATTAGTTCATGAGTTATCAGCGTTTAAACGTTTCCAAAACTTCCGAAATCGATCTAATTCGGAAAATTATAACTCCTAAAAGGGAAGAGATCAAAATCTAAACATTGGTGTGGTCCTTTCATGGGGTACAATTTTACAACGAAAAATCGGGTAAACCAAAAATGGTCGGGGTCACGGGCTAGGTGAAATGGCCTAGCATGTCCCACACACACACACACACACACACACACACACACACACACACACACACACACACACACACACACACACACACACACACACACACACACACACACACACACACACACACACACACACACACACACACACACACACACACACACACACACACACACACACACACACACACACACACACACACACACACACACACACACACACACACACACACCCACACACACGCCCGCGCGCATGCATAAATATTCATTGGGGATGAATAACGCTAGGGGATATAGTGTCAATTGAAAATCAATATTACAGTGCTAATATGAAAAGAATTATATAAATTATAGATGAATAAAGATCCATAAAATTACAGAGATAATTTATTAGAGATCTGGCAGCTAATTCGTGTATATTATATACATATATACACAGTCGAATTGTGAAGCGAAGTGGATCTCGTAACATTGACGGGATTATATTGCAAATATATATATGGGCAACCGTGAATTTAAGGACACTACAAGGCAAATTATATATAGACCAAGGAGGTCGTTTAATTTTTAAACATTTGCAAGGAACTACTGAGATGAATGCCCTGGTTGTGCATAATCTAAAAGACTTACTGGGTCGAGTACGTAACTATTTTAACACTAAAGGCGTCACGCACATTGTCTCACACTTGTCAAAATACAAGAAAAATGAAAACTCATTTAAGAATGCAAAACTAAATAGTAACGGAGCATATCTGACAAATGTTTTATAAATATAGAAACATGCTGCGGGGGCGTCAAGTATATAAAAATAATAAACTGAATATTAGCGTTTCTTTTTATACGTTCGAAATTGACGAAAAAGCTCTCTTATAATTTTTTTTCGCGTTATCTGCGTAAATAACGCAACGTGGCACTGTTTATTTCATGTTGACGTATACAAAATACCGCCCAAGTAAAATAATACAATTAAGATGAGTAAGAAATTAAATACAATCGAGAAATATAATATAATATAAATCATATTTGGTGCCGGAAGGAACTTTTACGATAAACCTTAACGCCACTTATTAATCCACGTGCACAATACGCACTGAAATCTGAAGAAGATAAGAAGTTACAGGAATATTACGAATTAAACGAAAAAAGAAAAACAAAGTGCAGAAAAACGTATAAAATGATGAGGTTTGTTCAAAGTTTGCTAGCAAACGAGGATACTTACTGAATATCACTAATCATCAACTATTATAGCCAATGGATATGTATGATTTTCAATACGCGATTATCCGGCGAAAAATATTTTCAAAGTGGCACAAGTATAAAACATATGGGAAAAAACGTAGAAAGAAAAGAAGTAGAAGAAGAATCTGTATGACAATTAAATGCGATGTTATGATTACGTTAAAGCGGGTATATATATAAATATATGTATACATGTATGTGTATATATATATATATATAAATACACACACACACACTTATATATAAAATAAGAGAATCATGTATAGTTTGAGTGAAAAGAGAAGTAGATGGAGAAGAAGAAACAAGGGCAACTCGAGATGAGTAAAATCCATGATGATAATGAAAATATTAATATTAATTATATTAGACATCGTGATCGTTAATTAATTAATATTGAGTATTAAATACGAATTCCTATTGTTAGCACAATCGTGACAATTCAACGTATAGAAGCAAGTGAGTTAAGTATAAATCGTGATTTTCTTCAGTATTACATACCGCCGCATGAATTAACGAGGATTGAGGCAATTCATACGGATTAACCCTCGTTTGAACAAGCAGACGCGATGTAACGCAATGATTCGATAAGGATAACGACCTCTGCTGCTATCGAATTATTGTGTTTTCAACACAGAAAGAAATAAAAACGACAAATAGAATCCATTCGACTCGTTGTAAACGGACAATGACCGACTTGGTTCGTCCATTTTTTAAATTTTAAATATAATCTCAAACCCCGTTTGTTCATTGTCGAATCACGTACAGACGTATGAAATTTTGTTCTTCCTCAATTCTATTGAGCAAAACTAATTGTTAGATGAATCACGTAACGAGTCACCTCGAAAATTTGTTCTTGTGTCTCAATGGAAATTCGTAATTTATGATTTTCCCGAATGCTTCCTAATGCAATTCATTGGAAATGTGTCACCAATCGATCATCCTTTCTGTCGAAATAGAACATTTTCGTAGAATAAGCCGTTCAATTCTTCAGATATTTACGTTTGCTTCGATCAGGTCAATTTCGAGTCCGGATCAAACGTGAAATACATTTTTTTTAAATCAATTTTCAACTAAGTCCTTTTGCAAGTGGTCCTGCTCTGAAGGTGAATACATGTATTTTGCGTATGTCGCAGAAGTTCCAATGTTATATCGGTCGCAAGGCTTACATCCGGAAAAAATGAACATAGTATCACAATCGACGAATCGTTGAGGGCTTACATACACCTGAGACGGCTAAAAGTAAGGTTATGTTCGAATTTTTTTTTGTCTATAAAACCAAATTTCATTGAACAACCATGATTTACATTTTAAAGTATGACCTTTTCTCTACATTGTGTGAAAATTTGGTTAAAACATTTTAAACGGTAAAAAAGTCACAGTCTTTTTCTTGGGACGTGTTTTTGTTGACAGCGTTTGCGGTACCAGAGGTGCTTCTGTCATTTTTTACCGAAAAAAAAATTGTTTTTTTAAATTAGATAGATAAAATAGTACTCGTCGACCCGGAATTTCAAAATTTAATTTTTTCGGTTCATGGCAGTCACTGGAATAAAACAGAAAGAAAACTGAAAAAAAAACTATGCCAAGTATCAAAAAACGGCTCATTAAGTACTAGTGATGCATATTGCATTGTGTGAAGCATAAGTGTGCAAAACTTGATGCTGATCGGTCCAGTAGTTGCGGAGATATTTCTGGTACCGATTTTGAAAACATTGTTTCGGGTAAAACGCGTTCAAAGTTTTGAGTACACTTTACACTGAAATAACTGGTTTATTTTAAACTTACTTGAAATCGTCGATGCCTGGGCCATATGACGGATCTTAGATGTTGACGCTTCTATTAGATCTTTTTTTTGCTCTGTTTCATTCTTGTTTCTTTTGATTTAGAAAAATCGATCTTTTTTACCTACCCAGGTGTATGTAAGCCCTTAAGGACAATGCCGAAAACGAAGTATTTTTCTCGAAAATTCTTACTGCTGTACGGATGCAGCATGATCGCGCTGGTTTGGCTTTTGTCCTTTTTTCCGCACACGCTCGTACGTGTAACGCCATACAGATACGAATGTTTACCTGACAAAAAAAAAATGACTGTGGACAAACGTCCAGTCAAATCTCGGATCAGTCGGCTATTTCTTAATTCAAAGAAAGAACGAAAAACGTATCGATCGTTTATCGCAAATAATTAACTCGACGCAAAATAACACATAACATTAAATGCGTAGTCCTGCATATCGTGTTGAAGTTTGCATCGCGAGAAAGCAACGAAAATTCTTTAAAATTATTTTTGTCATAATCCAACATATTTCTTCATAATCATAATTCAACGTAATCGAATAACGTCTTCAGCTTACAGATTTCTCTCAAATATTCGACAAGAAACATTTGAGTGATTTTGTTAGTCCATATATGCCAAATATATTAGCCCGATACATGAAAGTCAATTTTCATTGCATTCGAACCATTCAAACTTCAACATCGTGTCCTACACACGGCTACGTACGTCTGCTCAGCATTATAGATGAATTTTATTCCAAACAAAAAACTGCATTATTATTATTATTATTATTATTATTATTAGTATTCATGCATATACGTTTATTTTCATTGTGCGCCAGTTTTGCGTTATTTTATAAAGAAAAATAAAGTGAAGAACTCGTAATTGCAATACTCACCGTCAATATTTCGACAAAACGACCGTGGCGATCTTTTTCAAACGCATTAACGTGTTTTTTCCATCGTTTTTTTTTTTATTCCAGTTTTAAGACAGTCGCTTTACTATTTTTTGCTTAACAAATTGTCGCATCGACGATCAATGAAATATACAGTTTCAGGCCCTAAAGGGATATGCTTTGTACGAAAGTTGGTACTTCAAAGAATGGCGTAAGGAAGATAATGGTAAGGACTGTAATGACGATAAATTGGATTGATGCCGATTCCGTATGCGAAACCGTAAACGTTGGCGGGTGCTATCAGAGCATGTACGGTGGTACCCGAATGATCCTCTGCATTGATCCTCTGCATTGGTATTACCGACGTGGGAGGCAGCGATGACGTTCCATCGAGAATTTCAGCATTTTTTCGTTCGGCCTCGGGGATCACACCGGTCGCTGCCGGAATCACGTTCGAAGGATTCAAATCCGCACCTGTCGCACGAAAAAGAAAGAACTTATCGATTTTCTGCCAAGAAAAATGAAGAAAAAAAGAACAGATCTAAATGGTAATCCGAGTCCATAACTTTCAATGGATCCATTTTTCCAACTATGCCTTCCATCATCTTTCGTAAAATCAATGCTTACGTCAATCAATTATTTCCAGTGAAGGTATAGCTGAGTCTTTACGTACTTATGCAATGAGTGCTGGGGGCCGGGTTGAAATTCCGAACTTTGAATTATCAGAACGCTGAAAATTTCGAAAAAATACTATCCCGAAAAATCAAAACTCCGAAAGAATTTTACACGAAAGACCAAAACTCCGTAAATCTGAATGGGGCCGGGTTGAAATTCCGAACTTTGAATGATCAGAACGCTCAAAACTCCGAAAGAATACTATTCCGAAAGAATTTGACATGAAAGACCAAAACTCCGAAAATCTGAACATCGTCAAAATAATTCGACTATGGAAGTTTTAAAAGTTTCAAAATTTTCAATAAATTAACTAATTATTTCAAGAATTTTTTATTAAGGGGTAACACCACTCTAGGAATTCGAAAAAATCGTTTTTTTTTTCAAATTGTTTAAACAATGCTTTAACATCATAAAAACAATATGCACTTGGTTTTATAGTAAAACAATTTTAAGGCTCTGCCAACGATTTTTCCGCAGCAACTTAGAGCGCCCGCTCAGCACAGTTTAAACTTTAAACGCGTTTTTCTCGAAACCACTTTTTTCAATCTCAGCGAACACATTACTTTAACACGCTTGCATGGATCAGTTTGAAATTTTGACAGTAGCTTCGCAATCACTTTCTTCATAGAAGTACGTAGGGATTTTTCGATTCAATGTAAATTTTTCATTCTATAAACAATTTACTGATGATTTTTTTAGCAAAACAGATTTTTTTGTCAAAAGTGCACCATTTTTACAAAATTTGATTAAATAAAAAGTCCCTACGTACTTTTATACCCAATAGTATATAGATTTTTTTTTTCGTTTTTTGTTCCGGATCTTGTATTTCACGAGAAGGTTGTACACTACTGGACGTATTTTTTTAGAATGATCATTTTGAAGATGTGCTCTCTCACCGCCATTTTGTACGCAAGTAATAATAAAAAAAAATTATACTTAAATATATGCTGAATAATCCCTCTGAAGAATTCCCATTCCTTTTATTATACTTCCAAAAAATCGTCAAAGTTAGGCCTTTTTTCGGCGGCCCTTAAGTGTTGCCCCTTAAGAAGTAATTTTAGGTCAATTTTTATATTGTCTAGACAATGTTATACGTTCTACATCATTTACAGTCAACTGTGTAGACTTTCGCTGACATGATCTTGACGAACCTTGTAATTTCGGAACATTAAAATTAGGAACTCAAAACCGTCAAAGCATTCAAAGTTCGAAATTTCAACCCGGCCCCGTCAAGATCGTGCCAGCGAAAGTCTACACGGTTGACTGTAAATGATGTAAAACGTATAAGATTGTCCAGACAAATTTCAAAATTGACGTTAAATCACTTCTTAATCGAAAACAAATCTTCAACTAATTCGTCGCTTTTTAGGAAATTTTTAAAACTTCCATAGCCGAATTATTTTGACGGTGTTCAGATTTTCGGAGTTTTGGTCTTTCGTGTAAAACTCTTTCGGAGTTTTGATCTTCCGCAGTAATGTTCTTCCCGAGTTTTGAGCGTTCTGATCATTCTAAGTTCGGAATTTCGATCCGGCCCCATCTTGAAATTCGGAACATTAAAAATAGGAATTTTAAGCCGTCGGAACATTCAAAGTTCGGAATTTCAACCCGGCCCCGAGTCCTGACTTCGTAAACACGCTGTATCGGATATAACGTTATTGCAGGGTTGCGAAATTTGTAATGAAAAAGTAATGCATTATTAATTACTTTTCTAATGGGTAATGAAAAAAATATTTCATTACCCATTACATTACATTCAGTAAGTAAAAATTACATTACTCATTACATTATATTTTGAAATGTAAACAATTTCCGTTACTCATTACATTAGATTTTGTAATGTAGAAAATGTCCATTTCTCATTACACTATATTTTGTATTGTAAAAAACTTTCATGACTTATTACATTGGAATTTATAATGTAAAAAATTTCATGACACATTACATTGTAATGGGTAATGGAATTTTTTTGCATTACAAAATATAAGGTAGTGTATAATGGAGTTTTTTACATTGCATTGCATTAGTAATGTGAACAAATTCCAATACGCATTACATTATATTTTGTAATGTAAAATATTTCCATTACTTATTACATTGGACTTTGTAATGTAAAAAAATTGAATTGCCCATTACAATGTAATGGGTAATGAAGAATGGAAATTTGTTACATTACTGAACGGGTAGAGCAATGAAATGGTTACATTACTGAATATAATGGGTAGTGACATTTTTTTCTATACAAAATGTAAAGTAATGAGTAATGAAAACGTTAATGCAAATAATACAAAAAGTAATGCATTATTTGCAACCCTGCGTTATTGCTGGCATCGTTGCAAACCTATGAAAATGATTAGAATTTTTTGCTCAATTCTTTTGACATCTCTGGGCTAGCTAACCACTTTTTTACGTTTCTATTCAGAAATCCAAAACCTGAATCCGTAAAAAACGATTCTCATAACAATAGAGATTGAAAGATAACGCGAAGAAAAAGAATTTCCGTCGCCTTCAAACGATGCAAAATACACCACCGCTGTATTTCGGTATTCATGAATGCGGAAATGAGAAGTGGTTTGAATTTTTCTTATTGCGAACGTCGCGAAATTTGAATCTTTAAGCACCCCCCCTGCGCCCTTCTACTTCCATAAGCCCGATGGTTTCGAAGGTCAAGAACCGGTCGGCCTTTGAATACCATCTTCTCAAGAAAACACTCGCCCTGTGCCGTGATCTGAATCGATAAAGGTTTCGCTGCCTTTCGCTCTCGATTTCGTTTCCGTACGGTCGCTCGTCGTCGCCCGTGGCCTTGAGAAGTGGCGTTGACCGCGGAAGCGAGGGCACACAAAAGGCCCCCAGGCGACGAGTCCGCTCGCGAGGTTGTGTTCGCGGGCCGCGATTCCACGCGAAAGGGACATCGTATCGGATAACAGGGAGATAAATGCGGGGGTGTTACCCCCGTTGTATTTCTTTCACTCGCGTTTTAACGAATCGATCACTGGAGGAGTTCGCGAACAAACGAATAGGAAACGTATGTTCGGAGATATAATAAATGTCGGAATGTGGCGTTACGACGGCGAATTATTTATGAGCAATCATCGAGTGCCGAGACGAAAATACGAGACCCAATTGAGCACGGAGACTTTACGATCCATTTCGCCGTGACGTTGAAGTGAGTGCATCGTTGGAACCCGGGAAAAAAAGATCATATCTGAACATATCTGAATCATATCTGTAGAATCAGATATGATCAGACAAGAGATTTGGTCATATCTGTTCATATAGTGTCATGACAGATCATGTATGCTTATATCTGAGCATATCTGTAGAATCAGATATGATCAGACAAGAGATTTGGTCATATCTGTTCATATAGTGTCATGACAGATCATGTATGCTTATATCTGAGCATATCTGTAGAATCAGATATGATCAGACAAGAGAATTGGCTATATCTGTTCATATAGTGTCATGACAGATCATGTATGCTTATATCTGAGCATGTATGATCATCCCGAGAAAAAATTATCAGACCAAATCACATCTGATTATATCTGGATTATATATGATCCAGATATGATTGATCATATCTGGATCTTGTCTAATCATGCATAAGAAAAATGGCCATATCAGAGCATACATGATTAGATTTGACGATATCAGAGCATGTATGATTAGATTTGACGATATCAGACCACCCGGGAAAAAAAGTTCATGCCTGAGTGGATATGTTCATATATGTTTCAGATATTATCATATATGTTTCAGATATCGTCATATATGATTCAGATATTGTCATATATGTATCAGATATATTTATATCTGACATTTCACAGTATCATATATGATTAGGTCTGATCATATTCCACATCACATATGCTTAAAGAAGATCATATCTGATCACATATCCCGGGGAAAATGGTCATATCTGGGCAGATATGCTCATGTAGGTGTTTATCTGCAACATAAATGAATCTGATCTGATCATGCATGGTCAAAGATGAACATACATGTATTTTTATGCGCTCAGGGGTAGCTCTATATCTGGTCAGATATGATCGCGCATAAGTAAATATGTGCAGATATGAATTTATAGCTGAACATGTCTGCCCATATGTGGTCATGTCTAACCAGATATAGTACAATTCACGATTACATTCGAGCTCACACATGAATAGACTTGAATATGTGTGCGCATGCATGAACATATCCAACCAGGTATGGATGAATACGTTCAAATATGAATCAATTGATGAAATATGAATCAATTGATTCATATTTGATTAGATCTGATCACACGTGGGCAAGCATGTTCAGCGATGATCATATAGATCCAATTGGATGAATTCGAGTATAATTCCATATCTGGGCAGATACAATCGTACATGGGCAAATATTTTCAGACCTGATCATGCACGAGTTGGGTTCGGTTGCGTATTCATCCATACCTGGTTGGATATGTTCATGCATGCGCACACATATTCAAGTCTATTCATGTGTGAGCTCGAATGTAGTCGTGAATTGTACTATATCTGGTTAGACATGACCACATATGGGCAGACATGTTCAGCTACAAATTCATATCTGCACATATTTACTTATGCGCGATCATATCTGACCAGATATAGAGCTACCCCTGAGCGCATAAAAATACATGTATGTTCATCTTTGACCATGCATGATCAGATCAGATTCATTTATGTTGCAGATAAACACCTACATGAGCATATCTGCTCAGATATGACCATTTTCCCCGGGATATGTGATCAGATATGATCTTCTTTAAGCATATGTGATGTGGAATATGATCAGACCTAATCATATATGATACTGTAAAATGTCAGATATAAATATATCTGATACATATGTGACAACATCTGAATCATATATGACGATATCTGAAACATATATGACAATATCTGAAACATATATGAACATATCCACTCAGGCATGAACTTTTTTTCCCGGGAATGCAATTTAATTGAATTTCATTTGAACCGCTCGACGTCCGTTCAGCAAATTTGGCCTGCGAGTATCGAACATTTTCGCCGGAATCTCATTAGAGATCTACTTTGAACAATAATAAAAATAATGAAAGTAAAAAAGAACTATCGTTGCGTTCCAACGATGCAAAGTTCAGCGCCGTGTTTTGCTTTACTCGGAACTCATTATTACGACCCTACAAACTATTTTATCCTACCCAGCGAGTAGTGTTAGTACTTCATCTGTAAACCTGAGTATTTCGTGTCCGGGCCAAAACTATTTATCTACAGACTTGGTTCATTTATCAAACAAAAAATATATGAAAAAACTGATATTCCTATAATTTCATGATTGATATATTAAATTGAATGTTGCGAACGCTGGCATGATTTTTTTCAAAATTTTACGAATTTTTCAACTGGGTGAAGAAACGGCAGGACTGGAAATACCCAGGTTTACAGACGGAAGATATGGGAAAAACATTTACAGACGAAGTGTTAAGGAGATCGGAGAGAACAGCTCTAACCACCTTGACTTTGAGGCGTTGATGGCTCAGCAGGGGCGATTCTTGCGGCTGCTCCATCAGAATGATCGAGTTGAATCCTCGTCTGGAGATTCAAACTTCCCGGTATGACGAATGATGTCGTTACGACTGGAACGTCCGAACGACCGGAGAGTTCTGCTGAATTCGCATCTCCCTGATTCGACAAGCAAAGTAGAAAGGCAAAACATCGATAACAATAGCACTAAGTTATGTATAATTATTCTGATTATTTAATACCGCATTTGCGGTTTTAAAGTGCTTTTTTTCCTGTGAGGGGATAACCAAATCGAATTTTAATTTTTTGCATTTTTCAACTCTATTTTATCATAGAATTGATATCCAATTGCTGGTAAAGTGGATTTTCACTTTGTCGACTCAGTACAGCGCTTTAAAGTAGGAGCGCACGATGCGCGCACTAGGCTCGTCCCTGGCAGCTGTTGGGAACAGCTGTTTTGAATTTATACCTACCCAGGTAGGAATTGACGATGAAAAAAGGGCTCGCCAAGCTCTGAAACAAGGCTCACCTTTTTTAATTCAGGCTGAGCACCAGCCTGATTTCAGGCCTAGCTGAATCTCTGAATGATAACGCGGTTTCAGGATCTTGCACACAGGCTTGACCAAAGGCTGGTAGAAAAGCCTGTTACTGAGCCTGAAACGACGAAACGACAAGGCTCAAAACGAGCCTTAATGAAGCTTTCACGAGCATTTTTATGACCAGGCTTATCCCAAACTCTTCTCGAGGCTATATGAGGCCTGTTTTTAGTTTTCTATATTCTACATTGGGTTAAATTTAATACATTTGTAAAGAATTCATTTTATTCATTATATATATTTATTATTTATTATATTATTTGTTATAAAATATATATAAAAAATATTTTTAAAAACAATACTTTATTTTATTTGTTGTTTATGGGGGACGTAATACACAGAGTGTACGCAAACTCCAGAGACTGAGTATATACGAAATTTGTGTGTGACGAAAAAAAAAAACTTTTTTGTGTACCTCATAAATATCGATGAGAGCATATGTTCAAATGTTCTGAGCTGCCTCCTTCGCTTTCGTTTTTCGTGTCTTCGCACTCGACAAATTCATTAAAAAAATTTTTTTTTCATAAAAGTACAGAAAAAATATTCTTTTAAACTTATTTTATTTTATCACAACCTGAAACAAGCCTGCATCCAGCGTTGATTTTTCAGCCTTAAAATTCACCGGCCGAATAAAGCTTGAAATAACCCTGAGTTTAGGCTAAGCAGCCAGTCTTGGTTCCAGGCTGCTCCAAACGATGCAATGAAACCAGGCCCAGGTCTGTCTCACTCAGGCTCAGTGAAACAAGGCTGGCACAAGCTTGTTTCCATCGTCAGCCTTTTGATTCCCTACCTGGGTAGGTATACACATATAAACATGTACTTCTATACATTCACTATATAGTAGTAGTAGCCTCTCTTTTCACTGAATGAGTAAAATAACAGTCTATCGGTTAGTATCGCTCTGAATTTTTCGTTTTGTTCTGACTAGTTTTTCCTCGAAACGACTTTTTTTTTCTTCTGGCGTCGGTGATTTCGGAAAAACGCATATTACTGCATATTCAGCATTTGTATGGCTATCGCCCAAACTATAATTATTGAAAAATATTAATTTTAAATCATACTTTTGCCTGAATTATGATGAAAAAAACGTGTTTTCGAACACTATTGCAAAAAAAGACGCCATTTTGTTATTTAGAAATATGAAATGAAAATTCTTGTTCGGGCGATAGCGACACGCAAACAGATTAAGAATATTTTGGAATGTTTTCTTTCAGATTACCTGGAAAGCGCAAATCATCAACGCCAGCAACATACTTTATTTTCACGCCTTTATACGATTACAAATTGTTAAATAAATGTACATTTATATGTATCAAATACAATTGTTTTCCATTCTGTAAGAGTGTACCTTTAAACGAAAGAAAGTTTGTACCGATACATGCAACAGTTTTCAAAATGAAAATGATCAAAAACAGCTTATTTTTTCAGCCGTCACGGTAGAATAGCCCTTTAAGAATCTTTACCAACTCGACAGCATTATAATTTCGTCATATTAGTTCGTCCATTTGTCACAGCTCTGTAGCCTCTATAGGAAACAACCTATCGCGCGAAAAACTGACAGTCGGTCGCTTTTAATAAGCGCAATGTCATGTGTGGCGACAAATAAATAATAAAGTTTTTCCCAGTGTGGAGAATATCGGTGAAAAAAAAATCCGCGCACCCCATCGAGTGAGGAATGCGAAATTAAATGCCGTTGCATAGGAGATTCGAAATCCTGTTGTGGAGCTAGGCTACTGTGAAAATGGTGAACACTCGTTCGTCGCTCGAGGCAACGCAAATAGAAGAGGAAGGTCCGCGATGTGGTGCAGGAATCGCATATTGAAGGTAAGCTTATGATTGCAACGATGGAAGTCTAGGAAAAATGTAACCCTTATATATCACCGTGTGACAGTTCTGTAACGAACCATCTAAGTCCTTACAAACTCCCACATTGACATTTAATCCTTTTTGAAATAAATGTCACGCAACGGCTACAAACCGTTCTATGATTTTTAGTACAATTCATGCAAACTAGATGGCGCTAGTTGGAGGTTGGAGCAAAATTTGTTCGAAGTGTTGTTATCTCAAAATTGCAAGATTCGAGTGTGCGTAAAGTTTGCGAAAATCGAAAAAAATATCGAAACAACAAACGGTACGTGAAAAGTGTGGCATGGGGTTGTGCTCCAGCAAGCGAAACAACTACTTCAAAGCAGTCCATATATTATGAAGGAATGTTACGACAGAATGTCACATGTCTGTCAGACTCCGTTTATTGCTGTATAACTAGCCCCCCTATTCATTTCTTCAAAACTAAATAATATGTGTTTTTTTATTCATTAAAACCTACCACAACGTAAACTATTCTTCATTTTTTACGGTGGAGAATTATGAAGGTTTAAACGCCTTTTTACTCGAAACTGTGTTTTTCAAAATGATGTACACGATTCCTCTTCATGTAATAAACAGATTCACTTGAAATTTGGTACACTTATTCAGTGTAATAGTAGTTTAGTGTTGACCGACGTTTTTCTTCTTAACACTTTTTTCCATTAGTTATTAACAACAATGATGTCAGGTTCCCTCGAAGAAACGGAAAAAAATTCCACTATTTTTTTTAATGACACGATTAAAAAAAAAAAAGCTCGGTCAAGTCTTAGCCAATATTATCTATTTTAAGAAAGAATGACTGGTAATGCACATACACGTAAATTTCAAAATGATTTTTCAACAATCTCATAGTTTCAAATTGTTTTTTAATCAGCGTTGTTTTCGGATCGTCATTGTATTCTACCCCCTTAAACGCTATATTTGTAATTTTTTAACACTGAGCGTTTGTTTAGCGTTCCGTACCCAAAGGGCAAAATGGAACCCTATTAATCGGCTACTCTGCTGTCGGTCCGTCCGTTTGTCACGGGTCTTTAGCTCGTAAACGGAATGAGTTATAGATTTGCAATTTGGATATTTTGTGTAGAATATTGACCCAAAACCGAATATTGAATTAGAAATTCAATTAAATTATTTTCCATAGGGGTTCCATACATGATAAAGGGGCAGATTTTTTCTTCGTTCTTACCCTGGCATGCGAGGTGTCTTTTCTTAAAACTTATTTTTAAAACTCATACAAATATATTTGTTCTTTTTTATCTTCAAAAACAAAGAAATGGAGGCCGTCAAAGTTGTTAGTTTTAGACCATTTTTGTTACGGATTCTATGTCAAAAACTAAACTAGTTAGGAATTTGGAATTTCTGTATATTATGTAACATATACTGTACTTAAACAACACATATTGGAAGCGCCGATTCATAATGCAGTATAAATAATAATTTATTGTATACATAATATAAGACATTTATAATAAAAATATATGAAGTGATTATTATTTAAATAGTTACAATACCAAATAAATCATTTTTGGAGTCGGTGCCAGCCAAGAAGGAGAGATTGACGTCACGGAAGAAACGAGATTGCAAATTCAAAAAATACTCTAGATCGCAATTGGCTGGTACTGCCTCCAAAAATAAGTAATTTGGTATTGTAAATATTTAAATAACAATAGTTTTATATTTTTTCATTATTAGCTTACAGCGAGAGTATACAGAGCTTTCTTTAACTATCATCACCGCATATGGTTTCAGTTTAGTGCTACCTAAGAACTAAGACAGAAAAAAGCATTACCTAATTAAATATGTAGTTAAAAAAGTTAATTATTCATATACGGAACCCTAAAAGAGCGAGGCCCGACTCGCACTTAACCGAGTTTTTTTAACTTAATCTTTGTGTGAACCTAGAAGCTATTTATAAATGATGAGTAACTTTACCTTGCTGGATCCATCTTGAGTGGGTTTATTCAGAGCCTTCACCGCAACGCTCTCATTTTCCTGTGCAGAGGTTTCCACTGAAGCTTCCTTCGGATCTTCCGACTTCACGTTCTGCGATTCCATTGAACTGCCGATCGTCATTGCCGGGGCATCATCCGCGTTCCTTGATTGCGCCGATATTCCCACTTCGTTGATTTCTTTAGTCTGCGTGTTTTGCGAATGAACTGAGCCAATGGCCCCAATAGCTTGAGGACTGTCTGGACTCATCGTCTGTGCCTGGATATCCATTCTATCTCCATTATTCTCCGGGGTTTCAGCCGAGCTGACAGGATCGGCAGATTTTACAGCGCCAATTGCAGATATCTGGTCACCTTCGCTCTTGCCTTCCGCTAATTTCGACGCAGCCTCGAGAGCTTTGAAATGGTCGATCTTGGCTGCGATTACTTCGGGCGTGTCCTCGACGGGTCTTGGCGCCTGGGGCAGATTCGTCGCGACGATCTGAAATCCATTCTCACCGTCCGCTGTGTACTGGGCACTCTGAATATTTCCCAAAACGTCAACGTAGCTGTAGGATCCGCGGGTTGTCCCATCGCTCGATCTGACCTCCGATCTCGCCGATCCGGGTGCGCTGTAACCGAAGCTGTACTGACCCAGGCTGTCCTTGTACTCGAGGAACGTTGGTGGTGGCTTCGCCAGACATCCAACAATCACACCGAACACCAGCAGGATACTCTAGAGCAGACCGATACGTATATTTTTGACAGCATTAATTGTCAAGTGTCATGTAAAAAGTCAAATGTCATCTAGCCGTAGAAGCTTGTAAATATTCTCGATATCCTTACCGATTGTCCTTTCATGATTGAGTTTTAATCGCTCGTCACCGAACTTGCTGCTTCGAAAGCTTCAACTCGAGTATAACTGGGTGAAAAACTACCCGCAGTTTATATAGCATTGCCGATGCACAACCGGACAAGTAATCGTCGCTTCGCCGGAAAGACCATCGTGTAGGTGCATACGTGCAAGATGGCCATTTGCCCGAGCTACCCTCACCCGATCTTCTTCTCCATGTGGCTTTAGTTAGCCGCACTTGGTCGATGCCAGCAGGTACGTTGACCGAGGATTCTCGGGAATAGAGCAAGCGGATATAAAGATCCGAAGAAAGAGTGTCCTTCGAAGATGAGAACAGGTTGGTCTCAAGGCCGTCGCAATACGGCGTGATTACAAACCGGACTCTGCGTATCGATAAACCCCTTCGTCGTGGCTCGTTCTTGTCGTTAATGTCGTTACTTTTTTCTCTTTACCACCAAGAAACCGAATGCGGAAAAATAAGTGAACCCAATCGTGCGCGAGTAAAAACTTCGTGGAGTTGGCCTTAAATTGTGGTCAAGCAAGGTTCCCCGTGTGGAAATTTTACAACTTCTCTTTGTTTGTGGTGTTTCGGGTTGAAAACAGTGTGCCTCGGGTAATGAATTTCTCCACGTGAGATGAAGGCGCAATTATCGGGTTGCCTTTATTGAAATATACTCGTACACTTGCTAGCACATGAGGAGAGAAGTGCCATGGAACTCTGGTAACTCGATCGTTACATACGGATTCCTCAAGATCACGGCGTAAACGTGTGACTTTTTGTCCCCAGTGGTTTGCGCAGAACGATAGGCGCGAATGCTACTGAAAAAAGGTCCTGCCTTGCAAGTTCAATCCTTTTACGACGTACAAAAACAATGACAGAGCTATCGTTGCTTCTATTACAAACATCCGAAGTTCATTTCATATATTGAGCATATGTAGAAAGGGTTAGCGAGTAGCAACGATCCTGATTTTGGCAGTGTCTTCAAGAGTGTCGGTCTAAATCTATTCACAGAGTTTGAAGAATAATGTTGACTGATAGTAAGCCCTGTTTTGAACGATTTGAATGTTGAATTTCGTATCATTTTTAATCAATTTAATATCTTAAAAGAGTTGTACATGGCCGAAATGTTAAGAGTATGATGGCAGGAGTTTTCTCTATGCGAATCGATAGAGTGGGTTCGGTTGAAGGAATTACCAAACGCTGACAAGGGGAGCGAGTGTCTTCTGATAAACAGGGGCGTAAGCGGAAACGACCTGCACATGAGGTGCAACGTAGTCCGAGGATTTGGCTTCCTCATGAGCGAGAGCGACCTTCTGGTTGATGTGAGCAGCAACGTGTTCAGCTTTGAGGTGAGCAACCTCGGGGGTGTCAACGACGCGTCCATCCAGGCCGAGGGGTGCGCCTGGCACAAGCTTGGCATAGGCTACGGGTGCGACAGCGGCGGGAACCGGAAACGCCGCCTGATAACTGGCGACTGGCAAGCTCGAGTAGGCAACAACATCTGCAGACTTGACGGCTTCGTGGGCGAGAGCGGCCTTCTCGTTGATGTGGGCGGCATTATGCTGGGCCTTTTCGTGAGCAACTTCCGGAGTATCGACGACTCGCCCGTCATGACCGATCGGGGCACCGGGCACGAGTTTCACATGGATGGGACTCGCGTAGGCCAATGGCGATGCGACATGCGCTACGTCGTGGCTAGGCTCCACCAGAACATAACTCGGCTTGGCAAGAGCCACGGCTGCTACTGCCGACAATACGATCTGCAAAACAACGGATAAAAACGGCCAATTGTCAACAGTTTGCAATTTTCTGATAATTTTCTTCTCGAGTTTGATTATCGAGCTTACTGCATTTGATTTATTCAACTTACGAAGAATTTCATGACGACAATTATTTCTTAGCGCTGCTGGACCGTTCAGTACTCGCTGAGTGTGTCGATTGGGTGACTAGTCCATTTTATTTCGGCCATATATATACTCCAGACCAGTGGTATGGGGGCCCATATACCGTTCGCTGCAATTCTAACGCGGCTTCTAGTCACTTTTCGTCATCTGGTTCGTCTGGAGTTGGAGGTGTAGCGAGATTTTGTTGCTGTCTCTCGTTGAAGAGAGAAAGGAAGAGGAGGAATTAGGTGGTATTGAAGGCTCTAGTCGCTAAGGTTATCGAATCGCTTGTCCTTGTCATTGGGAATGTCTCGGTTGCATCAGTTCATGTGCTCCATAAGTGAATGCCCGTAAGGGAACCTTACGCAGTTTGAAGCGTATCAGGTATGTAGGGACTGCGCCTAACCCGCGAGCGCAACAGCTGTCCATTGATCTAGTACACATCGAGTTTCGTAATCCAGTCGGATAACTCATGCTGGGCAATCTCGAGCTCACTGAAACTTCGATTCTTCACGGTTCACGTGGATGGATATTGAATATTTTTTCTTCGCTAATGGCTAGTTAGCATAGGCTACGGATCACAGACATCGTCTGACGTAACGCCTAACTGTTGCGTGATCGAAAATAACTATCTCAGCGATCCGTACACTCAATCAATCTACGCCTTCTCATACTCATGCGACGCAAAAAGGGCCCGGTCGAAATTACGTAATACAGTTGCCGCGCGTATGAATAATTAGTTAAAAAATGCACGATAACGTTTTTCCAATCTATCGGACATTCTGGAATTTTTCCATACTACTATCGGTGCAATGAGTGTAAGCTATTGTTTAATCAGTTAAGGGGGGAAGACCATTTACGAGTTTGAAAAAAAATCGATTTTTTTTCTTTCCACAAATCGATAGATCAATGTCTTGAGAATATTGTATGTGTCGAATTTTCAAAGCAAAATTCCAAGAATTGCCTGAGTTTTCGTGGAAAAACTCCAGAAGCGTTTGTGCTGAGTAGACGCAAGGTATGCGGCCGCGGACGGCGGTACATGCGCCCTTCTATATTTCGTCTTGCTCCGATATTTTATGTTTCATGGTCGTTTGCGGTAGGGCCCATCGTTGTCGATACGCAGCGTCGCAGGTACTTTAAAATTTACCTTGAGCCAGTTGTGCTTAGTGCTTCTCAAAATGGCCGCGTGCCAAAAGGTTCTCATGAAGGTCCTAAGGGACCTTCACGGAAGAGAACATTTTTTCGAAACCCACATATTTATCGTAATACTGAAAATAACGGAAGCCAGAGTGCCAGTGCCAAAAAGCTTTTTAATGCGAGCTCTGATGAATTGTGTTGGAATCCGCTGTTGACCTATCGGTTTATTAAGGGGCTATACCAATGTGACACTTTCAAAAAATCGATTTTTTTTCCTTTATCGACAGTTTATACTTTCAAGAACATCCTGTAAAAATTTCAAGGCCGTATCTTCAATCATATTATCTTGCAAAAATCGATAGTTAAATCTTCAAACGCGGTTTTCTCCAAATGAGATTCTTAAAATTTGCTGACATTGTAACTCAAAGAGCAATTATCCAATTGACTTGAAATTTGAACTGAGTACCCTTGAATATATTTACTCTACAATGACGTAGGATATTTTTGATCGGTTGAAATTTGACGATTTGGCATTGAAAAAAACGACCATTTTATAGGTAAGAAAACAAATTTTTTTCATAACTATGCCATTTTGTTCGATTTTGATATTTTTCGAAAATCCTACGTCATTGTACAAGAAATACCTTCCAGTTTAACGACATTTTTTCCTTTTTCGGTTTCAGCTACTCAATCGGCCGGAATCATGTCAGCTGTGGACGAACTTTTTTTTAGTGCCTAGCATAAGTCGCTTGGATCTCAAAATTTTTCTATGAAAAAATTATGTAATATAGGTCAAATATGGCCAAATATATTTTCAATTTTCCGAAACATTTAATTGAACAATTCAATTAATGAAAAATGAAAAATGAACAATTTAATCTTCCAAAAAATTCCCGAAAATCACCCAATTTTCCGCGTTCACACTGGTATAGCCCCTTAAACGTCGGGTCGGAAAGCCCATAGAGAGCAGCAGCAGCAAGAAAATCGTTTTTACGAGGAAACCGAAGGAATCCTGTACGGCGCTGGAATCGCGGATTAGCCGGTAAGACAAAAATAATTAAGTTTTCCCTTGTTGAAACTTTGAACGCGTTTTTCTCAAAACTGTATTTTTCCCAACTGCTGCAGTGATTACTTAAAAACTATTCAACCGATTTTGATAAAATTGGTCACACGTCTTCCTTGTACCATCAGTTTATCGGTAAACCTAAATAATATTTTAACTCCAAAGATACAACGTAATTTTGCCCTTAAATATAGCAAAAATTTCATGAAGAATCACAAGATTGACTTTATTAAGCTACTATTTCGTGAATTTTGCATATATTTCCAAAATCCTGCTTCACCGACAGCGTATGGGTGTTACCTTTAAGAACCATTTTGATTTTTTCGTTTCGGACAATTACAGTGCAACGGAGAACTCCAGCAGTGCGGACACTTTTTGAGCGACTTCCTCTGAGCATCGATGTACACGACTGGCAATTTGCATTTTAAAAAATTATAATCTAATATTTTTGTATACTTAAAATATCAAATAAAAAACACAAAGTTACAAATGTCCATGAATATTGTTTACATGAAAAAAAAATCACGAAAATACCCTAATTTTATACCTTCCAAATGGTCTTCCCCCCTTAATAGAGGGAGACATTGATGGAATCCGGTGACACTTTCTACTTCACACACAAAATGCCATTGCGGTGTCAAACGGTGATCATACATTTCGTCCAAGAATTTCGAGGAAAATTAATGAAAGCAGCAAAGGGTGACGTGAACGGAGAAAGGTGTAGCGTAAAGGTGTCGCACCATGTGCTACATAAAAGAAGGTTTTTACATAAGTTGTAGTGATTAATGTTCAAACATACTTGATAACTGGGCAATAAAATCGCCCAATTGAATTCGGCTTGCAGGAATAAATTTCCATAGACAATGAATCCTGTTAACATTCATTTATTGTTCGAAAGCGACCCGTTCAGTACAACATGACAACCAAAGTTACAGAAAGATAAAGAGAGAAAGGTGGAGTAGCGTATGACACGCTACGAATTTGTAGCTATATCATTCTCGACGATGGATACATCGATAATGAGAGATAAAGGGTCGAACGAAGAGAAATAATGTTTGTTTACAAGCGCAAGGCGAGTGCGGATGGAGAGGCGATTGTGATCAATCCGGTATTTCTGACAGCCTCGTTGGAGAGATTGAATTTTTCGTTAAGGTGGGCGGCGGCGTGCTCGGCCTTGGCTTGGGCAACGGCGGGAGTGTCGACGACGCGGCCATCGGCGCCAACGGGTGCCGGTGCAGGTGAATCGGTAACGAGTGAAGCGAGGGTCAACGGTGTACCGGCGAAGGTCAAGCCCGCCCCAGCGAGATCCTCCGATGTGAGAGCTCTCAAGATCGGCAAACCCCCTTGGGGCACCAGGACGCGAGATATCTCGATCTCTCCGGATTTCGCTGCCTCGTTAGCCAAATTCGAACGCTCGTTGAATTGCGCCGCGGCGTGTTGGACTTTGGCAATGGTGACTTCCGGGGTGTCGACTACTCTTCCATCAGGACCGACCGGTGCTCCTGATACGAGAGTCGTGTAACTCAACGTTGGAACGCCGAGAATAGTCGTTGGTTTCGCCAATGTCGAACCCAACGAAACGAACAGTGCCAACAGGACGCGTGTCTTCATTATGCTTCTTTTTTCCACTTCCTCGTCGTCCTATTTCGCTACTTTACACCCCAAATGTCGCCAAACTCTTGCGATTGTAATCTATCGATTATCACGATCGATCTGCATCAACGGAAGATTCTCCCGGAGCTTTTATAGTGATTCTCGCTTACGAAGATATCGCGAATCGACACCGCTCGTTGTATAATCGAAATCCTGACGGTACGGTAAAAAAAACTCGTCCATAAGGGCGATATCGTGGACAGGGTCATCTTAGAAAAAAAGAAAATAGATCCTGTATCGATCCGCAAATAGGTCGCGTATACGGTTTCCTCTCTCAAGACACACGTGGTTACAAACACGAGATCCCTCACGGTGGCTGCGGATTTTTCGTTGTAACTTCGTGACAAGGCGAGCCTGTTGTAAAACGACCGCATCTTGCCGAGCCACGTGACTACGTACACTGCAAAAACAAATCTGTCGTTTTTACACACTTTAGGTGTGTCAATGGCTGGAGACACTTTTTACACGTTTCAACGTGTGTGAAAAATAACGGTGTAAAAGTAACACGGATAGATGCGTTCAAACAACACACTTACGTGTGTTATTTTCTTGCACACGTTAAAACGTGTGAAAAGTGTCTACAGCCTATTTACACACTCAAAGTATGTAGAGACAACACACTTATTTTTGCAGCAATGTATATACATGGGATGCGTCGGAACAATAAATTGAATAACAAAAGCTTTTCATCCTCAAAATATACGCATTTATCTAACTGAACTGAACAGTTCTTATATATTACTCTGTCATATGTATGAAACGTGTCACTGTCTTTCTTGTCCTCACATAGGCTAGATTCTCATACAGCTTGACGATAACAGCCGCATTTTGTTTGTCGGTGATTGCCTCGAAACCAAAATACGTCGCTGAAGATTCAATACAGCTATCGTGGTTTTGGAAAATAGATGACAATTTCAGGTTCTTCCGCGTGACAAACTCAAAAATGATCTGCAAATGGAACAAAAAGTTAAGACCAAATGTGGTCTTCAATTAACCGGTTAATCGACCGATGTCAAATCAACTAATGAGTTTCACGTGATGCCGTAACCAGGATGATTTTAGAAACATATAATCGATAACTCGCAATTAACACACTCAAACTTTGTTGCTTTTTCCCTTGTTATTTTTGCTCGTGTGTTGCTATCAACGTGTGTTGTTTAGTCCAACGTGTGTTAATATGCATCTTGTATGTTGATTCTACATGCTTTATGCGTGTTTGAAAAAGCGTTTTATTGATGGGTATAGCTACGAAGGTGTGTAATAATTTAAGGGAAGGTTCTGCCTTGTTGGGCCAAGAAATGTTCAATGTTTCACCAATTTTTTATGCGAAAAGTATTAAGTATAGAATGTTGATATTTGGTATGTTGACTAAGCGGTCTTTATTGAACATCAAAATATTTGTTAAAGTTTGACAAAACATGGTGGTGGAAGTGGGAGGAGCCACGTATGTCAGTGCGCGGGCGATGACATTCTTCGCTTGCGGAAGTCCTAAGTCCCGGACAGGTGATCTGAAGCAAAAAAATCAAACATATTTTTACTTCGTACAACATTGTGTATAAGTTGACCTAGAAACAAGAAGAATAATTGAAAAACAACAAAATAGTGAGCGATCGGAAGGAAGTTTGTTTTTTCCCAAAAAAATTCGCAGTTTTTCGCTCACTATTTTTTAATTTTTCAACTTTTCCTCTTGATTCTAGGTTAACTTGTACACTATATTATATAAAGTAAAAATATGTTTGATTTTTTTGCTTCAGATCACCTGTCCGGGACTTGGGACTTCCGCAAGCGAAGAATGTCATCGCCCGCACACCGACCGATATGTGGCTCCTCCCACTACGACCACCATGTTTTGTCAAACTTTAAAAAATATTTTGATGTTCAATAACGACCGCTTAGTCAACATACCAAATATCAACATTTAATACTTTTCGCATTTAAAATCGGTGAAAAAACGAACATTTTTTGGCCCAACAAGGCAGAACCTTCCCTTGATGCGTAAAAATTGCACACTCGCGTGTGTAATTTTAACGCATTACGTGTATAATTGTAACGCATTACGTGTTACCAAATGCTTAAGTGTGTAGAATCAACATGGCGACGCGTGTCTAGCCTTTATGTTGTGTTACTTCTACATACTTTGAACACGTCAAACAGGCCTAGTTTTTGCAGTGTAGATTCGTTATCGCTTTGTACACGAGCTGCAATCATATATCGCTCGTTATCGAACTAAAAGGCGTACAACCACCGCGATGCGACGCGAAGGTTCGCAAGCGTGAGATCTTTTTGTGTCCAGGTGTGAACGATTGAAGCCTCACGCATCTGGCGACGCGTGAATTCTGTTGAAAAAAGAGACGACAGCTATTATCGTTTGCTTGCTCAAGTTGCGCGACAATTTTATCGTGCGAGATACCTGATCCCCTGTTTTCATTTATGACGCGGGTGTGGTGTGTACGCGTACGAAATAGCCCTGTTTTAATGGAACCTTGGGACCGTCAGGGTCAACGAGACCGGAGCGCCGACGAGGTCCTTGCGGGTGGTCCGGTTTTATCACGATTCTTCGACTCACCAGAATTTACAACGTTCCGATACCAATCTCACAATACCACGTGTCTCGATCGACGTGACGATGGCAAAGAGTGTGGCTTTTCGAAACCTTGAATAATAGTTTGAGCTTATATTCTTGAGTATAATTTAGCATAAGTTTGCCCACGTTTAAAAACGTTGCCTTGGTTCTTGATCTATTTCAATCTCAATTATTGCTCTGATTGAACGCTTCATCATTTATTCACTTGTGCCGTCGTGTGACATTCGATAAAGTAAAAAAAAGCCAAATTAGCTGCCATTGACAGTTCGACGTAAATTTAGGAGTACTGTTTAATAATCGTGCCGTCACAATTTAAGGTTGTTATGGGGGTTAAGTCAACATGTTACCACCGAGCCGAAATTTTGTCTGGCCCTTTTTAACCTCTTTGTTGATCCTGTGCAGTTTGCATACGTTCCGCGGTACCGTTTTTTTTTTTTTTTTTTTTTTTTTTTCGAAGAAAAAATCGGCAAATCGACGTTTTTCGTGGGCTAATTACATTACGCTTATAGAAAACTTCCGATCATTTTTTAGTTCATTATTAATATCTGCTAAGTGCATGTTTCCACGCAGCTGAAAAAATAGGTATGGTTCGACTAATTATCGGACGAACCCTTGGTACCATGAAAATGAGGATTCACAGTACCGTTATAAAATTATTAAGGGGAGGTACCTGAGTATAGGCGAGAAAAACAAGTAAACTTCGGGAATTTTTATCTCAAAAACTAATGTTTCGATTGGATCCGGTTTTTTTTTATTGGAAAATATGTACATTGATGTATGTTTAGGAATTTTTAAAAATAATTTCGTTGACTGAAAGCTATTCAAACGCGATTATCTCGAAACATAGTTTTCAAAGTCTGTGTCAGATGTATCTCGAAAACGGCTTGTCCGATTTTGTCCAAATATGGATACAATATTCTTCGATAGTTTTGCTCGTTCGCCACGTAGGGGTTTTTCATTTGATTGAACCATTGCTTTTTTATGCAATGTGTGTGCAATCCAAAATCGTCGGAAATTGTAAACGAAAAACGAATATTAAATTAAAACGGTCGCAATTCCATCAAAATGAAAATTTCAAAAAATCCTACGTGGCGAACGAGAAAAACTATCGAAGAATAATGTATCCAAATTTGGACAAAATCGGCCAAGCCGTTTTCGAGATACATCTGGCACCGACTTTGAAAACTATGTTTCGAGATAATCGCGTTTGAATCACTCCCAGTCAACGAATTTATTTTAAAAAATTCCTAAACTTTTCTCAATATACATATTTTTTAATAAAAAAAACCCGGATCCAATCGAAACATTAGTTTTTGAGATAAAAATTCCCGAAGTTTACCTGTTTTTCTCGCCGTTTACTCAGGTATCTCCCCTTAAGGTCTTTGATAGTGAATTTGTGCGAAAATCAAGCACACAAAATATTAGACTGCGCAAGCATAGCACATCGTAGACGGCACAAATGCTACGTATCTTATCGGTATTCGGCAATTATGGCCGGGAACCTCAAACTACTCAGCCAGGATAATTAACAACGAATATTATCGGTACGTATTCTCTTAATTAGTAATAATTCCTTAATATTAATTTGATAACTATGTTCAGAAATCATACATTTCTAGATACTTCTAGGCAAATACAAAGTAACGCGGATGTTTTTTTCATACATAATGTTTTTTTTTTTAATAGAATATCGGAAAATACTTTAAGTTTTTGATTTCTTCGAGATTATAGACAACTTTAAAACACACTTTTTTCTTTACAGCGGAATTTTTTTACTCAGACCGTTATTCATTTTTGACAACTCCTTGGGCCGATATTGAGGTTACGAACGGGGCGCTTATGTCTCTAACTTTGCGACACTTCTGCCAACCTGGGCATTATGGTATATCACGATTTACGACGTTGCCAATTCGTTTCGCGTTAATTGAGCGAGAAAAAGTTATAGCAAATAATTATACAAAGTAATGAGAACACTTAATGTAATCGCCAAATGTTGAAAAATGCAGATTTTTCCAAACAGATGTAGAAAAATAGTTCGAAAACGTACGTTTAATATGACGATTCGTTGAAAGCTAACAGTTGGTAATAGACAATCGGCTCCGTGCATAAGCATAGGGCGCTCCCTTCGTGCAACTGAAGCCCATAACCAGGAAGACTAGAGGTAAGGAGTACGAACGCCTGTGGCGAGCCCGATCCAAAAGCGTCCGTGAAACTGTGGATTTTAGTAGTTAATGTTTTCACGGCGTGCGTCGCTAGTGCATGACCGCACCGAAGTGAACAAAGCGACAAGAACACAACCGACGTCATGTGTCATCCATAATTCCCGCTCGTCGTCCGTGTTAGCATAAAGCGTGTTCGGGCTAACCAATTTTGCGAATTGTGTTAGATGAAAAAAAAAAAATTGTCTCGGGATAAAATATATTTAGTGATCTGCGGCGAAAAAAATCAATCGTAGGTAAGAAAAATAGTACTTACATTCATAAAAAGAATGGTTTCGTTCTATCGTATCATTATCGTACCGAGTGAAATAAAAATTATCACAAACGCGAGATATGGAGCAAGTGTCCCGTCGATGAGACAAAACGTGTAATATATGGTTTTTTTTTCGTATATTGCACGTTTTGTCTCATGTCTCGAATATAAACAAAATGTTTATTTTCGAGGCGTGAAAATGGGAAGTGAGTGGGTGAGTGGGTGAAATATCAATTTGCCATTTTCATAGAAAGTCAAATTAAATAAAAGCTTGTAATATTGTTTGAATTGTTGCTTTCAGTGCCCGAACGCGAGACAAACTTGGAGTGCAGCGATCGATCGAGAACTGCCGTTAAAATCAACACTCTCCATCAAGTTCTCGACAAAGTTTCGGACATGAAAAATTTAGAGTACGTGGGATGCCAAGCACACAACGAAGGGCTCACGAAGAGAGTGAAAAACTATTAACTCATCATGAGAGGACATTTTCTAGCGCGATCGGTCAACGAAAATAATCACGCAAGGAAAATTAAAACGAAAGACAATAGGACAAAATTAAAACTGTAAGATCGATTTATATTTATAAAGTGTAAATATGAGATGTGATAATTTGAAAAACTTTTGTCTGGATTAAAATTTCTTATGAATTTTCTTGTGTCTATGAATAAATTTTGCTTGTTACGGTTTCCGCGAGGAAAAAACTGACTTTATTTCTGTTTGTCGTTATTATTCTTTATCTGTACAGCGTGTCACAATGTGTAAATATGGTGATAATCTGTTAATGTTTTGTCTGGATGTAAATTTCTTATGAATTTCCTTGCGTCTATAAATAAATTTTGTTTGTTACTGTTTCCGCTACAAAAAAATGACTTAATTTCTGTATTTCGGTATTCTCCAAAACAATCTATATATAAGAATTCTGTCTATCTATATAGAAATTGCCTTCACCAACTGGTTGTACAACTAATTTGATGAAATGATCGCTCCGTATGAAGTGGCAAAGGGTGCTTTTTGCATATCGTACGGCACTGCCTTTACAATTCATTTGATCAAATGATCGCTCCATATGAGGGAGCGTATCGTACGGCACTGGTTTGTTGCTGTTCACTTCGGTGCGGTAGGAGAACAGCGTCGCCCTTCTCGTCCTCACTTTTGTGGACGTTTCGACGATACAGCGTTCGTACTCCTTACCTCTAGTCTTCCTGCCCATAGCAACCTTAATAGCAAGGATGTGTCAATGGAAACTACCGTTTTCACACATAAGTTTGCCCACAATGTCTTGTTTTTTTAAATCTATTTCAATCTTAATTATTGGTCTGATGAAACGTTTCGTCGTTTATTCACTTGTGCCGTAGTGTAACATTCAATAAAGTGAAGAAAAGCCAAATTAGCTGCCTTTGACAATTCGACAGAAATTTCGGAGCACTCTTCAATAACCGTGCCGCCACAATTATTCAATTGTGACGGCATTTTAATAATTGCCGTCACGTGGTTGCTATTAAGCAACCACATGCCGATAAAAACTACCGTTTTCACAAATAAGTTTGCCCACGTTTAAGCCCGTCGCCTTGTTTCTTGATCTACTTCAATCTTAATTATTGCTCTGATGAAACGTTTCGTCATTTATTCACTTGTGCCATAGTGTGAAACTCGATAAAGTAAGAAAAAAGCCAAATTAGCTGTCTTTGACAGTTCGACTTAAATTTCGGAGTACTCTCCAATAACCGTGCCGTCACAATTTAAGTGGGGAAATCCCTGCAGAGGCCCGAAAATGCGTAATTTTTCATTATTTTTTTTACAGGTGATAAAATAATCAAATATAAAAATAAAAAAAGGTAAATCGCAGCCAGGTGGTTCGCCGTAACACAGTGGACGATCCAACCCTTCACAGAAATCGTCACCACTCGGTCAATTTTCGGAAATTCTACACAATTTGTGTTGCCATTAAAGTTAAGACCCCAAATTATAAAGCCATTTAATAAGAAAGTTCTATTTTTCAAATTACAAACGTATGCAGACCCCTTAATAGAAGTAAGTCAAATACAAACGAAGAGCATAGAGTATTATAATATGGATTATTGTCGGCGGAAGGTTAGTTACGTACAAAAATGTCAATCACTTTCTCAACTTGTGATGAGTGTCGAAAACAAATGTCTACGGTTGAAGCCCAAAGATCTTAACTTTTTATACAAAATTCGAACCTTTTCCATAATGAGCAGTTCCTAATGTGGCATTTGACAAACGAGCTTCCGATCAAAGGACTTTAAAAGAACACAAATCGTCAGGGCTAGGACATCCCTCATTCGGTTTCCTTATGTGGAGACAAAAAAAACGGATGACCGCGACGAACTGAGTAGAAATTTGCTCCGGGCGATAGAATGGTCAATGTCGAGTGTATGCCTGGTTTATTGGGCTGGGCGTGGTTCGTCGTTTATGCATGTGGGCCGTACGTGTATTTCTCGAATCGCTCACGTTCCGATGCAGACAAATGCCGGTCGAAGATGTAAAAAAAAAAGAAAGAAAAATAAAACACCGAGTCCAAGTATGCGCGTCTCGAATGGGATATATAAAGGCACGGTGATAAGTTTGGTCCACACGCAATCTCAACAGTTGTTCTGGCGAGTACTGTTCATCAGCAGCAGCAGCGCTAAACGATAGCTAGAGTTCGCAATCCTATCACCATGAAAATCTTCGTAAGTAAAAACAAACGCAAAAACCGCGGTCTGGGTATACCAAAAGTGAACGTGAGAGTTAGCAACATTTTAACGATTTCCGCACCATTTTTTTTTAACTCTCCCTACATCAAAAGCCAAAAACTATGATAATATCGATGCTCGATAATGTTTACAGTTTTGAGATTCTTAAGGTGGCTGCTCAGGTTGCTTGCGGAGCAGGCGGCAAGAGGGGAACGCATATGCTTAAACACTGCATATGCTTAAGCCTATAACGGCTGCCAAACCCGAATAATCAAATTTTCGATTACGTAAAATAAATAAATTTCAGCCAATAAATATATGGAATGCATATAATTGACTGTTTAGAAGTGTTGTTAATCTTTTTTGTTTATTTACATCGCGAATACGTTATTAAGCAATTTAGTTTGCAGTAATTGGTATCACTGAGTTCAGATACGAACGCCACATAGTGAACGCGAAGCTCTCACACATTCTTTGCGAATTCCATTTTTTTGTTCGGCGAAAATGAAAAGATGGAAGGGAAAAATGCAAACCGAAAAACAGTATAATTGACGGTTGTAGCCAGTACAACCTGGAAAGCGGCGGAAAAAAAGTAGTTGATTTGATTGAAAGTGATTGATTTGAAGGTTATTTCGAAACACATGCACTGCAGCTTCTCCAAAGAATGATTCAAAATATTTAAATACTCTTTATGAAACCGCGGTAAAAAATGTATAGCAAGGAAGCAATAATTTGTGCGTTTCAAATTTTGGTGCCTATTGAAAATGGCGACTTGACAGCAGCGTTTCCACGTGCCGTAGGGCGCTTTATCCTTTTACGCGAATCAGCTGAAATTTTCTGTTTTATTTCAGTAACGAGACAGACGAAACGGTGTACGCTTCGTTGAAATTATTCATAAAAATCTCAAGAATTTTTTCCGCCTATCTCCATTTAATTCTTACTATTTTCATTATGTTACGACAGTCGTATTGGAGTTCTCATGAAGCTTTTGCTATGTCGCCCGCGTATAAAAGCCTAACTTCAATAATTAATTGCTCAACAATCACGCAGACGAAGTACTTGCAATTTTACACGGAGTCGTAACACGTGTTCGCAAATATCCTCAATGAATTTCAGCAAATTCTTACTATATCGCGATAGCTGAGCAACCTCCTCAAAACAGTATGAAGAAAATCGGATTAATAAAGTGGCTACATGCAATATCTTTTGTTCCGCTCAGCAACGCCATTAACGTATTCCTAGATAACCAATCGTCATCTGCAAGTCGTCGTTTGTGGCTCATGTAACTCCAAGGAGCTTGAGAGTTCTGGAATTTTCGAGTCTTCCCACACTCGGCCACTATAAAAGTTGATAAGGAAAAAGGATAAAAAGGAAAAGCAAGCATAATAAACTGACCACCTTTTACGGATATACCTTTTTCAGATCGTTCTATCGGCCCTTGTAGCGGTGGGTTTGGCCAAACCGGGTCTGCTGGCGTCTCCACTTGTTTACGCCACCTCTCCATTGGCGTACGCAACACCCTTGGCCTACGCGAAGCTCGTGCCCGGTGCACCGATTGGTCTCGACGGCAAGGTGGTCGACACACCGGAAGTGAGCTACGCCAAGGCCGAGCATGCCGCGGCTCATCTCAACGAGAAGCTCAACTTGGCCAGAGAATCTGTTAAATCGGCCGACTACGTCGCTTACGAGACTTCACCCGTGGTTGCAGCTGCTCCTCTGGTAGCTACGAGTTTTAGCGCCCCGGTAGCAGCCGCTTCATTGCCACTTACCAAATACACAGCTGGTGGTGCGCCCATTGGACTGGATGGACGCGTCATCGACACCCCCGAAGTCTCTTACGCTAAGGCTGAGCATGCCGCAGCCCACATCAACCATAACATCGAACGTAGCCAAGAATACTTGAGAAATTCGCTGGCGAACTCACCCCTCCTTGTGTCGACCTACTCGTCACCCCTTTACGCCACCGGATACGTCCAACACTACATCTAAATGGAACCAAACGCAGAATCTTTCCCTAGCACATCGTCATTTCAAACAGACACGCTTCGTGATGAGCCTGAAAATCACTAATCGCCATTTCTTGTCGTCATTGAGAAACCAATAAAGCCTGTTTTTTTTTCATTGACCCCTCGAAAAAGTGTACCATTGATATTTTTCCTCAAATTCGTGCCAATCGTGGCTATTGCCTGTGGAGGCTTCAAGGTGCTTCTTTCGCGAAGGGCCGTATTTTGTGGGGGCATTGTCAGGGCTCTTCTGAATCATCGGTAAATTACAGTGGAGATTAAAGGGAAGGGTAGGGATTTCAGCGTGAAAAAAAAACACTTTTTTGCGAATTTTTTACATCTATATGGATAGAGTACATTTATTGAAACCTTTTGTATATTGTTAAGTGCCATTTCAAGAACATTTCGTGAAATTTGTACGCGAAAATATCCACAAGCAAGCCGGTGACTAAGCTTCTCCAAGAACGCCTTTGGAAAAACACGATTTGCGGTGTTCACTGTATCTCAGCTAGAAATTATCTGAAATTAAGTACCATTAAAATTTAGTCAAATTATCATTAAATCCTCCCCCCAACGGTCTTTGATACTTTTTTTTTCAATTCTAAATTTTCGGTGCTCATGTAACGTGAAAAGTGCTACTTTCCACGAAAAATTCCGCCATTTTGGGGGTGGAAAACCCCCTCAATGTAAACAAAAATCTCAAACTAACCGCTGGGGGGAGGTATTTTATATGTAGAAAGTGTGTACCAAGTTTGAAATAAATCGGTCATGTAGTTTTCAAATGGCAGTGAACACGGACTTTGAAAAAGTGATTTCGAAAAAAACGCGTTTGAAGTTTAGAGAAGTTGGAGGAGCGGGACTAAATAGTCAATAACTTCGAGAGTTTTGCTCTGATCGACTTGAAATTTTGGAATTATATTCTTGAAATGTTTAATTATAAGGAAAGACAAAAAAATCGAGTTTTCAAAAGTGCAAACCCCTACCCTCTCCTTAATAAAGCATAAGGTACAATCAATTATTATACCCAACGATAAACTGGAAAGAATGCCGCCTTAATTTAGTAGATTTGGACATTTTTATATTTTCTCTGCAGCGTCACGGCTACGAAAATTCTACTGCTAATCACATTTTTTCAAGTTTTATCATTGAGGTCTTCTTTGAACATTCGGTGACCCCCTGTTTTTATTGTGGTTACGGAATCTTTAGATCTTTTCACATGCCTGGTCAGCTTACAGCAGGCATCTAGAGTTGTTGAGTCTATAAATTATTAGAAAGAAATGTGTCACTTCCATAAAGTGCCGTATAAATGAGATGATTTTTCGAGTAATAATTTTTGGTTATAAGTTCGGTAACTTGGCTGGAAATCTTACTTGATTATAGGCGAAAATCAGTTAGTTGTTGAATATTCGGATTCGTGGAAGGAATACCTTGAGGCGGGAGTCTGAATTAGAAGGTCCGTAAAATTGTTTTTTTTTTTATTGCTGAAATGGATAGATAAACTATCCAAGAATATATTTACAAAGTTACAGAGGCCAATCGTAAATATTTTCGAAGATACAAGGCCAAAAGCAGAGAAGCGATTGATATTTGATATTGATATTTCCTTCTATTGAAAACTTTGAAGCGCGTTTTCATTTTACGATTTCATTTTCATTGATTTTCCAGTATTCATTTTCACGATTTTTCCAAATTGGCGGACGTGATAGCAAAAAAACTAAACGACCTATTGAATGAAGCCAAAGTTTATTTTTTTTCAGTATGAAAATCTCTTCAAAGTGAATTAAAAGAGTCGTTGAAAAAGTCTTCTTAAATAATTTTTATATCACGCTAAAGTATTTTTTTTAACAATTTTTCTTTTTCTTTAACGATTACACGCAGTTGCAAGGCCAATAAAGTCGTTTTTTCACGCATTTTTTCTGGAAAAGGTTTCATTTGGGCAAAACGAAAAGTATTAGGCGGTGCAGTGGCATCTTTTAGCTGTAGATTGGCATTTTTTATTTTCAAAAATATTCATTAATATTGCTCCTGTCGGAAGTCTCCTGGAGGTCCCCGAAAAAAGTGTCCGGCGGTGAGCAAAGTATCTCCGGTTTGGATTATCTAAAATAAAAAAAAAACCAAAAAGATTCTTTTAGGGGATAGATGAATCCAGGTATTGATTGAAGAAATAGTCGAAATTTTAATTTTTGACAATACGTTGGCTCCGAACAGAAACATTTCCGATTTTCGACCAAATTTTTTTCGTTAAATCGTTGAAAAAAAATATAAATAATTATCGGAAATCTTATTCCTCCGATCAATACCTGAAGAATATATCTGACAAAGTTGTGTTACAATTGCAGATCGATCGGTTGAGCCGTTTTTCAGAAATCGTGCTCACCGACTTTGAAAATACCGTTTTGAGAAAAAACGCGTTTGAAGTTTCTCGGACGCTCGGAGACGCGCTTCGAGCGTCTTTACAAATATGTGTGTATTTCCGAGAATATTTGCTGGATCGATTTGAAATTTTTAGAGAATATACTCACATATGTGCACATACCGAAAATGCAATTAAGAAATCGATGTTTTTTTTATCTCTAACTGCGTATAACCCGTTAAACCTGAGAAAGGTCATAATTTCACGATGTTTTTTAGCATTTTCTTAGTTTGCCCAGAAGAAAAATATATGACAATAGAATATTTTATTGGTTTATTTGGTTCAATCAAGAATTACGAGCTGCATCTTTCCCGCTGATTGGGGACTGCAGTGGCAAGATGCCCATGGAATAGGCTGATAAATCTGCAGTCATTTATTGTTTCATGTTGACATTTTTTTATACATTTCAAATATACATGAAAAGATACCGCAATGTTTACTGGGCGCACTTGTTTTTTTCTCTTCTAAATAAATTCTCGAAAAAACGCTTTTTTGGACCTTCGAATTCAGACTCCCGCCTTAAGCTAGAGGGAAATGATTTTTCAACAAATAATGGATGCGGTAGTAGTGGACAAGTCGGTGTCGCCGCTCACTCTGCAGGTCGCTTGTGTAGCCATCCGAGAGCCCGGAGGTGGCTCCGGAGCCAAGGCTGAAGCGTAATCTCGACAATTGACGCCAACGCACACTCGCTGGTACCGCCATAAAGCCATTGCACATTGATAATGTCTCGTGTGCTCCGTACAAAATGGAACTTTTCTGCCCTTACAACGCGAGAAACGATAACGCGAGAATAGCCAGCGCCAACAGTTGTTCTCCTCGACTTCGGCGCAGAGGTGAGACTCGATGGAATATTAAAAAAAGGTCGTGATTTTAACGTGACACTAATTTAGTTACCTGGCTGATTTTTAACGCGAGCATACTACCGTGGAAATTCTACTCTTTCCGCAGGAATAGAGAAGAATGCTGACCCGAGCTAACATTGAACCTCGTTTCTTTTGCTTCCCTTTTGTTCGAAGTAAATTGTTTATGCTCCCTCGTCTCGTGCCCAACGATGACCGTTCGCCGACGAAGAATACGAGTTTCATCGTTAAGTCACGAATGAGCAGGCGGCAGTGCACGACCTCGTGTACAGGAGAAAAGAATTATGGGCAGTGACGAACGAGCCTCAGACGGGTAATAAGTTGACGATCTGAGAAAGCAAGCGTTCAAAATTTATTGCCGTCTCTCACGACTTTCAGGGACGGGCTTTGGGGTCGCTTCAAATGCAATTTCAAATTGATTGTCATTGAACCTGCTCGAAGCTGCAATGAAACTATGCAACATTATCCTGCGGGCGTAATATATTGAGTCAGCGAATTTAACAAGGCTTCAATTTTGGTACTGTGTGCGTGTGTGTGTGTGTGTGTGTGTGTGTGCGTGCGTGCGTGCGTGCGTGCGTGCGTGCGTGCGTGCGTGCGTGCGTGCGTGCGTGCGTGCGTGCGTGCGTGCGTGCGTGCGTGCGTGCGTGCGTGCGTGCGTGCGTGCGTGCGTGCGTGCGTGCGTGCGTGCGTGCGTGCGTGCGTGCGTGCGAGCGTGCGTGCGTGCGTGCGTGCGTGCGTGCGTGCGTGCGTGCGTGTGTGTGTGTGTGTGTGTGTGTGTGTGTGTGTACCGAGAAACATCAATCGGAAGGGTAGAATGTCGAAAAGAGAGATCGCCGATAAGGTGGTCGGCCCAGTAGTCATCAGTCCCAGTGATCGTCATATTTATACATTAAATGAGTATTTTAAGATCAAAATCAGTCCTTCGTACGGATCTGTGATATATTAACGTCCAGGAGGTATTTACTATGTTGTATAGGGTGTCTCAACATGACCTGACATTTTAATTTATTAGTAAATCGTATTATTTATTTAAAAAGTACGAATATTATTATTTTACTATAAGGTACAAACATAAAGATTATGTGTGGGACACAATATCCGATAAATGTCCGTTCCTGTTTGCGAACGTTCACTCTTTCGACGAAATTTTCAATAACATTTTGGCATAATTGCGGACTAATTCCATTAAGGCCTCAGGCCACAGTAACGGGTATAAAATCATGTGCGAATTTAACAATTTTTTCGTATGAAAAAGTGATTAACTCATGAAATTAATTACACATCTATTTAGTATGAATATTAAGCTGCTAGAAAATATATATATTTTTTTTTTCGATGTACAAAATGGCCGACTACTCGGAACTTTTCGAAACATCTTTTTTCAATTGGCGTCACAAATAACTTCAACAATTTTCACTCGATTTACTTCAAATTTAAAAGTTATGTTCCTAATTGCATTTCGCAGAGAAGTACGTACGAAACATCTCATTAATCGAAAACTTTTCATTTTATGAGCAGTTTATGAGCAGTTATAACGAAATTTTTCACTGAAAATTCATTTCTTAAGTTCAAATACCTACAAGTTTTGAATAAAACAAATTTTTTTTAATTCCGTACGTACTTCTGTAGGTACTCTGATGTAGATTGCCGAGAATTTTTGTTTTTTGTTCTAGGTCAAAAATTGGATGCTCAATATCACGTCGCGAAGCGCCTAAAAAAAGATAACAAAAGAAAATATTAGTTGTCGGCCATTTTATAAATCGAAAAAAAAAATATTTTCTAACAGTTTGATATTCATACTAAATAGATGTGTAATTATTTTTATGAGTGAATCACTTTTACATACGAAAAAAATTGTTCAATTCGCACATGATTTTATACTCGTTACTGTGGCCTAAGGCCATTATGGTGCGTCCAATTGCTTCCTTGAGCTGCGGAATGGTCTGTGGATCATTGGCATACACATTGCCTTTCGGGGAAACTCTAAAGAAAGAAGTCCAACGGCGTCAAATTGCACGATCATGGTGGCCAATTCACATCGCCAGGGCGCGAGATAACACGACCATGAAACTTCGTCTGCGATAACTGCATTGTTGCGCCCGCAGTACGGCCATCTTGTTCAAAGAATGTGTCTTCTAAATCTATTGCGTTTATGCCATTTATCGGATATTGTGTTCCCCCCATAACCTCCATGTTGGTACCTCATATTGTGACACTATAGGTGACACACTATAAGTGTGTATAACGCACCACTAGTGTGACAGTTTCAAAAAATCGATTGGTTTTTTGCATTTTTCGATAGTCTATACCAGCGGTTCTCAAACTTTTTCGGCGATGGAACCCTTATGACATACTAAATATTTTACGGAGCCCTAAAATAAGTAAAACCTGGTTTTATGTTTATTTTTTAAATGAAAATCGGGGATAGTACGATATCTGGGGCGCCAAGTTTTGACCGTTGATTCTTGACATTTCAATCAAAATAATGAGAATTTCAAGAATAAAAAATTTGCCGTTTTGGCTTCCTTAAGGAATTATGAGCGCTTTTAGCGGTAATTGGAAATATGCCAAAATTCAACGATTATTGTTGGCTCATGGGTACAATATCTTTATTTTATCGCAAATAATGGAAGTTGACCGGGCGAGCTTCCAAAAGTATTTCTTTGTTTGGGTTTGTTTAGTGGTATCATATGAATACCACTAAACGTAGTATTTATATGATTTTCAACATAAATTCCTAGATGATAATCCTTTATTTATTCATATTCTCTGTTTATTTATAACAATAAGAATTGTTCCATATAATTACTGCATCAAATTACTAAACGATATATTTTACATACACTTAGAGCCTTACAAGTCCGAAGAGCGATGAACCGTATACTTTGAATCCCTCTTCGATCTCCTAGCAATTAAAAGTAACAAGTTACCTTGCCTGATGTTGCTGGAAATGTTCAAATTCGAAAAAATCGTCATTTTCGATAACTATCGAAAAATTCTAATTTGAATGCAAAATAGGCGAAATATCAACTTTTACACTCTTCATATTTTGTTTATTTTGACTCGATAACCCTAAATTCACCGTCAAATCTTGGCGCTCCTGATATCGTACTCTTGCCGAAAATCGGACAAAAATGGGTATTTTACATAACAATGCAATAATTCCACTGTAAATTGATGAAATTATTTTCATTTATTAAAAGATATGAAGTCGTTTTTTCTGGCCGAGCCTTAGTAGAGGCCTTGCGGAGCCCCACGGCTCCGCGGAGCACATTTTGAGTATGGCTGGTCTATACCTTCAAGAATAACATACTAAAATTTCAAGTGCGGGTCCCAAATAGTTTTTGAACTACAACTTTCTAAAAAGCAGCCGCTCGTTGGTCAGAAGCGTGCGTAAGCTTATCTTTCAACACGTTTTTCTCAAAACGACATTTTTCGAAATTGCTGCAGTTCTAACTCTAATACAAATCATTCGATCGACTTGAATTTTGTTTTAGCATATTTAGTATTTGTTTCTTTGTACAATAACCTTCCAGTTTTTCGATTGGATAAAAATGTCAATTTGCCATGCAAAAAACCATCAGAATTTTAAGCGTAATTTGGAACTTCTTTTTAAAACGCCGCCATTTTGTTGAATTTAGTTTTTTTTCACAATCCTGTGTCATCGTACAGGAAATACCTTCTAGTTTGACGGACTTTCTTTATTTTTTAACTTCAGGCACTCTGAAGGCCGCAATCACTGCAACAGTGGGAGAACTTTTTTTTGAGACTCAGGAGACGGCGCATAAGTCGCTGGGAATTGAATATTTTAAGATAAACAATTACTGTATATACACAATTTATACAGAAATATATATTAAAAATTTCAAAACATTCGATGCAATACTTTTCTTTCAATAAATTCCCGAAAATCACCTTTTTTGGGTAGTCACACTAGTGGTGCCCCTTAAAATAAAAATATTCGTATTCTTCAAATAAATAATACATTTTATTAATAAATTAAAATGTCAGGTCATTTTGAGACACCTTCTATTACACTGTCACAGTCGTAAGCATACGTATACAAAAATAAAATAAAATGTATCCAGCTACGGCGTCTGTCAGCGATTTTGGCCGAATCCTTCATTCATAGGTTAAAGCGAACCATGTCGCATTTCGGGTGATTTGAGAATGTCTCGGGGAATAACCTCACGCAAGGGCGTGAGGTAAGTTTTTTTTCAATTCATAAACAAGAATCTTAGTTTTGCGTTCAGCATAGAACATTATAGTTTTATGCTAATTTCAACGAGTTTTCGTATATGGCGATTACCAATTCAGCAATGTAAACACTTTGCCGCTTAATCACCATGGCTGTTGATAACTGGGACAAGGTAGGCAATAAAAAATCCTCGGAATCGAATATTGATTTATAGGAAATCAGATGAGAAATATTCGGTCCGTAATTATCATTGTCTGAAGAATCCACGGACCAGTAATCCTCATACTATCCGCGATAGTAAAAAGATATATATATAAATAATCATTGGCGATTACTGGGTCATGACCAAGTCGATAACTGGGTACGTCTCGAACACAGGCGAGTACCACCCAATCGAACAAATATTAAAAATTATTTTATGATAAAATAGTTGTTTATAATTATTAAAGACGAATAAACACTATCACATTGACGTAACAGCCATGATTAGTTTTATCTTTAGAATTGATAAAGGTGTATGTAAGAGAAATTTATGTCTTAAACCATTTGTCAAATGTTATAATAAAAAGCAAACAGTTTGTGAGTGAGTAACTAAAAATGATTCTGCAGTCCTATATGCAGACACAATCGAGTCAACGAAGGCACCTTTGCATAATTAGTTAAAGCAGTTTGAACGCATGTGACGATTGCTAGGATGTCCACATGGCATTTAGTAGACCAACCGTCATGGCGGTATGACGATGACCCGTACAGCGTCTTATAACCTTTACGAAATATTTTCTCAAAAACTGGACCAGACGCCAACATTTCACAATGACGTTCTTCTTCCTGATAAAGAAAACTCATTAAAAATAACTTCTACTCACTTTTCAAGTTGAGCTATATAAATTTGCTAAGTCGAGCGATCTGCTTAAGGTAGAACGAGCGCGCGCTCTTGATTTCTACAGATTTTGTTCGAATTTTAACCAGACATTGTTCATATTAGTATGCATGTATGAGTTAAATTTTAGAACAGTCGACTATTTAGATTGGGAGATAATGGGTTTTGAAGTTGCAACTTTTAACATTGCAGGGTCTGCATTGACCGAAAGTCAGGACACATAATTCATCGTACCATTCTGTTGTGTTCATAAATTTTGAAAAAAAAAATTATGTTGAGATTGCAAATTAGTTAGGGAACGAGTGAAAAAAGTTTGGATTGCCTTTACTATTCAGTTTTGCTAAAAACGTTTAATAAAGTCAGAATAATTTTCGGTAAAAAATATCTGTCCCCTATAATAAGAAGATATACGACCACGCCGCAGAACAGAATTATTAAATATTTAGAGAAAAAAAATTATCATGTACCCAAAGTTGAACACTTCTATCATAAAAAAAAAATATTTGCGTTATAAATATTAATATTTTGTATTGTTTATGTTGTCTTCATTAACAAATAATAGTGTTGGTTAAATCATAACTAATTAAAAACTTTGTTCGATTAACAATTACTTCCAAATAAAAATTTGTGCTGCAGTGTTATTTTAAATATTCCGCGCAAACTTACGTCATTGGATACGTGGAACGATGCGGCGTTGCTATATGTCATCTTATTATAGGGGACAAATATTTATTACGGAAAATTACTCTGTCTAAATTTCACTGCAGACCCTGCAGTGTTAAAAGTTGCTATTTTAAAACCCATTATCTCCCAATCTAAATAGTCGACTGTTCTGAAAATTCACTCAAACATGCATAAAGATATGAACAATGTCTGGTTAAAATTTGAACATAGTCTATAGAAATCAAAAGCGCGCGATCGTTCTACCTTAAGGTGACGATTACTGAACCAACTACTTTAATTGGAGCTTTTCTCACTTCTGAAATGGAGAATCAAAATCAGAATCGGAAAATAGAATAACAATCGATGATAAACCATTTTTAAGCAATATAGCCGCAAGGAAAAATAATTGAATTAGAGGATTCATTCTGCTCTATGTTACATTTGCGTTCATCACGGGATTTTTATATTACCCGTTCTTTTCGCGAACGTGGCGCTAGCGCCGTCTATCGATCATTTCACGGATCGTATACCACGAAAGTTGGAATTAAGGCCCAACTTTTTTCGGAAGTCTGCATCCACAAGAATTGAACTCGTTTCGAACGGAATTCTCCACTGGCGCGAAACCTGAAAGAAATTGCGAGTAAAAAACAAATCGTCAATGTGTGCGTCTATATCTGTGTGCATGTGTAAACGTACGAGCTGACGTGGCTCCTTTCGTACGATCGATCCAACGATACGTCTGAGCACTCTCGACCGTGACTACTTAACGTAATTCACGCGTCACTTTGGCCCCACCGTAACGCACTGTGCGAAACAGTTGCGTCATTGGCTCTACAAATGTAAATAGGCGTCGGTATTTTGAGAACATTTTAGACGGTTTTCATATAAGTATCTATATTTTTAGGATTTCTAAAATTGAGCATAGTCTCGGTTCTATGCAGTACATCGAAACAATACTCGACAGAAATTAGAATGAGGTTGAAATTGCTCTGCCATTTATTCTAGAGAATGCCTACCATCCAGATATTTATCACGAAGAAGAATGTGTTCCTTTGATCGATTTTTTTTTAAATCCATTCTCCGGAGTTGCAAAGTATACCCTTGCGGGTTTTGACGTGTTACCCTTCCCAATTGAACCTTTTCGTTTCACTTCCTACCCGCCCTTCGCCAATCGCCAACCTCACTTCCGTTGCATCTCCAGCCGTCTTAAGGCGGGATATACACATACAACGATAAAAAAAATGGATTTCTTTTTTTTTCTTCAAACGATAGACCTATACATGTAGAATATTTTCCCAAAGTTTCGAAGCGAAATTCCAAAAACTTTAAACGTTGCAGCCCGTGAACGCTGTGTCTCGCCGCTCGGATTCGGAGCGGGCGTAAACTTCAAACGCGTTTTTCTCAAAACTGCATTTTCGAAATTGGCATGCAGGATTACTGAAAACCTATTAAGCTGATTGAGTTGAAACTTGGTAGAAATATTGATAATATTGCTACCTTCTACTCGACGAGAAATGTTTTTGAAAAATTAGAAACAACACTAGCTTAAAACTAATTTTACAGAAATTTGGCATGAAATGTTGATTATTTTTAAATTTGTCATTTTCTTAAATTTGCATTTTCTTAATTTTAATTACTGTCAAATAGACTCTATTCATGTTCTAACTGAGAACTAAAATTTGAATATTTTTTGCAAATCAAAGTCTACGGGAAGCTAGATTGCACGCCACTCTGCCACAGCGGGGCATTTTCATCATAAATGGATTTAAAAAAATTGTTTTGCATGCTCCGCGTGCATAATACTTGCATAATCCGTGAACCTGGGTCGTTTTCGTCCTGCCCAAAATTTATTTTCTTCGCAAGTTGCTGAACATTTAATGAAAAAGAATATTAAAAAGAAAAAAACAAACCTTATTTTCCCTTAAGGGGAGATATACACCTATGAGCCGGAGAAAAGGTCATTTTTGTGAATTTTTTCAAGGAAAACTATTTTAAATTTCGGATTGGGGTTTCAATTATCTAAAAGTATATACATGCAAAAATATGTTTAATTTTCTTTATTTAAAGATATCAAAAATATACAACAATATTGCATGATCCTTGGAGCGTCGTAAAAAAATCTGCGCATACGGTACCCACTGGCGTTTCTTTAAAAATCATCTGAAAAAAAAACAAAAAGATTATTAAATTAAATACTATAATCTAGTACTTGTCATAGCCGATTTTGAAAATATCGATTTATGACAAAATGGCGGACGTTTGAAGATAAATAGTGATTTTTGGGCCAAAAATTAGTTATTATTTTGCCTATAAAACAAAAACTAAGTAACGGAAAAAAAAATTGTCAACTTACATGGAATCATCGATACCAGGCCCATAATGTAGGTCTTCTACGGTCGACAGAATGTTCATAGCTTCTAAATCCTCGACCCCAACCAGCTAGGTGTATATCTCCCGTTAAAAAGTACGGCCTGAAGAATGACCATGAATTTTTCAGATTTCTCCATTCACAATTGTTGGTTTGCACAATTGTTGGTAGTGCGACGACCAAAACGATGGGGGGTTAAATATACTATTAATGTATACTTACCTACAGTTTGATAAATGTAGAATAATTATTTCTTAGTTTAAAAAATCCCTCAAAACTGTTTAATTTTTTCCCGTCTACATGTATATCCCGCCTTAAGCTACACTATACCGCATTTGCAGAGGTACGGGGAAACTGTGGAAAACCCCTATCGCTATAGACGGCCTTGTATCCTTCTAATTCTTTGGCGCACAGACTTTTGCTCAAGTATCTACACCAAGGTCTCAGAAGTGAGCCTTCCGCTCACTGATTAATGCGCCAGCCAGCACACGGCTAAGCGGTCACCGCTCCGAGTATTGGCCATGCACAACGCTGCTTAACTCGATGTACTGCCGGAGCCGAACCCCGACGAATATCGGTCAATGTTTGTTTGGGTTGTTTTTCTCTATAATACAATCCACTTATGTTTTTTTTTTGGTACACCATCCCATGAATTGACAGCGGGTCGGAAATGGTCTTTAGTGATACCTACTTCCGTAGCTTAAAAGTGCAACAATCATCATACTGTTTTTTGTGTCTATTTTCAATTAACTTGAGTGTGCTTTCGTTTATGTATTTATTTATGAAATTGTGCTTCTGCGTAACTTTAAGGGGGGCTTGTACTTTGTTGGGTGAAAAAATTGCCTTTGCTGTATCGGGGGAGATATCGGGAGAGGAAGGTGTACTCTATGGTCTTGACATAGCAGATGGAGTGTAAATATGAAACTTTTCATTTTATTTGCACACAAACTTCAGTTTGACTTTAAGTCCTTAGGCCACTCTAGAGGCCGAAAAAATAGGCTTTTTGGGGATTTTTTTCTCAGAAAAACGACAAAATAAATCGAGATTAGAAAAAGGGTGTTTATCATACGTATAAGTGACTATACAATAATTTTTTGAAGCAATTAATTTCAAAATGGCGGCTGTGCAGCGTTTATCTCAATACAGCATTTTTTAAGTTGGCCGGAAACATAATTCCGACAATTTTAAACCGATTCACTTGAAATGTTGAATATATTTTGAAAAATACATTGTCTATGGAAGTCGTAGGATTTTTTTATTTATTATATTGCATAGTTCATTTATTATTAACAATAATCTGACGATTTTTTGTGCAAATTTTTGGAAAGTGAAAAATTTGTCTAAAAAATCGTCAGGTAATTGTTAACAACAAATGAACTATGCAATATAAAGAAAATCCTGCGTACTTCCATAGACAATGTATTTTTCAAGATATATTCAATATTTCAAGTGAATCGGTTGAAAAGTGTCTAAATTATGTTTCCGCCAACTTAAAAAATGCAGTTTTGAGATAAACGCTGCACAGCCGCTATTTTGAAATTAATCGCTTCAAAAACATTATTATATACAGTCACTGATATGTATAATGAACACACTTTTTTGTAATCTCGATGTATTTTGTAGTTTTTCTGAAGAAAAAAAATCGCCAAACAGCCTATTTTTCGGCCGCTAGAGTGGCCTAACCCCTTAAACTCGTTTGTCTCGAAACCAGGTTTTTCAAATTGCGGAAGTGCTCTTACACGTCCTAGATGAGCAATCGTTATGAAATTTGGCAGACGCGTGTACAACCAGCATCTTCATTAGTTGAACTAGAATTATCAAAAATATTCAAACGTTTTCATTTTATGAACAAAAAACCGCGAAAATGTTTGGTAAAGTACGAAACTTCCCCTTGGACCGCTCACAATTTTTTTATTTTTCAATTTTTCTTCTTGATTCTAGTTTGACTTGTAGACAATATTGTAGAAAGTAAAAGCATGTTTGATTTGTTTGCTTCAGTTCACCTGTTCAGGACTTAGGACTTCCACGAGGGAGGAATATCATCGCCGGCGCATCGACGTACGTGGCTCCTCTCTCTCCCAGGACCATGTTTGGTCAAACTTTACCGAATATTGTCATATTCAATAAAGACCGCTTAGTAAACATACCAAATTTCAACATTCTATATACAATATTTTTCGCATAAAAAATTGGTGAGAAATCGAATATTTTTTGGCCCAACAAAGTAGATACCTCCCTTAATTCTCCTTCGTCACCGTGGGAAAATTTTACCCAGACCTAACTTTGGGTCTAAATATCTATGGTTCCTAGTTTCAATTAGAGGTCGGCCCTCCAGGAGGCGAAGGTTTGAAGTGCCACTATGCCACTATTTTTTCCTAGAAGTACCATGTCTGACGAGTATCCTGTTCCAATTTTACTTGAAAATATCGAAAATTCAGAAAGATATGATTTTTTAAATGAAAAGGTGTATTTTTCGACAAATTGACCTATTCGCCATCTTTTTGAAACATGTGGTCATTTTAATTTTGACATACCGACTTTTCACCCATGTTCTAGAATGTTCAAAGTATTTTCTAGTATTTTTTCAATCCCGATCGGACTGATAGTTTCCAGACAGCAACCATTTAGAACTTGGCCGGGTGAATTTTACCCAGTGTGACCACTATGTTATTCTACCGAAGTGTGACCACGGAAGGTTAATTAACGGGGTATCCCTCTCTGGAGGCCCAATTTGAAGGGTCAGAATGATGCATTTATTTCTACAAACACATTGGTTGGAATAAATTAATTTTTTCCCAGCATGTTCACACATGTTTGTGGTTACAATGTAATATTTTCGGAAGAAAATCTTTCGAAGTGTTCGTCGTGCTGCAGTTGGCGTAGCAGTCCTCCAGCGGCGAGGCCGGAAACGGTGGGATCTCTACCAGGCTCAAATGTAACCTGTAACGAAAACAAAAAATGTTTTATTCAAATATATCCAATGGGATATGGGTTGACGATCCACTTTTCGAAATTTCAAAAAATACGAAAAATGACAGCTTCTCCAAAGAAAACCCCATTTAAAATTGAGCATGAAAAATAGCTCGCTGAAATCATTGTTATTAACAAATGGTTTATCCAATTAAAAAATGCGATCGTAAACCGAAAATGACTACTGTTTGAACGCGAACTGTGCAAATTCGAGTCAATAGTGTGAAAATTACTTAAGATATCAATCCCGCCGTGTCACGATATGTAGTTTCGAGATAATCGCGTTTAAAGTTTTGGTATATATTTTACACGATCTTGTGAAATATTGTCGTCTTACCGCTAGTCAGCGATTCCGGCACCATATAAGTATCCTTCCTCATCATCGAGATCGTGTTGCACACCTAATCTATGCAATCTGCGGGCAGTTCGGGCCTCTTTTTAGTGTTCTTGTGCTTTGATGTCCGCTTTCGTTACACGCGAATCAACCTTAACTTTACACATTGTTCCACTAAAATAGGTGTAACTTCGTCATTTTTTAGACTGTCAGGTTCCAGTTGGTCTTAAAATATTCTTGAAAGTTCACACTATAACAATATTTAAAAAAACACGATTTTTGACGTTTCCAGGGAGGGATACCCCTTAATTGATTGCTCGTTATACCGCGTTAACGGGTCTTTTCACTTTAGACGCTAAAATGGCTATTTTCATGCATTTTTTGATCAGTTTATATTCTATAGTTTGATATAAAAGTTGTTACACTTAATAAATACACCTTCGAAATACATTTGAATTTTTTATTTACTTATTTGAGTCACTATGTATAGACGAAAATGGTAGTTAAAAAATGTCCCAAAAAATTGTAGATCTGCGCTGTTGATGAAATCTCAGAGATGGATCATCCGAAACAAAAAAATCAAACGGTTTTAGATTCAGTATGTTAATGGCTATAGCGCATATCATGCGACTTTTTATATATGCAAAAATAACAAAATGGCGAGCATTTTTCGAAAAAAACAAAAAAACGTGTTTTTCACCGTTTTTGGCAAAAAAAGAAAAATCAAAATTTAAAAAAATCCTTGCTATGCGCTATAGATATAGTTATAAAGAATATGTAGTGGAAATTTCATAAGGATCGGTTCAGTGGTTTCGAAGATTTTGTCAACAAGCCGTCGAACAACGTTGTTTCAAAAAAGGGGCGTTTAACGTTTGTTTGGGTTACATAAATACATAACATTTTTTTATCTATTTCAAAAGTGTATTCATTAAGTGTAACAATTTTATATCAATATCTACAACATAAATCTATCAAAAAAATTCATGAAAATAGCCTTTTTCAGCGTTTAAAGTGAGAAGACCCCTTAAAATGACAATCAATATTGTCGTTATATCACACATACAACAATATCATGCAAAAAAGGACAACCGTGATCGTGCAGCACGTTACATCGATCGCTCTTAATGACATGACACTACAAAAATTGCTCTCGTTCGACCAGTCAAAGTCTGTACGAATTCGAATCGAAAATACAAGTTTTTTCTGTCATACTTACCTCGTCGACTTCCATAATGAGCATATAACAGTTTTTATTTCCCTCGTATAAATGCTCGTATCAATCCGATCGCTCATATATATCGATAAATCTCAAGCGATCAAGATTTTCAAGGCAGTTATGATTTTCAAGGCTCCTCATAACCAAATAACATTCGTGCCAGTCATATCCATCGACTTCCGACTGGTTATCTTTTTTTTTCTCTTCCCAAGCCTGAATCATTTTTGAAGCATTCTTTGTAATGAAGAAATATCGCCAACAGCCTTCTACGTGCATTGCGAAAAAAAAAAATTCGTCACAGACCCACACAGCTGTTCTCATTTTTCTCGTCATTGCTTCACCAAACGTGTTCGAAGGGTTTCATCGGATCGTTGCGAGCGCTACACGCCTGGCCCACCGCCTGTGTATCCAAAGCCACGAATATATAACTCGAATAGAAAAGAAGGAGTTGACAAAGACACTTTCTAACATTGCCACTACTGACATCGTGCATATAGCCCGATCGGAACACCGGGAAGCCGAAGGCTGTTGCAAAATTTCGTTATTTCTTTCTTTTTCTTTTAGGCGTTTGTTCGAGTTCGCGCGAGTCTGCCGGGCACGAAAATGTTATTTTGTAATAATAGGAATTCCGTTGATGCCACGATTAAGAAACTCGAAGGACGATATCTCCGGAAAGTTTTGCGGTGGTACCCGCGATTGCAAATTGTATGTATGTGAATCCATGTTTCATGCTTGTTAGTATAACGAGAAAACAGAATGAATATATATACACACACACACACACACACCCACACACACATATATACATATATACATATATATATATACACATACATACATACATACATACATACATACATACATACATACATACATACATACATACATACATACATACATACATACATACATACATACATACATACATACATACATACATACATACATACATACATACATACATACATACATGCATACATACATACATACATACATACATACATACATACATACATACTTACATACATACATACATACATACGTACATGCATACATACATACATACATACATACATACATATATATATATCTTATATATATATATGCACACACGCACGCACGCATACACAAATGAGAAATTTCACTCCAAATGAGTTGAGAAATATTTAATACGAGTTGTTAAATATTCAGTAGAATATCTAAGGCGTACAACACCGATTTTGGCACTTGGGTGCACTTTCGAATAGGATCTAAAAAATAAAAACCATTCAAGATGTTTGACAACTCGGCACCGATCACCTTCCACCAGCCCTCAACCGTCAAATGTTTTTCCGTCATATGTTCGAGAATATTTATTTCAGAGGAACATGTTTTGAACAAAACGTCGCTTTTGTGAAACCTTACGAAAAAGGGATAAGGTTCAGAAAACGTTCCCCCTCTGATCGAGCTGAAATGTTGCACAAACCTTCCTTTTAATATTTTAAGACAACCCCTGAATGGATTTTTGGCGACGCGCAATAGTTTTTGGGTTTGATTGGGTATTTTTGTTTGGACAAAACGAAGAGCGCGATAACATATATAGGTATGAAAGGAGACGTAGCAAATATAGATACAGTCGGTGGGCGTTAAAATAAAACTTTAATATGAAGATTGAATATCACGAAAACTATTTCGAATCGCCAAAAATCCCTCTAGGGATTGTATTGAGATATTGAAAGGAAGGTTGGTGCAAAAATTCAGCTCGGTCGGCGGGGCGGGGGGGGGGGGGGTCGGAACCTTACGCTAAAACTACGTTAACGCTACTAAAAACTAAAAACTACTAAAAACTACTAAAACTACCTTACGCTCGAAAATTATTCCGAGTCGCCAAAAACCCTTTTAGGGGTTATCGTAAAATATTAAACCGAAGGTTCGAGCAAAATTTCAGCTCGATTGGAGTGGAGGGATTTTCGGAACCTTATGAGGAAAAAGGTGTCATGAATTTCCATGAAAACGCAAACTTCGGTTTTGAAATCCAAAAATCAAAATTTGTCATAAAATTTTGTTTCGGTTTGAACATAAGATTTGTTTAGGTTCTTTTTACTTCTTTGGTATGGTTTTCATAATTTTACCATTTAAAATTCTCATCGAAATTACACACTTTGTACGAAATCTGTAAACGTTTTTCCAAATTTTTGAACAACATACTCTCCCCATATACAGCGTGTCCCTCTTATCTCTGCCACCCGAAATAACTCAGTAATTATCGACGTCAGAAAAAAATGTTTCAGACAAAAGTTGTACGGTGTGAAGGGGACCATCAAATGCGACTAATTTTTTTTTTATTTCGGTGGAGGCGCTGACGCACAGTGAAGGTCACCTCCACTTTTTAAAATGGAACCGTGCATTTCTTTTTTGCACCATCTTGTGGAGCACCTCAAGCCGCATAAAAAATATTAGGGGTTCAAAGTCGGTCAGGGCGTTCAAGGTCACCTATTAAAATGAAATACAAATCTAAATATCTCGGATCACTAACAAACATTTGATAGTGATCCGAGATACTTAGATTTTTATCATCGTTACTGACCTTGAATGACCTTGAACGACTTTGACCCCCTAATGTTTTTTTATGCGGCTTGAGATGCTCCACAAGATGGTTGAAAAAAATGTACCATTCCATTTATAAAGTTGACGTGGCCTTCACTGTGCGTCAGCGCCTTAAACAAAATAAAAAATGGTCACATTTGATGGCCCCCTTCACACCGTACAACTTTTGTCTGGAACATTTTTTCGTGACATCGATAATTACCGAGTTATTTCGAGTGGCAGAGATAAGAGAGACACCCTGTATAAGAAAATATATAAGAGTAGTTTGAAAAAGTTCGTCCTTGCTTTGCTGCCGTCGACATATCGCTAAATTAATTTATAACAGCAAAAAATAAGAGGATAAAGAATTAATTCATTAACTGAACTGCTAACGACACTCACTATGGAATTAAAATTCATTCGAAAACCGTCTGTAAGCTTGAGATATAGGTTGGTATAGGTCTCACCAGTAGACACTTGACAAAAAATCATCCGAATTTTACGGGTTCGAAGATTTTTTTAAAAATTGTGTTTTTAATACGCCACTGATATATCTGTATAATAGAAGATTTCTTAGTTTTATTTTAGTACCAGCAAATAATGAACTACATGGCTTCGTAGTGCTTTTTTAATTAAAAAAAAATTCCGAGATACTTACTTTCGGTATTACAGTTTGATTCGGATAAACATTCTTAACGTGAAAAATAATTGGTGTCACGACTTACTTTCATGACAATAGACACAAAGCGCAAATAACTGAATGGAAAATCGAGGAATGGTCGAGGTATCCGCATATCTCGATTAACGCGTACTGTACCAGTAATGCCGCATGACACCGAGTCCTTGCACTTTCTGAGCGCGTATATCTGCGATATAATAGTGCATTATCGCATGTCAGACGTGAACAGGGTGGAAATGCGCACGTTAACCTTTGTCATCAAAGTTTCGTGTCCTCTGAGGCGCGAACCAAGTTCTTCGACCTTCTTAGGGCGGGCCCAAAGCTGCGTGCTACTAGGCCTCAAGAGGGCGATGTGAGCTTGGCCGAATTTATTTGGACCAGTTTCCGACATCTTTCAGTATTGGCCAGCAAATGGATAGAGTGAACCGAAATGGTCTTGATCTCTAGACGATTCCAAAAAAATGATGTTCCTATACGAGAACCAATATTTCCTCCTGATTTTTTAAGGCGGTAATCCCATGTGACTGGTCCTAAAAATCGAAGATTTTTTATTGCACGAATTGCAAAAAATGTGTGCGTGCTATACGGACCAAGCATAACAGACTAATGGTGGATCAACATTTGCTTTCTGTAAATCGTACTTGACCTTTTAAACGTGTTTTTTCTCAAAACTGTATTTTTCAAATTGGCTTCCATGATATCTCAAAAACTATTGAACGGATTTCGTTCACATTTTTAACTTATAGTCAGCACATCCACAGTTCTCACCCTCAGTCAGAGTTTTTTTCTACCCTTATGTTCAAAGCCAAATTTTACCTCGTTGTTATACACCCAGTGTACCCGGGTGCCCACCACTAGTTTTTCTTAAGGCCTTAGGCCACAGTAACGGGTATAAGATCATGTGCGGATTTAATATTTTTTTTCGTATGAAAAAGTGATTCATTCATAAAATTAATTACAAATCTATTTAGTATGAAGATCAAGCTGTTAAATTTTTTTTTCGAGGCACAAAATGGCCGACTACTAATATTTTCTTTTGTTATATTTTTTTAACGCTCTGTGGCGTACCATTTAGCATCCACAATTTTTTACCCAGAACAAAAAACAAAAATTCTCGTCAATTACACGTACAATGTACATTAGAATACCTAGAGAAGTACGTACGAAACTTAAAAAATATTGTTTTATTCAGAAGTTGTAGGTATTTGAACTTAAAAACTGAATTTTTAATGAAAAATTTCGTACGTACTTCTCTGCGAAATGTAATTAGGAACATAACTTTTAAATTTGTAGTAAATCGATTGAAAATTGTTGAAGTTATTTGTCACGCCAATTGGAAAAAAGCTGTTTCAAGAAGTTTCGAGTAGTCGGCCATTTTGTACATCGAAAAAAAAAGTATATATATATTTTCTAACAGCTTGATGTTCATACTAAATAAATGTGTAGTTAGTTTTATGAGTGAATCACTTTTTCATACGAAAAAAAATTGTTAAATTCGCACACGATTTTATACCCGTTACTGTGGCCTAAGGCCTTAATTTCTGAGTTTGCATATAAACGGAATCGTTCGGAATCACTTTACTTTATTAAATAAACATCAATAGAAACTATCCAAGCCGTTTCCAAGTTCCCTAGCCCGCTACAGCTTCTATGAATAGAGATAGAAGTAGGGTCTCCGAGCGCTGTACAGGTAGCGCGCGGACAGTTTTGCCCTTCGGCGACCGGCAGATGTTCAAAATTTAAGTAGTGGGAATGAAATGCTCTAAATAAATGTAAATGTACTCTAATTTACCTTGAAAACTATTGTAATTGTTTGTTTATTAAGCCCCGTTACCTCAATGAAATATTCATCAATGATATTAATGAATTCCTAAGTCAAAACATCATTTTGTATCTAGCGGGTACCCGGGTGCGCCGGCTTAGCACATGTACTTTAAGGGGGTCGTCTAGTGTGTCAGATCAAAAGAAGAGAAAACGGCCTTGCATGACTTCTTTGAAAAAGAGGAAGGTGTACTCTATGGTCCAGACATAACAGATTGATGACGAGACCATTTTTTTATTGTGAATTATATACAACACTTTCCAAACGTGTTTTTCTCAAAATACGATTTTTTCAAACTGCTGCCATGATATCTCAAAAACTATTTGATTGATTCTGCTCAAATTTATACAGCATCTTTAACACAAATATATAACTACAAGTTCAACTAAAATAATTAAGATTGCTTCGTTAGTTTCCTTTTTATCAGCTATATAGACCCCAAAAAAATACGAAAAATTAATTTTTTTTTAAATTCTAAGTTTATTTCAGTTCCATGTAGAGTCTCAAGTCTCAAGATTAAAATTGCGTTTGGTTTTTTGATTTCTGCTTAGCAGAACGGCCGGAATCATGGCAGCAGTGGAGCACCTCTTTTTATATATGTGTTCCTGTTGGGCGGTGTATCTCCGACTATATATAATGACTTCAAAAAATTCACAAAGTTTGTTTAAATGTTAATCAAAATGATATATAATTTATAAGTTATTTGATTTTAATGGTTCGTCAAAAAAAAATCCCCGAAAAAGCATTAAAAAACGGCCTTCACACTAGACGCCCCCGTTAACATCATTTAGTTTAGGTTAAAAAATTTGAAAAAAAATACCAGTGCGTTTTTAGCGTCTAAAAGAGTTAAATAATTGTGACTTAAAGGCTTCGGTCCAGATTTCAATTCTAATTCAAGGTGTAAGCAAAAATATGACGAGGTGGGCACCCAGACACCCGGGTGTGTCCATCAGGGTTAAGCTGAAAAAGTTGAAAAAAATGACAAACCTTGGAACTTAATTTTTAAAATGGTGCCAAAAATTCGATTTTCGATATTTTCACTTTACTCTAGTTTCGGTGATAGCCTCAGGTCTACAAATTAAAATGCCATTTGGTTTTTTTTTCTCAAAAGAGCAAACCTACGGAAATCAAGGCAGCGGTCAACCAACTGTTTTTACACATGCTTGTCGTCCGAACGGTGTAAAGTCAATTCAACTCGTTATTTTTGTTTGATAAAATTCTGAGGGACTGTAACAATGTTAATAAATGTGTGATAAAATCTCAAAGGTCGTGTGTTTTAATGGTTCATTTAAAAAAATCCCCAAAAAAGCGAGAAAAATAGCTGTCACGTGGGATGACCCCCTTAATTCACCTTGTATCTGTAGCGATTTGTATCGTATTTTCAGCAAATATTGATTAGTTTCTTAAAACAAGTATTTCCAGTCACTCAACATGAAATTTCCAAGGTGATTTGTGTCTATAACTCTTTCGCGTCAGAAAATTCTTGCTGCTTTCTTGCCTTGAATGCACTCTGGCTATGTCGATTGTTTGGAGAAATTCGGAATACGGCATGGTCGTTAATGCAACGTTGTATACGCACATTTTTTTGTAAATCGTATTTATTAATTAAAAGCACATTCAACATCGTATTGTTAGGATCCCAACAGAATTTTATCACTATAATAAACATGGGAGAGAGCTCCTCAGGTCTACTAAAATAAAAATCTTAGTCCGACATCACACCAACCTCCGCGTATGTACATTCAAGCAACAACTTTGCTAAATATATCCACTGAATAAACGTGAGGTTTATAGGATCGAGGAAAACGCCTTCGTCCGAACGATCCTCTCGTCATTATCGTCCCTGTCGTGGGCAGTTTATCGGAGCAGGCGTCGAACTTGCTCCGCACTACGAGAACAAAAAAAAAAACCTGAACATAAATATTCGTGAAGTAACGTGTACGTGAAAAACGTTCGCAGCTTGTACTCGATACGAAAATAAAATGAGCGTGTAAATCATCCACGCTTTATCCTTGAGAGGAATAAACTTTTGAAAAATTCATCTCTCATGTGCCACCTTGAATGCCTATAACTGATAAAATCATTTCATCCTGCACAATGCGATACGATCACGGATGCAATCTCGACGCCCGTGTTCGTATGTAATAATTCGACGGTACTGTCTTTTTTACAACCACATGTGATTATGCTATGCCAAAAGACGAAAAAACATTGCATGTCTTCATATTGGCTTCCCAATGATCAATCCTAACTTCAACCGCACGCATGTCAAAGTTGTCAAAACTCATTCGTCGCATACCAATTCTCGAGAGGCCACTGAACATCCGAAGAACGAGAATGAAAAAAAAATGTCTGAGACCATTTGTTCATTACGAGAGATTGGAACCCGCGCATAACAGATGTAATGCGTAATAACTCATTACATATGTTTACTGCTCATTCAAAGCGGATAATTTTAACATAGTTATGTTTTGTTATTTCCTTGAGATCGAGTTTTATCCATTTTCGTACATATTACTGCCGACTACAATTTATTCAGGTTATATTACTCAATTAAATGTTATTTTTATACATTCGTAATTTACAAACAAAATAATTACAATGTTGTTATTTTCTTTGTAAATTTATTATTTGTGAAATAATTTGTAAAAAATTATTAGTAAAATATTTGTAAAAAATATTTATTTGTTTGTTATTATTATTACAAAATAATTACAATGTTATATATACTGTACATTATATTTATGTATATACAAGGCATTTGGTGCATGGACCGACACATTTTTTTGGGGCATTGGGGGGTCATTTGCTAATTTTTTCACCTTATGTCCCAAGTGCTACGGTAGTCGGGATATGGCTTTTTTAAGTTTTTTTTAATCACCCGAAATTTCGCCTTTAAATCGTCATAACTTTTTAATTTGTGGTTGTAATATCACGAAATAACTTTTGTTGGATTCTGCAATGTATGTTTATTATAAATAAATCATTATTTGATACAATTGGTTTCAAGAAAGTGAATCTTAAGCTACCAGTCTTAAAAATTGGTAAATGTATGAAAAACTGTACTCCATGTACTGTACCATGTACTGTACCATGTATTCCAAAACTCATTGTAAAAAAAACTTATTCTCTTTATTTTTATCACATAATAAATGATTTCTATGACATGTGGAATACCGTTGGAAAGGGTATGAACTAGAGAACTTTAAACAAAAAGCTAAGTGTAAAATAGCTTTCAGTTATTTTTATAATGAATTTAGAAGTTGACATTTTTCATACATTTGCGCATTTTTAAGACTTTGGAAGCTCATGAGTGATTTTCTTGAAACCCATTGTCTCAAATAATGATTTGTTTATCATAAACATACATTGCAGAATACAATAAACGTTATTTCGTGTTATTACAATCACAAACAAAAAAGTTATGACGATTAAAGGCGAAATTTCTGGTATTTAATAAAAACTAAACAAAAATCATATCTTAATTGATGTGATACTTAGGACATGGGGTCTAAGGGTGAAAGGAGCAGCAAATGACCCCCCACCCCTCCCCAATCCCCCAAAAAATGGTATCGGTCCATATTCCAAACACCCTGATATACACCTTCAGCTATATATATATATATATATATATATATATATATATATATATAGCTGAAAGGCCCAAAAAAGGTCTACGTAAATATTCCCCGGATAGTTTGTTGAAGTGCTTAACGGGTTATGACTAGGTGTAACAGTCGAAAACAGCTCATTTTTCGGATTTTAAAAAAGGTAAAATCGTGGTGACAAATTGCTCAGAAAATTGGGTATTCAAAGCAGTATCATCTGAAGAACACTCTGTAATTTTTTTCTGTAAAAGTGCTTGATTACCATCTATGTCCGGGAAGCTATCGAAAACGTCTTTTGCTGTGATCACAGCTCTTCTGAATAAGGTTATTTAATATAAAAAAAATCAAACAGATTCCGTTAGTATATTAGTTCATCCTATGATTAATCGAAGGAATTTCCGAAATATCAAATTTACCAAATAGCGCGTGTTCAAATGAGAATCTTGATTTGTATGGAAAAAATGGGCACTTTTCGTTCATCAAATAGAAAGTATACATTGGAAAAAAATCCTACGATCAAATACTATATTTTTACATCTAGAAAAAGCTCTAAAATTCCAGAGGCATCGATACAGCACTTATTGAGATTTTCTGTTCACCAACTTTGAAAAGGTACTTTCGAGAAAAAAGCGTTTAAATTTTTGCCCGACGCTCCAAGCGTTCCGCGGGCGTCAACACAACAGCCTATAAATTTGTCAATTTTGATTCGATCACCTTGAAACTGCCACGGAACCTTTATAAAATGATATACTGTCAAAATATATCGGTTTTTGAAAAAAGTGATTTTTCGACTTTTACAACGAGCCAAAACCTCTTAAGGTCACGAGAAGCATCCCCGTTACAAAAAATAGCGAGCCCCGGAAAACTGGAACTTCATGGATTTTCGAATCTGCAACTCGCTGGTATCGCTTTCGTATGGCGTATACGAAAGAGTATAATTGCGCACGGTTGTCGTTGCCTCGTACGTATGCAGGTTCCCGATGAAATGTCAAGGTCAAACGGGGCCAACGTGAGTCGGCGACGATCGGAAGAAAGCGTGGGGTGTGGTACCAGCGCAGATTGGCTGGGTGCTCGGAGCGTTACAGTAAAGTAAACTCTTTTCATGCGCCATAATCGACACGGTGTTATAAACTCGCGGGAGTTTACCGATCTCCTCCGGCCTCCGTTGTATGTCTCCCTCCATGAGCGCCGACCGTTGCAGGATTGTGTGTTGCGTTTGTACGTGGGGTCTTACGGGGAACATAACGAAGTAAGTATAGCGGAGTGGGGAAAGGGACGTCCGGGGGTCATCGTGGGTTCCCTCGCTATATAAAAGGCTCATGCCACCTTCGCCAGGAACACAAACGGAACCGGGCGTCCCTCGTGACTAGAGAAATACGAGCGGAGTCCCTGGAGTCCCACCCCAATAGGAAGGCAGGCGAGTACTGGTATCCAGCAGCGCTTGAATCACGCGAGAAACAAGACTCACGGGGAACGGACATTGATTGAAGGAGATATTTTCGAGCAAAGGAATATTCAACATGAATCGCCTGGTGAGTTGATACTTTGAACGGGCATAGACGTCTTGGAAGCTACCCAGTCCTTTGAAAGTGAAGAGCACACCCAACGAACCGCCATGAGTGCAAGAGCTAGAGATAGCTGTTTGCAGATTCAAAGTTTTTCTCTTGAACGACTCATATTTCGGATAGAAGAAGGCACCTTCTAATCAGAGCCTATCTCGTTGCTTTCTCAAAATCTTAGCTGGCTGGGAGAAAACGTTGTCTCAAGACGTTTACTAGCCGAACGGGTGACAAGGTGATTTGCCTTGTCAGAGAGACTTGTAGATGTATTCGCGACATGTAGATCGAGTTGAGGGAACAAAAGAATAGGACGAATACCGAGGTCAGATGGAAGAAACCCCAAGTAGCATACACGTATGAGAGTATTCGCAATTCAACTTTACATCATCCCATCATCACCACAGTCTTCGCAACCGATTTTCCAGCCAATCTCGTTTAGTCGCATCAATATTGTAACCGTAACAATTCGAGCCTTACGCAATAGATGTAACCATTGTTTTGTAATGTCTGCCTAATGCATGATTAGCAAGTACCCAAGAGGGTCGTTGCGCAACGTAGCTTCACGCGACCTTTGTTGAATCCCCGCCTCGCCCGCCCCCAGCGAGATTCTCCCGCTTTGGTACTCTCGAAGCCCGCGTTCTTCGAGACCTCTCCCCGTGAGAAGATTAGCCAAGGAGAAAGGTATATGACGAAGTGCAGCGCGATGTTGGGCGTCGTCTGGGCTCTTGTTTGGGTCCCTGCAGTTCCCAGGAGCATTGCGGCATTGTTATTCGGTGCATTAGGCTCTGTATTTGGAGGTACGGGGAAGGTGGTAGTCTTGTATCGAATCTATCAACCATGGATAGTGGCTACGGCCACGCTCACCCCTGTGTTTCGTCTTTTTTCTGTAACCTCTCAATGCGCCAATTTTGTTTTGAGGTATCCAGGCACATGATTTTCCAAACGGAAACATCGATGATGGAGGCAACTCATCGTTTCAATGCCGAGATTCACTATTTCCGCCGTAGAACCCCTCTATCAAGTGGTCTTCTTGTTCTGATTGTCAGATAATCGCATTGACCTTCGCAGCAGTGGCGAATGCCGGATACCTCAGCTCACCGGATTACGCTGATGCTAACGGCGCAGCTTATCATCAACAGGCCTACAGGAATCCACAAAAATTTGCGCCACCCGCGCCAGTTGGTCACGACGGTAATGTGATCGACACACCGGAAGTGGCTCAGGCCAAGGCAGCCCACTTCGCCGAGTACGCGCGTGCCGCAGCACGCGCCGCGGAAGAAAAGTCCCAGGGAGGACCGAACTACGCGCACGAGGGTCATCAGGCGGCCTACGCTTATCGTCCACAACCCCAACCAACACAAGCCTCGTATCCGGTTCGTCAGGCTTACGCAGCCCCCGCTCCGCATTACCCCACGGCCGGGCCAGTTGCACCTTCCGCACCTGCGCCTTACCAACCTACCTACCAAGCTCAAAAACACTACGAACAACCAGCACCCGCCAGCTACCCCAGCAAAGTCCCGTTCCAACCAGCTCCACTTGCCGAAGACGGCACTGTCATCGATACGCCGGAAGTTGCCGCACTCAAGGCTGCACGTCTTGCTGAACTCGCCGATGCTGAGGCTAGGGCTTACAAAGCCAGCCCCGAAGAGTATGAGGGTCAAGGTTAGTATTCAGTCGAATGCTTGATTGGCCAATACCAAAATCACGAAACTTTCTTACAAAAACTCGCGTTTGGTCGATTTCATCGGGAAAGAACGCAATTGGAGAGATTCATCTCCATTACTAATCCGCGCGCTTACAGCCAGGGAAAGTACCTTCAATCTAGTAAGCTTTTGGGTTTCGAAAGCTAATGAATAAATTACGAGGGGTTAATTTCGACAACTATCGACACTTGCTCGGATGCCAGTTCTGTCAATTTATTGAACCGTCAAGTTTTTGCGGGTGTTGAAGAGATCATCAGCGGCTTTGGCCCCGACATATGGAAGTAGCGTCGGTATTTTTTTAATCTACGATACTTACCGTTATTGATTACACACGGTCGGAATCTCGATGATCGCGGGCTCGCTGGACAGTTCTGTATTCGCGGTACTTACGGGTGTCTCGTCGATCATTAGACCGATAGTGAAGCGAGGGCACGCGACGAGAACCGGTTTCCTTGCCACACAAGCACGACAATGCCATCGCCGATTCTAAATCACCGGCACTGCTGAACCTATTTAAGCCTCATACCATTTCATGGTGATCGCAAATGATGATGACAATATTCAGCTCCGCATGATCTGGAGCGATATATCTTTATGGGACTTAAATTGAACCTTTCCAAGCTTATTTCAGGAACAATTTTTATCTTATTGGCAATTTTCCAAAATGTTTCCGTAATGTTTTAAAAAAATATTCCAAATTTTGCAAGCTTATGGAGGACATCAGGCCGCTCCAGCTCTAGTTAATGGCCATTACGGTGCCTCGCGTGGCTTCGGTCCTCAACAGCACGCAGGACTTTCGGCCTACGCGTCATCCCAACAGGCTTTCCCGGGTCAGGGTATACCCTATGGAAAAGCTTTCCAACCAGCGCCGCAGAATTATCAGCCACATGGTTATCAATCTTACTAGATCCGCAGGCAACATTCCTAATCACCACCTACGAATCATCATCGCACGAAACGCGTACACGACTTTTGAAATCCTGTAAATATTTTAGGCGAATAAATTCTTTTCTACGATACGTACGTCTAATGTCACTGCGGGAACCCGTTCCATTATATCCTGTCGATCTAAGACAATGGAGATCTCGTCGTAACGTCATATAAGTGTAAATCGGGCACTTGGAACAATGGATCGGTAAAGAATTTTCGACGAAGAAAGAATACGAGTAATGTGAAATTTGTCATAGTCGTAACGTGAACATTTTTGCACACAAACCTCGTCTAATCTCGTTGAATACAGCATCCTCGAGTTTTCATACCGCATCGCATTGCTGGTGAACATTTCTACCTGATCCTTTTTTTTCACCGCATCGAGAAATAATGATTTTTTTTGCATCCACTCGCTAAAAAATAGAAGCTCCATCGATCATAGTATCGAGTGTGTCAGTGCCGCGTTCGTCAACCGCAGCCTAGATTCGCGCTTGGTTACCGATTAATTACGACACGTCAGTGTATACGGTGGTAACGGAAGATTAGAAGCGAGGTGCATCTCGTTCGAGAGATCATCAATCCTCGCGGGTGGGTGATCGCGAGGTCGTTGCGGGACCACAAGAGGGTGACCATACATACTTGTAATCGAACGATCAAAACTCTGTCAACGTGACGATGCGTTATCAGGGGCACCTCCATTTGGCGTCTATACAGCTGACATTAAGCAAACCCGATCGTTTATCGTTGGAAAAGCATTCTTCGATGACGCAGACGCACGACCGTCTCGATTATTGCGTCGATATACAAATGCTCCCCTCTCGAAGAAGGAAAGTAAACCGTTCTCCCTGCGGTTTGTCTCTTCTACCCACGTGAAAACGCTTCGTCGATCGTATCGTACAAATTTCCTTCAAACCGCAACGATCATTATCGCGCAACTTTTCGAGCCGCATTCACAGTGAATTCTCCTTGCGAATTATCAACAATGGTCTATCGATGTTTTCACCTTCTCATGCATTGTCGAGGGAACCGTGTACTTTATGTATTTATTGATTGGATTGATCTTTTTGTGTTTATCATCATATGTTTATTATTTGAGAATTAAATTCGATTTCTCAATGAAAACAAGTGCTATGTTCGAAATGTACAATTTCGAGTAATGACGAATTCAAATATGATTTTGTAGATTGTCGTATAGAGATAACTAGCAAATATATATAACAAAATGGTAATTCTTTAGATAAGTGACTTTTGCGAGAAATTTTATTGGCTATTTTCTCATTTATTCGGTTATAAATGATGATATTCAGTCGGGGGAAGCTGACATGTTTTCATTAACAATTTTTTTACCAGCAAAAAATCGTTGAAAATAATTTAGAATTTATCAAAGACCCAAAGAAAACCCAATATGGGTGTTGAAATGTTCAAAAATGCCCTACTTATCACCCGTTTCTGCGAACTTTAAAACCCCATAACTTTCTATGGGGGGGGGGGAGGGGGTGAATTCCAGCATCCCCCGACTGAATACCATCATTTATAAGCCAATAAGTGAGAAAATAGCAAAAACAAATGTTAGGCCTTTTTTCGGAAAAGTCACTTATCTAAAGAATCACCGACAAAAGTAATACTTGACATATTGTATTTCATTCATCCTTTTGCTACAGATTTCTAAATGGCTGACCTACTTTGGACCCCGCATAAAAACTAGTCAAAAGATCACTCTGGCATTTCCCATGTATAATAAGCATTGACACCATTTTTTATGATTATTAAATATGACATTTCAACGAATTATACATTCATTATTTGAGAATAAAATTGAATTTGTCAATGTGAAAACAAGTGTAAAGATTTAAATTTAAAAAATCGGGCAATGAGCAATTCAAATACGAATTCCTAGATTATTGTATAGGATAAACTGGCAGATATGTATAACAAAATTAACGTTCAACATATTGCCTTTCATTCATAATTTTGATGTAGATTTTAAGATGGCTGACCGTTTTTAAGCCCCACACAAAAACGATTCAAAAGACCACTCTGGTACTTCCCACGTATAAGCACTGAATAGAAAAGAAAGAAAATAATGATTAAAGATTTAATTTCGACGAATTTGCTGACCACTGATTATTCAGAGTATCGAATGTTTACTCAGAGCGCACTGTTTCGACGTCCGTTTATTCTCCGTGTGAAATTTAAAAGTGGAAAATATGTATAGCCAGCATATAAATACAAGAATAGGCGAGATAGATAAGGGCTGAAAGGATGAAACTCGGAATCTCGTGCATATAAGGATACGTAAGAAACAATATTTGATTGCAACATAGGTCATCCGTGACCACGTGAGAATTGGAAGGAACGTCTGGCCGGGGAACGGAAAAGAATATGTAACAAACTCGAGCAAGCATGATGATATTCCTAGTTGTGGGATAAGAAGAGACGGAGATCTCTTCTCAGGGCTTATATTTGTGAGGTATACGGAGAGCATTTAAACGTAGCAAGAAAGGTCAGGAACCGTTCTAGAGACCCGGTGCTCTCGATCTGCCGTCTTTTCGCATTATACATAAATATATATGTATTTTATGTGTTATAGCACGTTCAATATATATATATGTATATATATATATATATATATACACATACATAAACCACGTTGTAACACATGCAAATACATATTTTACACGTATATACAGATACATAAATCTATGATGAAAATATATAGTACGAGAACATATATACATATATATATAGATAGTGTATATACAGGGTGTTTGGCACGTGGACCGACACCATTTTTTGGGTGATTGGGGCGGGGGGGGGTTGCTAATTTTTTCACCCTTAGACCTTACGTCCTAAGTGTCACGGTAATTGAGATATGATTTTGTTCGTTTTTTTTATGTGTTATATAAAAAACACATAAATTTTGTGTTTACCAAAATTTTGCCTTTAAATCGTCATAACTTTTTGCTGTGTGGTTGTACTAGCACGAAATTACTTTTGTTGTATTCTGCAATGTATGTTTATTATAAATAAATCATTATTTGATACAATTTGTTTAAAGAAAATGACTCTTGAGTTTCTAAAGTCTTAAAAATGTGTAAATGTATGAAAAATGTCAACATCTAAATGCATTATAAAAAAAAAACTTGTTCTCTTTATTTCGACCACATAATGAATGATTTCTATGGCATGTAGTATACGCTTGGAAAGGGTATAAACTAGGGAATTTTTCCAAACAAAGCTAAGTTCAAAATATGAATTCAGAAGTTGACACTTTTCATACATTTATGCACTTTTTGGACTTTGCAGGCTCATGAGTATTTTTCTTGAAACCAGTTGTACCAAATAATGATTTTTCGATAATAAACATACATTGAAGAATACAACAAAAGTTATTTCGTTCTATTACAACAACAAACATAAAGTTATGACGATTTAAAGGCGAAATTTCAAGTAATTTTAAAAAACGAAAAAAAAAACACATTTCAATTACCGTGACACTTAGGACATAGGGTCTAAGGGTGAAAGAGCTAGCAAATGACCGTCCCAATCCTCCAAAAAAATGTGTCTTTCCATGCGCCGAACACCCTGTAGATTTGACTCTTCGCGTTGTGCCAGATATAATCGCTGCGATAGAACATGCAGTTTATTGTAGCGTCTCGTCGTGTGTTCTCAGCAAGCTGCATATTACACGGATTGTTACATTTTCTGGTTGATTGTCAGACCACCTGAAAAAGTGAACAATCGATTTTTTTTTTCAGTCCGTTTATCATCAATTGCAGCGCATGTAAAACAGTTTGCTCTCGCGGATAGTCACGCAGAAATAACGAGGCGAGAATTTTTGTTTGCCTTTCCGCACTGCAACGACTATAATTTCGTTTGATACCACGAATTCAACGTTATTCTGCTACTGTCGGAACGTTCGATACAACCGTTCATTTGAAGGACCCATCCCACGATGCACGGATATGTATATTCGTACACATGCACAGACAAAATCGTGAAGCGTCGAGAGTATTTCATTGGGGTGGAAAAAAAATCGAAAAATGCACCGTTGCATCGGATTCCCCGGTAGTCGAGTTGACTCACGAACGTTATTTGCGATTAACCTCGTCACAAAAAAAATCACAGGTGGAAATTATTGCGGTTCGACCACCGAGAGAAAAAATACTTTTGCGCATGGAGTGCCTTTGATCGTCGGGATTTTCGTATTCGTGTCAGCTTATTACACGTTTCTTGAATGAACGTTTATAGTAGGATGCCGGGGTTCGTGGAGAGCCCGCTTAATCGTCATAGCTCCGGGTCTAATAATTAACGATTGATGTATCATCAAAATTACTATGTTCTATTATTGGGACAAATTTTCTTTAAGGGGTCTTCTCACTTTAGACGCTAAAAAAGGCTATTTTCATCAATTTTTTGATGGGTTTATATTATAGATATTCATATAAAAAGTGTTACACTTAATAAATACACTTTCGCAATACATAACAAATTTATGTTATGTATTCCGATCGTTATGAAATTTTAACCACATATTCTTTGCAACTATGGATATAGCGCATATAAAGGATTTTTTTAAGTTTTGATATTGACTTTTTTGGTCAAAAACGGTGAAGAAACACGTTTTGTTTGTTTTTTCGAAAAACGGCCACCTTGCTGTTATTTTTGTATATATCAAAAATCGTATGATATACGCTATAGCCATTAACATACTGAATCTAAGACCGTTTGATTTTTTTGTTTCAGATCATCCATCTCTGAGATAAAAATCTACTTAAGGGGTAAGGCCACTGTAACGGCCCAAAAAAAAGGTTTTTTCACTAATTTTTTGCTCCCGAAATTGAAGGTATTTGAAAAAAAACTTTTAATGGTGTTATCGGGCATACATTAAACTTTATTATAAAATTTTTTTACAGTAAAAAAAAACAAAATGGCGGTTCCACAGCTATCTTCCCGGGACATGTTTTGCTTCCAGGGCTCCGCGGCACGCAGCACCACTGGTGCACTTTTGAATCTAGAACAAAAAAAAAACCATTAATCTAGAGGGCTATAGCTAGAGAATGTCGATCGGATTTTAAAAAGTATAAATTTTTGTGGATTTGGCGTGCGTTTGAAAAAAAAATTGATTTTTGACGAAAAAAACGGCAAGTTTTTTGTTAATAAAAAAACAATAAATAAAGTTCTTGAAAATTCCGATCGACATTCTCAAGATAATGTAAATGTTCACATCTGGTTAAAATTTCAAGTAAAAAAAATGAAAATTGTTCGAGTTATGCTGCGTGCCATTTTGAAAAACCATGTTTCGAGAAAAACGCGTTTAAAGTTTTGCAAATAGTTTTTTATTGGAAAAAATTAAAAAAAGAAGTTAAAAAAAAATTTTACCGTTAGTCTGCAATCCCAGCACCATACATTTGTCCTTCGATAGCCAAATTTTCGTCTTCTTCGTCTTTCCTGGTTGATTTTTGGAGCGCGCGCGCACTTTTGGCCGCGTCGCTCAGAGATGTCTCCGCGTGCGTGATGCGTTTGGCGTCGGTTTCGATGCAGAAATTATATAACTGTACACCAATTTCCACCTCCAACATCTTGAATATTTGCAAGACGTTGGTAAGGCCGCCATTGAATATGCAAACAGCGATATCCGTCGCAATATCTAGTACAGTTTTTCCGCTTGAGGATAATTTGGGGGCCAAACTCCAAACGGTAGCGTTGAAACTTTCGTTATTGTTTTGAGTATAGGCCCCCAAGCAACGCTCCAGCAACTCGTCCCGGCTCAATTCCATGTAGATGGGTTTGATGGCTTGATAAACCTCCTCACTCATTGGCTGATTGTGATGATACGCATCCAAGGCATTTTCTGCTTCCGCTTTCTTCCAACTGCACCAATTCTCCGAACATTTTTCGTGCTGAGGCTTTTCATCCGTTGACATTTTGTGAAAAAGGGTTGCCCAGATCTCATTTTTCATATTTTTGATGGAATCGGAATTTCGACGGATTGCTAAGCCGTAATAAATGCTTAGTTCGTCAATCAATTTGGCAGTGAGTTTTCCTCTTCCCCCGAGACCTTTTGTTCCTTTTTTTAAGTTTCTCAATCGAGTGCCCATTCTTTTTTGCACGTGATCTATGCACTCTTTTTTTTAACATCAACATTTTCATAAGGCTTCGAATCCACGATGCCTTTGAAAGTTTTGGAATCGCCATCTCCGATATAATTGCAGTATTTTATTCCGTATAAATCTTCTGAGCGTTGGAACATTTCGACGACAGCATCGACTTCCATTTTTCCCGATGATCCTTCGTGATTGGCTTGGCATTCATCGGCATGACTTATTTGCCATTCCTCGAATTCCGTTGTTCCGTTTTTGGACTTCCAGTGCTCGCATGATTTGCAATACTTTGATTTCACTTCGACGTCGATTATTTTTCCAGACGACCAGCCGATCAATGACGTGACTCCAAAAAGCGATGAAAATCCGCGTTTTCGCCATGAGCCATTGCCGGAAACCGTTACTCCGTCAGTTTGTCCATTTTTCTGGCTTTCCTCCTTCTCTTCTTGCGCTGCTTTCTTCATGCTTGCATCTCTCACTGCTTTCGTTGCGATTGCTATCGTTTTGACCAATTTATCATAAAATGAATGAAAAATTGGGCGTGGCAAATCCATGAACGCGCAAAATTTTTTGATTCCATGTAATCCTATTCCAATCAGTCGCATTGCAAGCACGATTCTACGATTTATTTCATATGCATTGCGAATGAATTTGGAACTCGGAATATCCACATCGCGACATTTTGGGCAAACGATTACAATTTTGAATCCTAAACCACGAGGACTTCTTTCTCGAAACGCAATGTCAGATCCGCACGTTTTGCACTTCACGTGCTGGGCAATAACGGCAAAAACGGCGCAGAAATTGATGATTCTATAGCCGAATTGACTATTAACATCGAATTCCTCGTTGCAGTCCTTCAGTTTTTTCGCCGAAGCACTGACGCCCGGCTCATCACTCTCACGTTCGTATTGATTCAAGGGTCGTTTCTTCCCGCCTGACCGACGCCGCGTTGGATACGAGGTTTTCGTACCTTTTTTTCCAAGATACACTCGAGCACTCATTTCAACTACACGTTCGTAAATTTTACAGTGAAATTGTAAAGAAACCACGAAAAACACGCAAAAATCGTCGCTTATGAAGAATCAATCGCTCTTTACTGTGCGCTTGCTGTCTCTAAACTAATGGAATTTTTCTTGATAATGCTCAAAAGGATCGAAAGGATACGTGTAACGTTAATACCGGCGGTTAGGAGCAATGGGGGGGGGCCTATTGTGTCGTCCCTTTTCGTCATTATGTTTGCCGCAGGTAGTCGTTTCGGAGCAAGTTTTGACACGCTTGGCGGCGACCTTCATTTCCTAAGGACAACAAATTTTTTTTCGCACAGGACCTTTTTTTCTTATTCTAGAAGGTTTAAACTATTTTTTAAGCCAATAAAAAAAATCGATTTTTCAAAAAATTTACAGTGGCCTTACCCCTTAAACGCCGGAGAAACTCTAAAGAGTATCGCTTCTTGGCCTGTGGCTAAGATCATAGTGTAGTATATATTCTTATCAGTTGAATATCTGATATTCTCTCCACTGTTATCGTGGATAATCATTCTAATGCTCACTTTTTATTTAAGATTTAAAACAAATTGAAAAACTCACGTCTCATGGCATATTCGTTTCGATGCAGTAAAGAAATAATTCATTCTATTGATTATATTTTTGTACGAAATAAAAAATGTTGTAGCAACCGCTTAATTATTTCATCTATACATCTACGGATATATCGAATGATTTCAATAGAATATAATTTTATTTGAAGGATAATGTAGATATTCAGAGAAAAGAAGAGATTTTCAAATTAAATAATATGTTTTTTGAATCAATCACATTTTCAAATATTTTATAGTATTGTAACATTCTCATATATCGGTTGCACTCCGCGATCACACTTATTTGAATCAACCAATATAGTTCTTTGATTCAATTGGTTTTTTTCTCAGTGTATTTTTTTACATACAAATTATTTTCTACTTCTTAGTGTCTAATTGATTTTACTGGTTAGATGTTTCTAGTAGTTTACTAGTTTATAAGTTTGCACGTTAGGAACATCCCGTGCGGAAATTGAACTAGGGCTTTGGTCGGGCCCATATAGAATTTCCCTAACTTTAATAGGGCCCTAATCGGGTAGCCTCACATGGGCCCTTAGTGGCCGGTCACACTTTGCTACTGAGGGCCATTAAAGGCAGAATAATAAGGGCCTTCAAGGATGCCTGATCGACGCCTCATGTAAACCATGGTGTGCGCATAAGTTATTCCTGTCATTGGGTATGCTCACGTGTATGTAAATGTATGTGTTTCTGCGTATAAGTGTCCGTTTATCACGATACAGTGCCAAATTTTTTATTTTATTTAAATAGGATCTATTTAAATGAGATAGGTTTTTTCCTTGTTTCACGGCCTACTACGATCTTATTTGTTTCAAAGATATTTTTTTATTCCTTTTAGCTATTCTTTTTAAATATCAAATATATTCAAATCGAATGAATCAAGATTCGATTCAAATAAATCTTTATTTGCTTACAATGTAAACTGTAAATCTAAGTGTACTATGTGCATGAAATATTTCATAAACCCAAAATGAAATTAAGCACTTAATTGACAGTTTACCACAACGATTTTGTATCGTAATTCGTTATGCCCTGGCCTTTCGGAATAATTTTTTTCGAAGGGAATATTTCACCTATATGGGTATTGAACCTATTACCTACCTACTCATAGCCACGCACGCTTCCCCTATGCTACCGAGTGCTTGTAACATCTAATAACCAAATTGTATTGTAAAAATAAGCTTGTAACCAAATTAATTCCTATAATTATTTGCTGTATCACATAAACTATATCCATTAGTTAATACCATTGTGATAATTAGAGAGTTTTATCGAATAACCTGCGCATTATATATATATATATATATATACACAGGGTGTCCCAGAACTCAACGTCAAGCCGAAACGGGGTGACAGGATTGATTGTAACCATCATGAGAAAAATCAGAAAAAAAATGTCTCCCATGCAGTTTGAAAATTATGGGCATTTAAGAAAAACCTAGAAATTTGGTCAAACTGTAACCATTTTTCGGTTATTGTGAAACAAACCCAAACAAACCCAAGTTTCCTAGAATTAAGACTATCGGTTAAACTATGAATTTAAAATTTTCAAAATTTGTCTACTTTGAAAGGCCCTGCTTTATTTTTTTTCTGCTTTATTTTTTCTCTGATTTTTCTCATGATGGTTACAATCAATCCTGTCACCCCGTTTCGGCTTGACGTGGAGTTCTGGGACACCCTGTATATATGTATATATATATATAATTCCTCTCTCTCTCCACCCTCTCTACCCCCACACCCCTTTGATATGAGTGTTGCAATACAGACAGAGCATTAGTTCAATTAAATAGAGAAATGGTTGAATCTACGGAAATTCTATTTAATTAAAATTTAAAAAAATCAAAAAGATCCTTTTAGCGAATTCAAGTAAATTGTTTTTTGAACAGATGAAACCGAATCGCAGATTTATTAGGATTAAATAAGATATTTAGTTACTGGACGATATTAAATAGATTTTGATTTGAATAAATAAATATATTTAAAATAAATAATTCCAATAATGGAATGCAATAAGAAAAATTTGATTTCACGGGAAATCTAGATAATTCAAATTTAAATAAATAAAATAGACGCGGTTAGTTAATATCAATAGAATTTCTCTGTCAGTATAGGTGTTTGCTTTGCCATGTAGTAGATGACGTTGATCATTTTGGAAGCAACTTGAGCAAAATAAATTGCTTCCCCTTCGAAAATTACCTTGGAAAAATAAAACGTTCTATTGGAAGTCCAAATAGGTATCTGGTTCAATTTTGTAATCGGAAAATGGGTGAAATATCGATTTTCCGTTTTGCATCTCACAGAAAGTCAAATTAAATAAAAGCTTATAAAAAACGGTCGAAATTTTTGTTCTCCTCGGATGCAAGGCCTTGAAATATTATTAATTCGACATTTCTGTGATATGTGCAAGCTCACGGAAATATCGTATCGCGAGGACTGCTCTGAATGTAAATTTATCCATAGAAGATTTCTTTAAATTATTACATCAAACATCCGTTTGAACATTTTGGAGAAGATTTGGAAAAGGATCGAGATTTATTTGAACAATCCTGACTTGCAATTCAATGCTCTGTGTACACGTAACTTGTCAGTCACGTACATCTTAGCCTGAGATACCTAATCGACGACGCGCTATTATTTTTCCTTTGTTTGCTTCATTTTTGTAATCGTGCTTCTGCTTTCTTTCTTACATTTCGGCGCAGCGTTATTTGCATTATTATTTGCTTGGATTCAACAATCGATCCATATCGCGATCCTGTACGGGTGAAGAGAATCGGTATAGTCTCGCGCGGTCTCACTCGTTACGTGACTCTGCTTAACCGGCGAATTATATACGCGTTACGCGATCGTAACGGTATTCTCGATCGTATTCTCGTTGCGTCTATATATCTATTCGAAGAGTATGGGTAAGACACGAGACCCTTGCGCAAGTTTTTCCTATTCGCAAACCTCTTTTTCTTTCCGTTCGTGTTTTGGTATTCGAGTCCGTACATTGAAAAAAAAACAAATGTGTGGTTTTTTGACACTTTAGATGTGTAAATGGCTGTAGACATTTTTTACACGTTTTAACGTGTGTGACAAATAACGGTGTAAAAATAACACGGATAGATGCGTTTAAACAACGCACTTACGCGTGTTATCTTCTTACAAACGTTCAAACGTGTAAAAAGTGTCTACAGCACACTCAAAGTGTAAAAACAACACACATATTTTTGCAGTACTGTATGTAAATGGGATGCGTCGAAATAATAAATTGAATAACAAAAGCTTTTCGTTGTCAAAATAAATGCATTTATTGAACTGAACTCAACAGTACTTATATATTCCTCTGTAGGATATATGAGAGGTGTCACTGTTTTTCTTGTCGTCGCATAGGCTAGGAAACACAAATACGTCGCCGAAGATTAAATGCAGCTATCGAGGTTTTGGAAAATAGATTCCAATTTCAGGTTCTGCCACGTGACAAACTAAAAAATGATTTATAAATGAAGCGAACAGTTAAGACCAAAGGTGGTCTTCAATTAACCGGTTAATCGATCGATGTCAAATCAACTAATGAGTTTCACGTGATTCCGTAACCAAGGTGATTTTTAAAACATATGATCAATAGCTCGCAATTAACACACTTAAACTTCGTTGCTTTTTCCCGCGTTATTTTTGCTCGTGAGTTACTATCAACATGTGTTGTTTAGTTCAATGTGTGCAAATATGCGTCTTGTATGTTGATTCTACATGCTTTATGTGTGTTCGAATAAGCGTGTTGTTAATGGGTACAGATACGAAGGTGTGTAATAATTTAATGCGTAAAAATTGCACACTCACGTGTGTAGTTTTAACGCATTACGTGTTACGAAATGAATAAGTATGTAGAATCAACATGAAAACGCGTGTCTAGCCTTCATGTTGAGTTACTTCTACATACTTCGAACACACGTCAAACACGCCTAGATTTTCATGAGAGTTATACTCTTCTTCGTAAGGGGAATACGAAATATCTAACGTGGACTTAGTTAGGAGGATCTCAGGTGGAGTAAAAAGTTCAAATTCATAAAATATGAATATTTTCACTGCTAAATAAAAGGTGTTTGGTTGATGACAAAATATTTTCAAAGAATCGATAAATATAACAATTATCGACTGTAAATTCGTTTACTACACTTCCTCCACTGTATCTTCACTTTCATCCACCGGGTTCTTACGCACTGTTGACTCAGAAATTCTCTGACTTTTTCAGGTTTTCTATACAGGTTTTGCAAAAATTACAGGTTTTGCAAATGACCCAGATTAGGGTCAAATAAAGAACACTTTGTTTTCGTCAAATATATATTTTTTAAAGTAAAAGACCACAAGTTAAGCCTCGTTTCAACCACACGAGTATTTGTGAACGTTACAAACTATACGGGAAAAATTACATACGTAGAAATAGCAATAAATCATTTTTGTGAAAACTAAACATTTTTATCCAGCTTGAAAAAAACGGAAATTCTTAATTCGATCTTTCTATTGAAAAATTGCGTTGAACTGGATAACAATTTTTTCTAAGATCAAACATATGGAAATGTGAAAAATTGAAATGAAATTGAAAAAAACGGAAATTCGAAAATAATTTAAACATTGTAAAGTAAAAAAATATATTCAAAGTACATACAGAACCTGTTCTTTATTATAAACAGAAATGTATATGCCAGTGACAATAAATTAAAAATAAATATAAACACTTATCTATAATAATAATGATGTGGTTGTGTATTTGCAGATATAATGCAAATGTATAGAGCTTTACAATAAATTAGTTTTTAGTTTTTTATATTCTCAATGTTTGACACTAACATAAGTTTTTTTGTATATAAGGAAAAATAATATAAATATTAAAAATATACAAAAATATTTATTTCTATACTGTTCAGTTTTTGTCAAGTCAGTTTTATTTTCCGTCATTCTTCCAAAAAGTAAATTCTGAGAAAACTCCAGAGAATTTCCAAAATCCCCTGACTTTTCCCTGATTATTCCAGGAGGAAAGAAATTCCCTGCGTTTTCTCGGTTTTACATGTTTTCCATATGCGTAACAACCCTGATCTGCTTATGTCTCCCGCGTCGATAAAAAAAAATAGAGAACTTTTTATCCGCGTCAAAATCTCATTAGATTTCGAAGTACACTTTTTTCAATCAATCAGTTACATTTTCAATCAATGAGTGGCATTTTTTCCCATTTTTATTACTGTGTGAAGAACTATTTTTCATTCAAGATCTTTCTGTTTATTTCGCTGAATATTTATCATTAACCAATTCCGCAGTGGATCATCGAGGTAGCGAAACATTCGTTTTTATTATTGAAAAGCGCCGAGAAGAAAAATTGAGTCACCGTTGATCATGCAAATAAATTACGATGGAAAGAAACAAATTCTTCGCCTTGGAGTAAAGTTATCGATTGAATCGAGAAAACGTTCAGGCGGATCAGATATGAAAAAATGGGGGAAGATCATTTGGCATGAAAGTCACGGTAAAGAAAATAAGGAAAAAGATTTCCTTGTACGAACAGATTTGATCGATGATTATCGATACAAATCGTCGCGCGCGTGCTACCGTGACGCAAGCCATGGAATGTCTCTCTGCGTTCTCTTCGAGCTCTTGTTATGCGAGTTGGCGAAAAGAAATATTGCAATTTCCCAGTTTTCACAAGGGAGCATCATGATACTCGATCTCCGATGGGGGAGTCTTCGCGTAATATAACATAAAAATAGGTGTTTCAGTCGTAATGTTTGCTTCGCTAAATTCACAGCCATCGTCACGAATGCGCGATAATAATCAAAAATGAAAATTCAACGCGTACGTGGATTCCGCAATCCTCCGAGCAATCCAGATAAAATTATTACTGCGTTTTTCTTTTCTGCTTCTTTTTTTTCTTCATTGCCTTCACGCACGTGATGATAAGTCCCAATAATGAGGTGTGTCGCAAATGATTAAGGGGCTTCGGGAAGCAATAAATTAAGAAACTTTGCTCGTACTACAACGTTTTGTTGCTTGAGCAAACGATATTGTGTAAGATTTGCATTTGTTAGGCAGAAAAATAGAGAAAAACGCATTGCACACATGCAAGGAATATACATTTAAGGAATCGGAATGAATCGAGGAGAAATGAAAGGCTAAATAATGAAATCCGTTTTTCACGAAAGTTTAAACCTTTCGAGTTAAGATATGCGATCCGAGGACCGATGAGCGTCAATGAGATTCATAAACGATTCTAAAGGGTGTCCCAGAAGTGAATGTGTTCCCTGAAATGGGGGGTTGGGGGTGAAATTCTGAGCCGATTGATATAAGCATGTCTGGGTCTAGGATCAACCCCTGAATAATTATTAATTTTTGAAGGCGGGCCAATCCCGCCCGAGTGCGCCTGATGAGCCAGCGTATGTCGGTGAGCGATACGCTGGCTCATCGGGCACACCCGATTGGTCCGCCTTCAAAAATTAATAATAATTCAGGGGTTGATCTGAGATCCCCACATGCTTGTATCAATCGGCTCAGAATTTCACCCCCCAACCCCCCATTTCCGGTAAGGCATTCAGTTCTGGGCCACCCTGTATAAAACTCCCGCTATGGAAAGAGGGCTACCTTGAGGAGAAACCACAGGATCAAGGGAATCCTCGGACCCATTTCTGATGACCGTTGTACATTATACTCATCTAGTCGTCCATGAATCCAAACGAAACCGCAAAGGAAATAAAGAAAAGAATCAAACCGACGATATGCAGTCGATAGTTAACGGTGCACCGCGTGTACCGCTAAGTTTGCGGCGAGAAAGTACAGAATAAAAAACCGAGGGATCGATGTTTCTCGTAGCCCTTGTACTTCTTTTCATCGTTGTAACGAAGGCCTTTATATGTTTTTTTTTAACACAAGTCAACTAAATTCCGACATGGATACATGTAAGGAATACAGCTGGTCAAACAATTACGATCGTGCAATAAATATTTTGTAGACCATGGGTCTGCATGCTTAATTAGGTGATGCAACGTAGAGGACGTAACAAAAATAGTAATAATTTTCGGTATCCAAAAGTATATTTGCCGACCTACGAACAGATCATTATGATGCTTGATCGCTTCCTTGGCTTCATTTTGAACGTGGAACAGGAATAAAATTAGAGAGTTCAACCACTGGACAAATATTGAAATATGAATTGTTAAAAGAAGTCAATCTTAATTTTTTTATTTTTTGCAGATTTTATCGCAACATGTCATTGAGGAAAATTTGTATATATTAAATGTATGTTTAAATATTTTCCAAGTGTATGTGTAATTAAGGTAGTTCTTCTGCGAAAATCTCAACCAAAAGTTTACATACCATGTTCATGTTTAAAAGATTGATAATTAGTTTGATTAGTAATAAATAAAATTAAAAACTACGCAATATTGACTCGGTACTAGTAGATAATACGATGGATATCAGTTATTGCCGTAAAACATATTTTATATTGTGTTTTTGATCTACTATTGCCAGTGAACTTTTTGCCGGGACTATCCAGGCTTTGCCCCAATTGTTTTTTTTCCAGGCTTTGCCAAGCTTTGCCAGGCTTTGCACCAAAATTGTGAGGGCTTCTCATGGTTATATCTTGGAAACTAGATGATGAATGATTCTTATTTTTTTTCACATTATTCGTGATATCTTACTCTAGCTTATCCTCGTTTTTTATCAATTTCTTAATTTTAGTTTTGGCGGTAGCATTAATGATGCTCTGTTTGCCCATCATAACGCATTTGTTACGTGTAAACGAAGCCAACTTTAAGTGTAAATATCTCAGGTCTGGGGTGGTTAAACTTATTCAAATTGCACAGATGTTTGGATAATGTATTAAATAACATATATGCCAAATTTCAACCATTTCTTAATTCAACTCTCCTGTGGAGGTACTACTTTAATGGGATTAAAATGCACATAGCATATATATATAATTAATCAAACATACGAATAATATACAAATAATGTATGTAAATAATTCCGCAACGTCACGTATCTAATTCCAAAGTACCTGTTTTATATTCTGATACAAAAAGATTCGCGAAATATACTACGATTAGTTAATCATCATCGCTAAAATTGAGCCACTGCCGTTAATTAACCATTGTCATTAATCGTATTAACCCGTAGTAACCACACCTCGATTGTTCATACATACATACCACACTAGCGCGATTTGGGCTTCCGCATTTTCGAAGTACTATCATTTTCGTATAAATGATCCAAAAGTATTCGATAACCAGTGTTTCTTGGGGTCAAAATGTCCCAGAATCCAATGGTGATAGTCTTGAATGCGGAAAATAGTATTTATTTGGTGAAAATTTGTGAAAATCAAAACAAAAATTTACAGAGAGTTACGAACGAGACATTTAGGTGGTGCAAATTTGTACCTGTGTGGAAACCACGGGTTAATGATAAAAATAAAGTATAGTTAGAATTTTTCTCACTCACCGTGAGAAACACGTATTAATGGTAACAGTCCAATGTCAATATATATATATATAATTATTAAAATAATATATGAAAAATATGATATACCGGGTGAGGCAACAACTATTAGCAGTAGAAATATTTTCTAACCTATCAGGCTTAGAAGAAAACTTTTCCTAGAAAAGTTGCATAGTTCGAAGGGCGTCATCGAGTGGTGGCTACAGGGGTTCATCCAGGTCGAGGCACTTCGAAGATTTCAAGGTCATCTCCATTTTTTTTTAATGGTGACACTCTATTTTTCATAATTTTTATCAACAAACTAAAAATAAGTTCATACATACCAAATTTCAAGACTATCGATCTAGATTTAGCATAAAAAATCGATGAAAGAGAGATTTCTGTGTTTTAGCCTAGAATCGAATTTAAGAAACGATGCAAACACTTTCTTCTATAAAACAATGTGCTCTTGGTTAGAAAACATTTTGCGCAAATTTTAAATTTCCACTGACAAAAGGAAATATTGTCGTAGTACTTTTCATTGAAGAGAACACACATTTATTACGGAAATCACAAATTTCTCACTGCTTTCCAAAACAAGCTGATAAGATTCTTAGTTGCGGCCAAGGTAAACAAAGCCGTACGACTGACTGAAGTTTGCTTAGTAATAAACTATTGAAATCTCAATTAGAGCCAGTTCATTAATACAGACTGACGTGATTAATGAGAGAACACGATCATTGCGAATTAGATTGCAAGCGTGCATTGAAAGTGGTGGCCATCACTTTGAGCACATTTTATAGGCGTAAGTGCTTGTACCGTTTTTGTAATTGATTCCAGGGTAAAAACATTCAATTTTCTTTTGATCGATTTTATTTACTAATGTCGATCAAAGATCTTAAAATTTTGTATGTGAACTTATTTTCAGTTCGTTGATAAAATTCTGAAAAAATAATAGTGGTCGCTTTAAAAAAATGGAGTTGAATTTGGAATCTCTGAAGCACCTCCACCTATATGAACTTCGATGACCTGCTACGAATTATGCAGCTTTAGTAGGAAAAGTTTTCTTCTAAGTTCAGGTGAGAAAATATTTCTACTCCTAATAGTTGTTGCGTCACCCGTATATGAACAATAACTGCAGCGAATTCACTGATGAGTGCTCGTATTCGTACAATTTTTTTTTCATTTTTAAGGCGCTAGCGAACCAAACTGGACTTGTACACTCGACGTCAAATTTTTTATTTTATTTTTGTTTGGCTAAAAACTGCCTTTTCGCTTGAAATGCTGTTTTTAACAGACTTTGCGGTGTTCAGGGCCGCATTTGATTCAACATATTTCGGGAGCTCTGAAAAGTGTGCTTGAAAAATACGAAGAATGAAAAGAAAATAAATTTGCCGTACTGTGGACAAGTCCGCTATCATTCGCCAGCTTCTCATTTGTAAACACATATATGTATGGAAGTTAATGTGAAAATTGTTTCTGTATGGATACAAGCACCCATTACTCAAATTTGTTGCATACATTGTTCATGAATATCACATTATTCTTATGCGCTAAGTATTCCGCAAAAAATACGTATATGTCCTACTTAATTTAGTTGGTAATTCTTGAGAAAAGTGACTTTTCCGAAAAATGAGCCTAAAATTATTGTTTTGCCATTTTCTCTTTTCTTGAGTTACAAATAATGATATTTTAGTCGGGGGAAGCTGAAATTCGCCTCCCCCCATAAAAAAAACACCCAATATCGGCCTCGAAATATTCCAAAACACCTTATTTTATTACGTGTTTCCGCAAAATTCACCCCCCCCCCCCCTATAAAAAGATATTGGGTTTCGAAGTTCGCGGAAACACGTGATGAAATAGGGCATTTTTGATCATTTCGACGTCTATATTGGGTTTGTTTGGGTTTTTTTAAATTCAAAATTACTTTTAACGATTTTTGCTCATAAGCAATTTGATAATGAAAAATGTCAGCTTCCCCCGACTGAATATCATCATTTGTAACCCAATAAATGAGAAAATGGTAAAAGAAAAATTTTCGACTTGTTTTTCGGAGTCACTTATTTAAAGAATAACCATTTTTTCTGTCACCTGAAATATGTGTGAAATACGTTTTGTGTACGGCAATATAAAAGTAAACGGAAAGTATGGCGCCGATGACCAAGTTTTTTTTATTTCCATGTAATCATAAACATTGAAAAAAAAACGTGTAAACACCAATAATAATTGCCTCAATAATTCAAACATTTCATGTAATTGATATACCGAATAATCGACTCGGGAGGCAGGTCGAAAAATTCTTCGTGGAAAAATCAACACACGTGAACGCACCTCTCGTGGTAACTCTAAGGTCGCGATGTGCAGGACCCCGTGAAAGGGGCAATGACAGAAGAGACGAGTCCCGCGAGCATAGCATTGGCAAAGGGAGTAATTAGAGTATATTCTTTTGCAGTACTGGGTGTGGCGGCGTGAACCGCACGTATATACGTATAAAAACGCATACAACGAAAACAAATATGAGAAAAGACAGAGCGGATGGTCGTTGAGAGCTTGAACGTCGGAACAGACACCTCGCTATAAAAGCCATTCTCGCCGTCTCCCGCGGTCCACTTCCAGCCCGAAGGAGGCATCCAAAACTTCATCAACGTTGATAAACTGCGACGTTCTTCTAAATACGATAAATACGAATTTAAAAAAAAACGTAAATAAAACGGCCCGACGAGACGTACAACAACGATGCAATTTTTTGTAAGTGTAAATACAGTATATGACGTTTAGAGATAAGTCAAGATCGTCGGAGAGATTGGGACATGGTCGGAAAAGAAATATTAAGGAGTCTTCTCACTTTAGACGCTAAAAAAGGCTATTTTCATGAATTTTTTTGATAAGTTTATTTTATAAACATTGATATAAAAGTTGTTACCCTCAATAAATACACTTCCGATATACATAGAAAAAAATTTTAAACGTATTTATAGAACCCAAACAAACTTTAAACGCGTTTTTTTCGAAACAACGGTTTTCGACGGCTTGTTGATCAAATCTTCGAAACTACTGAACCAATACTTATGAAATTTTAACCACACATTCTTCACAACTATGGCTATAGCGCAAGTCATGGATTTTTTTTTTAATTTTGATATTTACTATATTTTTTGCCAAAAACGGTGAAAAGAACACTTTTTTCGAAAAATGTCCGCCATTTTGTTATTTTTGCATATATTATAAATCGTATGATATGCGCTATAGCCATTAACATATTGAATCTAGAACCGTTTGATTTTTTGTTTCGGATGATCCATCTCCGAGATTTCATCAACAGCGCAAACCTACAATTTTCTTAGGAAATTTTTTAACTACCATTTTCGTCTATAAATAGTGACAAATAAATAAATAAATAAAATTATATGTATTTTTAAAGTGTTTTCATTAAGTGTAATAACTTTTATATCAATATCTATAATATAAACCTCTCAAAAGAATCATGGAAATAGTTCATTTATTAGGACATTTTTTTAACTACCATTTTCGCATATAAATAGTGAGTTGAATAATTTTTCTTTTAAATGTGTATTTATTAAGTATAACAACTTTTATGTCAATATCAATAATATAAAGCTATCAAAAAATTCATGAAAATAACCTTTTTTAACATCTAAACTGAGAAAACCCCTTAACAAAAATTGGAAATGACGAATATGTATAAGAAATAGAGTACCTCTGGATGAAGAATTGGCCACAAGATACTGTGGAAACTGTTTTGGATCTTGTTAATATTTCGCAAATGATAATGTCGAAGAATCTGGCGAAAAAGTAGGACAATTACGAATCCTCACATTTTTATATTCACGATCGTCACCTCCCGTGGCAGAATTCCATGCAGCCCTCTAAAAATGTACGGGGTTGTTTTTTTCGTACTTATCGTTTACTTGTGACCATACCTACTTATGAATCCACGATCCAGTCTTCTGGCCATTAAACTGAGGAAAACCATCGAGTCCGGATGCGCGGATTAGCTAAAAATTTACAGCGAATGAAATCCATGAATTTTCATTTTTACAACTGTGTAGTTCATCCAGCTGATCGCCTCGAGCCTGTTGGCCAGTCTTGGGGTGGCTGAGCACAAATGGCCGAGTGGCAACGAATATTACGGTTATCGGGGACCACCGGCACCGCTGAGCAGCGATGGTCGAGTCATGGACACACCGGAAGTCGCCCATGCCAAGGCGGCTCATCTTGCGACACACGCTGAAATCGTCGCTAACATAAAACGCGAGCCACACCTCGATGTTTGGGAGGAACCCAACGGGAATGCGGTCAACAGCTACGAGGAAGAACCTCACGACATGCAGCAGCTGATTTATCGCGGACCGTTCGCACCCCTTGGCCACGACGGACGCGTCGTCGATACCGCCGAGGTAACGTTGTCAAATATCTTACGCCTTACAATTGAATTTTACAATTGAGACTCCTGAACGTCAACCCTCGAACTCGTATGACCGGGGTGAACTTTGAAACTTGGGCGACACTGAAAACGACACTTTAGTGGTGTTTTGCATTTCCACCGTTCTTTTCATACTTTTTCGGGATTTTTTTAGAAGAGAAAAAAAAACAAGTGAGCCCAGTAAACATTGAGGGATCTTTGCATGAATATTTTAAATGTAATTAAAAAAAATTCAACATGAAACAGTAAATGACTGCAGATTTATCAGCCTATTCCATGTGCGTCTTGCTACTGCAGTCCTCAATCGACGGGAAAGATGCAGCTCGTAATTCTTGACTGAACCAAATAAACCAATAAAATTCACAATTATTATATATTTTTCTTCTGGGTGAATTAAGAAAAAGCTGAAAAAATCATGAAATTATAACTTTTCTCAGGTTTGAAAAAAAAGGTGTAAAAAAAACTTCAACGTGCTATAAAAATGATTTAAAAAGACCTTTTCAACGACTTTTTTAATTCACTTAGAAGACATTTTCATACTGAAGTAAATAAACTTTGGTTTGATTCAATAGCTCGGTTCGTTTTTTTTTTGCTATCACGCCCACCAATTTGGAAAAAATCGTAAAAATGAAAATTGGAGGAAACGCGCTTCAACGTTTTCAATAGGAGGAAATATCAATATCAAAGTGAATCGCTTCTCTGATTTTAGCCTTGTATCTTCGAAAATATTTACAATTGGCCTCTGTAACTTTGTAAATGTATTCTTGGATAGTTTATTTATCGATTTAAGCAATAAAAAACGATGTTTCCGACCTTCTCGTTCAAGCTCCCGCCTTAATTGGCTTCGTCATGAAGGTTTCGATTGAATCAGTTGCTAGAGCGCTGTTTTGGAGATGATTTTTAGGGTGAAATATCTAAATTAATTAATACACCTGTTTATTGATCTTTCAATAATGCGCAAAAATAAAACATAAATCGAAATTCATTATCATGTACTTTTGCACGTTTGTTCACGATGGTGCGCAGAAAATGCCACCTTATGGCGACCAGTGTTGCGGACGTTGTATGAAAATGAAAAAAAATCCAGCAAAAAAATACAAAATGACGGCCTGCTAAACTTTGACAATTAATTTTCCAAATTTTTCACTGAACATTCTGCGAGTAAGATAATTTTAAAGAAATTATTTCGGCTCAATTCCGCTACTAACGTTGAATAATAGTCTACTGAAGGTGTATGCCAAATCTAAGTTCAATCGACCGATTGGTTATCGAGATATCGCAGTTGCCGATCTGAAAAGCATAGTTTCGAGAACAACGCGTTTAAAGTTGCTGCCTCTCGACCGCACTCCCCGAGCGTACTCCTTATAATTTCGATAAATCGGCTAATTTAATGAGTATCCTTAAACGGTTTTCACATACGTATTCAAAAATGTCTGTAGAAGAGAACAACAAAAGAAATAACGATTTGTTTCAAATTTCTAGACGACAATACTACCTTCAATAAAATTTCGTGTTTACCTCTCGGCGCTAAAAAAAATGAAGGTCTTCATGTACGACCGAGTTTTATCTCTGTCGAAACGATTCAATGATCGAGGAAAACGCCCGCTTGATATCCATGCCGATCATGTGTTAGAAGGTGAAAAAAATTGCTTGCGAGTTCGAGGATTGAACCAGATGGGGATACTTATTTCGAGCGTGCCCTATTATTTTTATTTTGGCAATTAAAAAAATTGCCAACCTCCAATCTCTATTGTATTTATAATGTCTGTAAGAGTGTTTACCTTCAAGGGAACTGTTGTTTCAATAATCCTTCGAGGGTTTTGAGCCTCGAATTTTTTAAGGACATTACACTTATCAATACCGTGAAAAAAGGTGACTTCTGTATTTAAATTATCTGGCTCGTAATGAGCAATGCCTGTTAATTGCATAGTGCCTCTGTTCTCCAAGGCTATGGCGTGGGTTCTTAGCTTAAGGTATTCCTTTTACGAAGGGCCGTATTTTGTCGGGGCATGACGAGAATCCTTCCGAATCAACAATAAAATGGAATTAAAAAAATTGCGCAAGTTTAGTACATTTTTTGTGTAAAGCCGTGGCTACGAAAATTCTTTCGCTAGTCATATTTTTGTAAGTTTTAACATGAATATTTTCTTCAAACATTCTGTTTTTATCATCGTTGCGGAATCTTTAGATTTTTTTTACACGCGTGAACAGTTTATATCAGGCATCTAGAGTTATTTAGTGTGTAAATTATTATATAGAAATGTGGCCAGCGTGTCATCTCCATGAAGCGCCGTAATAATGAGACGATTTTTAGAGTCGTAATTTTTCGTAAAAATTTCGGTAAGTTGGCTTGAAATTTCCCCAGTATATAGGGATGTATTTTTACTTGATTATAGACGAAAGTCAGTTAATTCTTAAATATTCGGGTTCGTTAAAGGAATGCCTTAAGAGCGATCTAAATATGTTCGGAACATGGTATATTCAGTAAGACGAAATTTATTCCCCAGCAGAAACAAGAATAAGAATATCGCAATGTGGCAGAAAATACTTGCGTGCAACAAAAACTTAGCCAAAGGACTCCATCATAAAATCGACAGTTTGAAAAATGACTCGCTAGTAAACTTGAAAAAAACACCCCGTACCTTAACCATTATTCTTTGAATTAATTACCTTAACCATTATTCTTTGAATAAATGTATTGTCAATTTCAAATAACAATGGCTTTGCAGTAGTTGCCTTCAGAGAGAGAGAGGGGGGGGGGTACTACGCCAGGACATACGAACGGACGTATAAAATATTTTGAAAATAACATTTATGCAACAAGTAATACCAGAAGAATGTAATAGCGAGACGAATGACGATATTCTAAATTATTAATCAAAAATAAATATTCAGGTAACCCAAGCGAAGGCTGCTCATTTAGCGGCCCACGCACGAGCCGCGGCAACAGCATCGCCCGATTACGACTACCGCGAGTTGCCCAACGGGATTTGGGACGATCGAGGTAACCAGCACATTTACGCCGTTGATCAGCCAGTTCGCGTGTCTTACGTCCATCATCATTCGCCAGCGTTATATCGAGGTCCACCGGCTCCGCTTGCACCCGACGGTCGCGTTCTGGATACACCAGAAGTCACCAAAGCGAAGGAGGCTCATCTTCGAGCTCACGCCCACGCAGCGTCTCTGACAGCCCATCGAGAGCCCGAACTTCACTATTACTTATGAATTACGTGTCCCACCTAACGACACAGCCGGACATGTCTTCGAAAATGTATACAGTCACCCCAAACTTTCCTCGAGAAAACTAACCGCAAGTTCAACTGTCCTTGAATGTAAATAACGTTGTCATATTCTGTAATTAGCATCAATCGACGTAATCCGTGATCCGTCATATCATAAGGATCATTTGTGATAGCGAAAGAGAAAGGAAGATCGTCAGGGATGGAAATTATCGATGAGAAAAATTTAAAAAAGTGAAATCAAATATTTTGTAGAACAGTGCATTCATTTCGTCTAATAACGACACGTTTGACGCATTTATGTAAAAACAAAATATATGCGTACGTGTGGAGGGTGCCCTGGTGTGAATGGATAATCTTGCAACTGTCGATAGGTCGGAGTATGTCCTACCATATGCTGGAATTTAAGTTTAGTAAAAGTCCCACGGTTTTCGAGACAAAAATCATCTGCTTTTGGTTTTTCGCAACTTTTTTAGACCCGGTTTTTAGAAAGATACTCTTGGTTATTTGTTTTATCTAGAAAATTCATTTTATAACATTAAGGGGAGGTACCTGAGTGAACGCCGAGAAAAACAGGTAAACTTCGGGAATTTTTATCTAAAAAACTAATGTTTCGATTTTATGCGGGTTTTTTTATTGGAAAATATGCATATTGACGTATGTTTAGGAGTAAAAAAAAATAAATTCGTTGTCTGGAAGCGATTCAAACGCGATTATCTCGAAACATAGTTTTCAAAGTCGGCGCCAAATGTATCTCAAAAACGGCTTGTCCGATTTTGTCCAAATTTGGATACAAAATTCTTCGATAGTTTTTCTCGTTCGCCACGTAGGATTTTTTTGAAATTTTTATTTTTGACGGAATTGCGACCGTTTAAATTTAACATTCGTTTTTCATTCGCAATTTCCGACGTTTTTGGATTGCATACACATTGTATAAAAAACCAATGGTTCAATCAAATGAAAAATCCGTACGTGACGAACGAGAAAAACTATCGAAGAATATTGTATCCAAATTTAGACAAAATCGGACAAGCCGTTTTCGAGATACATCTGGCGGCGACTTTGAAAACTATGTTTCGAGATAATCGCGTTTGGGTCGCTTCAGGTCAACGATTTTATTTTAAAAAATTCCTAAACATATCTCAATGTACATATTTTGCAATAAAAAAAACCCGGATCCAATCGAAACATTAGTTTTTGAGATAAAAATTCCCGAAGTTTACCTGTTTTTCTCGCCGTTTACTCGGGTACCTCCCCTTAAATGTTAAAGAAACTTGAGGAAAAAAAGATCTTGTGCGGAATTTTCATGCAAAACCAATTCGAACATCTGACGTTGATAGCCTGCGGTGTAAAAAAATGTACTCCCCATATCGTGCCAATTACTTAAAAAAGTTACTTAGTTATTGTCGGTTCATATCATTTGTAGGAATGGCATTCGAAAAACCAAAAGCAGATGATTTTTTCAAAAAATAACATAAAGCCCAAAGTCTCGAAAACCGTGAGATTTTTATTACACTGAAATTCCATCATATAGTAGGACATAATCTGACCTATCGAGAGTTGCAGGATTATCCATTCACAACAGGGCGGCCTGTATATGTATATACAGGTGTTGGCCAAACTTCACGTGTGCACCTACGTAGCATAAAGATTGTACGTAGCAAAAGATTAGCTCGTTGAGTTCGCGGGTCGACTACGTGAACCCATTTGGTCGTCCTACACCGTTCGCGACCAGCCGAGGTATGCGGCTTAGTCACCGTTGAAAATACAGGAGAGATGGGTGTCTGGTAGAACTTGCTTTGAAGGTAGGTAAGAGGTGGGCCCGGGTCCGCCAATATGAGAAATGGAAAGGAAGAGCACTCCCATGGCTCAACTGGGCCTCGGGCCGATGCGATATCGCACCTGGGGTACTCACCCGGCACCCACTATTTTCGCAACAACATTCGGTCTATCGGCCAGACACGAGGGCCGATAAGAGCTCACTTCGCCTGTAGATTATAACGCGTGGGAATAAAGATTCGTGGCCTCTTTCTGCATATTGTGTCGTTGTGGACTTTTTACGAGTGTTCTTACCAACCATCTTCGTGGTTAAGGGGTTACCCCCACTTGCGATTTTGAAAAAATCGATTTTTTTTATTACATTTTTTTGAAATATAAGTATCTGAGCATATGTCCTGAAAATTTCAAGTCGATCCGAACAAAATTGACTGAGATATGAGCGTTGAAAGAGAAGAATCCGTGGTGTAAACGACCGGAAATTGAAACTTTAAACGCGTTTTTCTCAAAATGGCATTTCTGAAGTCGGTGACCAAGATTACTCGAACCGATGATGAAACGATTTTCTTGAAATTTTGCAGGCTTATTTAATACATAAAAATGTAGTCTTTAATCGTTCGATTTTTATTTTCGAAAAAAATGGCCGTTTTATAGCCAAGAAACGGCCGTTTTTTTTCGTTAAAATCGAACCATTAACTTTGACTGTCCGCCATTTTGTGAAAGATGAATATTTTTTTAAATCCTTCGATTAAAGACTAGTTTATACTTATATTTGACTAAATCTATCCGCATTTTTTTTTCAGATGATCCACTTCGCCGCAATGTGGGCCACCGCAAACCGTGTATATAAAAACATTATTTCATTGACGGCCATTTGCCACTAAACAATGTAATATTTGTCAATAAAAAAATTACTGAAAGTTCTTCAAGATGTGTTCTTTAAGATGGTATATTGATCGATTCAAATTTTTTTGTAGTTTTCTTCAAAAAAAATCATGAAAAAGGCCTTTTTTGCGCTACAAGTGGGGGTAACGCCTTAAGTGGTAAGGCCATAGCAGAATTTTCCAAAAATCGATTTGTCTTTCCCGCTAAAACGGTGCTTTATCATCATAAGAATAAGTTACTATTCGATTTATAGCAAGAATTTTGTTTTTCACCTAATTTGAGCGTATAACGTAAGCCCACCTCTGACACGGCCATAGAGTACCTAAAACTTTTAACGCGTTTTTCTCGAAACAGCTTTTTTCCAATTGGCCTGAAAAATGAATTCATCAACTTTCACTCAATTTACTTCAAATTTTAAAGTTGTGTTCCTAATTGCATTCCGCAGAGAAGTACGTACGAAATTTCTGATTACTCGAAAACTTTTCATTTTATGAGCATTTTTATACGAAATTTTTCATTGAAAATTCATTCAAATACCTACAACTTTTGATTAAAACAATATTCCTTACATTCCGTAGGTACTTCTCTAGGTATTATAATGTGGATTGACGAGAATTTTTGTTTTTTGTTCTAGGTCAAAAATTGTGTATGCTGAATGTCCGCCGTGGAGCGCCTACAAAAAAAAGATAGCAAAAGAAAATATTAGTAGTCGACCATTTTGTACATCGAAAAAAATATATATATACATTTTCTAACAGCCTGGTATTCATATTAAATAGGTCTGTAATTAATTTTATGAGTGAAACACTTTTTCATACGAAAAAAATTGTTAAATTCGCACATGATTTTATACCCGTTACTGCGGCCTAACCCCTTAAGCATATAAGCTTACCCCTTAACCCCTTAAGCATACAAGCATGACTTAAGGAAATGCAAAGCAAAGGATAAAATATTTGCTGCGAAAGCCTAAATATAATCGACGAGTTTCCGAACAGGGTACGTCAAATTTGAGGTCATGAAATATTCTTATTCTTCACGATCGTCGAGTAAGCATTCGTACAGTGCGTCAAAAGTGACATTTTTCGTCGTCTTTTTGAAAGCTTCAAGATAGTACATGTACGTCATTCCAGATTACTGGTCGACGAGATAAAGTAGGCGTGAAGACAGCAAGAGTTAAAAGTGTAAGCAGGAAGAATCGCGTGACTGCTCCGAGTCGATCTCGTAAATCACCTACCGAGGGATATGCGTGCGTGAATCCCACATGGGAAAGGCGAGCACGTGAGCACGCCGCGCAAGCGCCGGAGGCCGAAGAATCACGCGCGCATGCGTCATAGATTACCAGGCCTGTCAGGCATGCGCCGTAGAAAGAAGGGACGTGCGAGCTCGCGCGGTCTAGGCTGCAGGGTCACGCACGCATGCGTGATAGATCGCAGAGGCACGTGCGCCTCCGCACGGTGGATTGGCGCGATACATGAGCGCGGAACTAAAAGGAACTACTAATAGGAACCACACGTACATACAACAGACGTTTATCAGCTCAACGAGTCAAACAATATCCTCTATACACGTACAACGTGGATGTGGTGACATAATGCTGACAAAGGAGCGATCCACCCTTGCAATAAACATTTGCGCTCCGCTATTTTCGCATTCTTCGTCAGGCTCGAACAGACGCGGCCTTGCACAAGTTGCGGAACACGAGCTACCGCGGTGCGTGGTTGCGAGATAACAGAACCGGTTTTCATGCTCGATCATTCTTGTCTGATGGCCGTCTCGATCTTGCGGAGATCGAGGAAATGAAAGTGGAGCAGAGCGAGGAGTGAACAGCATTCGTATATCGATCCTCACTCCTAATTGAGTCCTCTCATTCGTTCGAAGAACGTATCCGTGAAAAAAATCAAATGTATCGCAAGATACCGAACTTTAAGTGACAGCGAGAAACACCGTAGATCGAGCGGCAAAATTTCCAACGTAATTGTTAGAATTGTCGTATTTTCAAGGTTTTTTTTTTTAAGAATAACGTATCCACGGCCTTCCTTGATATTTGGTAAACTGTCAAAAATCATTCAAGAGACGAAAAATAATAACAAAATGTACTATACAATTGAGCGTATTTTTATTCTCAGTTCGGTCACAATATATCAAATAAGATAGAAAATAAAATGCTTATGTCATAACAATGAAGAATAGTGAGCTTGGCATCGATCGAGCAATTTCAATCGGCGGGAATATAGATATTGCAGCTACGTAAGAAAGTATGACAGTGTGAGTCTTTCGATTGTTTTCTGGAGTGACGCTGTGCAAACGGGAGAAATGGCACTACGACGTGTATTGCAATCGATCACTTTTTGCTCGGATTTCTGTGAGTGCATTTGCATCGATCATTGGCCAATTTCAGAACTCGGGTGAGGTAGATTTTTGTGCGTTTTAAAGATACTTCAAAGCGAAGAAAAAAAATGTATTTAAAAAAGTCTAAGAATTAACAGAATTCCGTGGGGGAAAAAAATCCTGTCTCTCGATGAGGTAGATTAGGCGAGTCTGTTGAGGCATGAGAGGACGAGGATTTTTTTTAACATTAGTATTCTGCTTATCGTTGCTGATTCGGGATGAATATGAAAAGCGAACATTTGTTCTGCTCGGACTCTGCTCGATAATACAATTGTGAATATATAATATAACATGTTTGACTTTTGTTCGGTGCGATGGGTATACGTGCGTTCGTGCTTAAGGGTATTTTTGTTTTCTCAAGTATCTTGATAATCAGTATTGATTATTCCAGGCGCCGTTCCAGCCGCCGTTCCACGCTGGATTCCAGGCTCCCGAATCCGCGTCAGCCGGACCGGCAGGTGCTCGTTGAGCTTCGGCGTTGTACAACGAGAAATGTACAGCCTTGGCTTGTTGCACCTCGGGCGTATCGACCACTCGACCATCAGATCCCAATGGTGCTGGCGGTCCGCTATCATTTTTTTTTCGTTCAATCCATTAATATTCCAAATAAACTCCGAAAAATATTCTCTTATTTTTTCATAAGAATTTTTTTTTGCCGTTAGGCAACTGCGATATTTTCTACTCGATTGAGCCATGCATAGTCAAATATGAAGAAAAAAATCAACGGTATAAAAACGTTACTTCATATTTGCTGATGGATTTTTTATGCCTGTGAGCTATTGAGATTTTGACCGAGTACGATTAATCCATTTACATACCGATTGTGAAGAAATTCAGCATAGACACAACAATTTTTTTCAAAATTAAATGAACGAACGTCAATGTTGGTGAGTAGTCGTCAAGTAGGCCCAATTTATTCAATGAACAATTACGCAAAATCTATCAATCGAAGCTACGTTTAGGAACTTGAGAGGTTAGGCTACCGGGAAAATGACGAACAGACGTTTGTCGCTTGAGGCAACTTAAATTGAAGAGAAAGATCCAATATATGGAGCAGGAATCGCAGATTGAAGGTAAACTTATGATTACGACGATAGCGCTGCTAGTAAAACGTTCAACGGGTTTTTATCGAAACTATGTTTTTCAAAACGTCGTACACCATTTCTCAACGACTAATGAACGAATTGACTTGAAATTTGATACGCTTATTTCAGTGTAATAGTAGTTCAGTCGCGAGCGCCGTTATTCTTCTTAACAATGTTTAATTAGTTATCAACAATAATAATGTAACATTGGGCGAAAAATATTTTAAAAAATCATATTTTTTCAAATTCTTGAAACACGATATCAATAAAAACTCGGTCAAGCCTTAGCCAATATTATCTATTTTAAGGAAAAACTGTTTTTTTTTTAAATTTAGATCAACAGAGTGGCCAAAATCAAGTACACCGTTAAGCCTTCTGCATTTAAAGCGATTTTACGAGACGACATAACTTTGTTGATTATTAATATTTTTTTATTAAATTTGGTACACAACTATGTAAGGGGTCTTCTCACTGTAGACGCTAAAAGAAGGCTATTCTCATGATTTTTTCGATAGGATTATATTATAGATATTCATATAAAAGTTGTTACACATAATAAATACGCGTTCGAAATACACAAAAAAATTATTTATTTATTTCAGTCACTATTTATAGACGAGAATGGTAGTTGAAAAATAACCCTTAATTGCCACTGTGGGGTTCGAAACAACTCCACGACTTTTTTCTTATGCGAAAATGTATTGATGATGTGTATTCTACAGAAGTATGGCAAGTAAGGGTTAATATACATACAAATAAATGCCCAAGCATTTTCAAAATCATCTTACTTGTTCCTGCAAAATATATTTTTTTAAACCCCTGATTTTCGCGTTGTCACAGTAGCCTAAGTTCTTATGGAAACAAAAATAAGGACCCCCCATTATTTTTTGTTCAAGATAAAAAGCGAACGTTTCTCATTTTCTACCTCTGTCGAGTGAGAAAGAAAAATTGTTCGGGCATGATAAAAAGTTTTTTTGCGGAACCGTTCGTTGCATTTGGAAAATTACCTGGCGAGTATATCGAAAATGCAGGAATAACTGTACCAATTGCTGGCCGATAATTCATTGAGTTAATCAGATAATAATAAAGGTGAGAAAATAACGGCGGTAAGGTGTGAAAGATATCGCGTTGCGTACCTGTAATGAGAACCATAGCTTGGCGAGGCGTAATTGGCCGGACTGGCGGGATTCCAAGCTCCATCCGGACTCGGACCCTTCGGCGCGCGAGCGTTAGCGTCAGCGAGAGCAGCGAGATGGGCGGATTTGAGTTGAGCTACTTCCGGTGTATCGACGACACGACCATCCGCTCCAAGTGGCGCAGCGCCACCGTAGCCGGCCGGTGCACCGTAACCTGGTACGCCGTACCATTGCGGCTCTGCCAGAGCCGTGGCGATTATGGCCGACAAGAAAATCTAACATATGCGGAAAAACATCAAAGGCGTCAATATATTCTTCATCAAATCGCGACGAAGTTCCCTAAAAGGTTTTAATTTATTCGGTTTTATTAAGGGGTTATGTACAGTTAAAATTTTCGAAAAACCGTTTTTTTATGATTTTTTTTCGTAATGTACATATATATAAATACACACACAGAAAATTGCTTGTCAATCCAGCGAATATTCTCGAAGTTACACGGACATTCGTAATGACGTGTCAGAGCGCGCGAAAGTGCTTTTGAAACTTTAAACGCGTTTTTCTCAAGACTGTGTTTTTAAAGTCGGTGATCAAGATTTCTCGGAAACGGCTAAACTGATTTTTAGTAATTAATCGAAGGTTTTTTCTCACCGATAAATATTTTCCATTTTATAAACAATTTAAGGCCGAAATTTTTGTCAAAAATCGATTTTTATTTTATTTTAGAAGCCGCCATTTTGTCAAAAATTATTGTTTTGCTTATTACTTCGATCAATTACAAGATAATCCATTATGTTAACGAAATATTGTTGGTTTTTTCATTTTCGATAATCCAGTCCAGAGATATCGTGCTCACCGCAAAACGCTTTTTAGAGGTTCTCCCGGAGATCAGCTGTAGCAGCTTTCAAAATAATTATGTTTACAAATAAAAAATGTTAAAATTCAGTTAAAAGTTACAATGTGTACAAATTTTTACGTTAATAGATTTAAAGTTCTTCTCAAGAAAAATTCTTGAAAAATCGATCTTTTTGGGCCTCTTGACTGTATATAACCCCTTAAAAGGTAGCACCACTGTAAACGTCTAAAATTGAGCGATTTTTCCCCTGTTTTGGTTGCGTGGAAGGTCAAGTAAAAAGTTAATAATATTCAAGGGTGTTATTATTCATATATTCAAGTGAACAAAAAAATGATTAAAAAAATTATACAAAATGGTGACGCTGGAGCTATTCTCGCGAAGCATGTTGAATCTGAGACGCTCTACGGCACGCAGTATAACTGAGGCAAATTTAAATGGGGAAGAAAGTTGAAAAATTTATATTTTTTTACATGAGTATAGCTAGAGAAATACGTAGGGTATTTTGAAAATATTCATTTTCATGTGATAAGCAAGCATTTAAAGTGAAAACTCAGTTTTCGACAGAAAAAAAGGACAATCATTTGTTAATAAATAATTTTATAATTAAGTCATAAAAAATCCCGTAGGTATTTCTCCTGGGGATGTTATTTTAAAGATGTGCTCAAAATTTGGAGTGAATTGAACAAAAATTGTCGAAGTTATGCTGTCTGCCGTTTTGAAAAATTGTGTTTAGCTAATAAAAAAAATCATTTTTCTAAATTCTACAGTGGTGTTACCCCTTAAGTTATTCGGTTTCTGTTTTTTCATAATCGATATCTACTGCGTTTATGCTCTAAAAAAATTCCTACATTGATTACGAATTACATGAATTTAACATTTTCATTTTAAAAAATTAATTGGATGTAATAAATTTTAGTTTCATACAATATAGCTTTACATTACACTTACGGGTTACATCTAGCGCGTGGTCGGAAAAAGAGGAATTTTCTTTTTTTTTCTGGAAAAACGTCTGTTAGTTTTCAATTTTTTACCTTAAAGAGTTTTAAGTATCGTTTGCAATTTTGTGTTGAAAAACATTTATAAATATGTTAGATACTATGGTATGTGCGGACCGCTGTTTAAAAAACGTCCTTCACGGTGTCGACTGCTGTTCGGAAACTAATCAACCGAAACGAAGACGAAAGATTCATCAAAATATTGATTTGTGAAAAAATGTCGAGTCCAAAGGGAAACTATCGATTTTTGGTGAAAAACGCTCTATTTTCGTTCATAAAAAAACTATGCATAAAAAACGTCTTCGTTCAAGCAGTACTTTTTGATATGTAAAAAAGCTTGTGAGATTTGAATTAGACAAGTGCAGTGATTTTTTAGATACCACCGATTTTAAAAGTCATTTTGTGAAAAACGAGTTTAAAATTTACCGGATGCATTTTGCCGGTTCGCGAAACTACTCATAGATGCCTACAACGCCCCCCCCCCCCCCCCCCCCCCCCCAATTTTGAACCGATCGACTTGAGAGAATATTTTTGAAATCCCATATCATAAGAAACCGCCGAAAACCAAAATCGACATTTTCAAAAATGTCAACTAGGTGTAAGCCCTTAATATCACAGTGTTGACACACATGGTGAACAATCATTTTTTAACAACTTATTGGCGTTCCTACCATCGATTTATACTACTGGTGTCACTATGAAAACCACGTGTCACGGCCCGCAATAAACTAAAGTAATCAACTTTTCCCAAGCCGTTATTAGAAACCACCCATGCATTCTTACTCGACGTCTTCACCTTTCGCCTTTCTTAATTACTCCTTATTTCATGTATCATGTACTAGTACCAGACTGATTTTTTAAACGCGAATTACAACGTCGTTTTCATTCAATTTCATTTACCAAAATACTCAGATCTCACGATCAATTTGTTTAAACTAGCGCGTAGGACGTTCACCCCCCAACTTAAAAGAAATTTCAAGTGACATGTAATGTTATATTGTAGAATTGAATGAAGCTGACTTTTGCAGTGTCGGAACGCAATGAATTTTCACTTAATTTCCCATATATTTATTTGCAGTTTCATGCTACAAAAATGACTCAACCATTTGTCTTCAAAAAAAGGATCGAAAATCTAAAAAAAAGGATTTTAACGATAGTGAAAAAAATCAATAAATGAAGAGTTGCAAAAAGTCTGTTCATCTTCTTCCAAGAATGCTAACTTTTCGACCCTTCATCATCATTCGACCCCATCCTCACCGAGTCAAACCGAAGACTGGATAATTTTTTTTTTAGTTCGCCCCAACATCAAACAGTAAACATTCCCCCGTGGGGATCGCTATATCGATGTTTTCTTTCAAAAACAATCGTTTAACAAAACCCGAGCAATTTTCAAATTTGCTATAACTTCTGACGCTTTCGCCAGTAATTCAATACGAAGGGTCCTACCCTAAAAATTTGTTGAACTGACCATGACGTGTGCGACGTGAGCGCCGGAAATGGCTATCACAAAGCAATATGGCACCGAAAAAAAAGCGATGAGACAACGTGCAGTTATACTTTTTCCGGTGTAACTCACGGTTCTGATCATGTCGGTGGTGAATGAGAATTGGATTATCCTTGACGTTTCGTTGACGTATGGCCGTGCTGTTGATGCTGATCTTCCGGTGCAACGAGTCTGCATGACTTCTAGTTGCAAGATACGTCCAATTTATAGAGATTCGCTGCACAATCAGATAGAGAGAGAGAGAGGCTCTGGGCGTCCCCACCCCTTTGAATGGAGCTTAACAAGAAGCGGGAACAACAGGACACACCCAAGAAAATGCTCTTTTCCTATGTCTATAAAGCTACTCTTTCATATATATATATATATATATATATATATATATATATATATATATATATATATATATATATATATATATATATTATAGAGCCCTACCCCGTAACATTTAACGCGCCTCCACTACCCGCACACTCCACGAGCTCACATTGTCCACGGCGTTCCGCGACATATATATAGTATACGGAACTTGGCATTGCGTATGCGTGTGCACAACTTTGCACTTCGATCCCTAGGCGCGTGCCTGATCATTCCCACTTGCAATCGCGTATCCTGTGTGGCACGACCACATCGACGAAAGGGGATTATCTATCCGTCACGAGTCCAAAGACTCACCCGGGGCGTTCATTAGCATTGACATTTCGACGAGAAATTCCAGCAAGCATATGCTCATGTTCATGCACCAAATCACGATGATGAAATTGCGACACGATGTCGCTGAAAACTTGAGAGGAAAATAATGATAACCCGCGGCTGCGAGACGATTCGATCTTACGACAAAGTATTCGTTCGAGGCACATATTGCACTGAAGATTAAAAGTTTAGGTATGGCTCCGAAAACCCCCCGCCGATCGAGCTGAAATTTCCACAAACTTTCCTTTTAATTTTTTGAGGCAACCCCTTAAGGCATTTTTGGCAACGCGCAATAGTTTTTAGTTTTGGGTTTTTTTTGGGTTTGTTTCGGTATTTTTGTTTGGACAAAACGGAGAGCGCGATAACATATTGGAAATTCTACGCATTTCACCTAGCCCGTGAATCCGACCATTTTTGGTTTTTCTGATTTTTGTTGAAAAATTGCACCCCATAAAGGGTACAAAATAAAAAATGTCCACACTAATTTTTAGATTTTTATCTCTTCTCTTTTAGGAATTATAATTTAAAATAAAATGTCGATTTCGGAAGTTTTGGAGACGTTTAAACGCTGATAACTCCTGAAGTAATAGAGATATCGACAAATGACACTGTATAATTTTTTTTCATTCTGAAGCATACTTCCGTTAAAAATTACGAAACAAATTATCAATTTCAACGTTTTTTTTGCTTCTAAATTTAAAACTATTTTTTTTAAATGATGACCTGTTTTATTTTTTTTTTAATTCTCGAAAATAGAGTGGCCCAGTCTATAATTTTTTAGACTAGTTTCATCGAGAGCCTATTTTTCCTCCTATTTTTTCGAATTAATCATATTTTTTAGAAGATTTTAATTATTTTAATCTCCAATAATGCTATTAACGATTTGGCGATTTCTAATTCAGCTTCGACAGGCCTGACACGGTTTGTTTTTATTTGTGCTGAATTTAGAGAAAAAAATGATTCTGACTTTAAAAAAAAATCGTTACATTGAGCACAAATTGAAAAAAATCGGTTTCAGACCTGTCGAAGCCGAATTGAAAATCACAAAATCATTAATAGCATTATTGCACATTAAAATGATAAAAATCTTCTAAGAAAAATAGAATTGGCTCGAAAAAAAAATTGAAGGAAAAATGAGCCCACGTTGCGACTGGTCTTAAAAATCATAGAATGGATCACTCTACTTTAGAGAATTTGAAAAAAAAATTAAAAAAGGCAATCATCGTTTAAAAAAATTGTTTTCACTTCAGAAGCAAAAGTTGACAATGATTGATAATTTTTTCCATATTTTATAACGAAAGTATGGTTCAAAATGAAAAAAAAAATATAGTGACATTTGTCGATATCTCAATTAGTTCAGGAGTTATCAGCGTTAAAACGTATCCAAAACTTTCGAAATCCACATTTTTAGAAAATTATAACTCCTGAAAGAGAAGAGATAAAAACCTTCAAATTGGTGTGGATATTCCTTTCATGGGGTAGAATTTTACAAAAAAAATCAGGAGACCCAAAAATCATTGGGTTCGCCCCGTGACCCCGATCATTTTTGGGGTGAAATGGGTGAAATAGCTTGGAATTTCCCATATACTATAAGTATGAACGGAGACGCAGCGAATATAGATATAGTCGGCGTGCATTTAAAAAAAACTCAAGAATTCAACATCTCGCAAACTATTGCGAGTCGCGAAAAATCCCCTTGCGTTAAAATATTAAAAGGAAGGTTTGTGCAAAATTTCAGCTCGATCAAAGGGGGAGGGGGCTCGGAACCATATCCAAAAGTTTTATTTTTCTGGGAGAATTGGTCGCTGTGCCAAATAAATGCAAATCAATTTCAACGGGACGAAAAGCGAGTAGCCTTCTTGTACATTTCTCTTGGCGGTGCTCAATACATTGCAGTGGCTTTCAAAAAAAATGGAGAAGATTTCGGCGTTGGACTTTGTTTGGGTTTGGGTGGCATTATTGGAATGTGTCGAAGATTCGTTTTTTTTTCTGTATTCTCGATTTTTATCATTACCCGAGATCTTACGCAGATTTAGGTCGTAGATCCCCGATAAGGATCCTACAATTTTTTGAATGATTCTCGTAGCTGTAATCTGCCAAAAAAAATAGCAATGCAAGAAAAAATTTATCACCATTCCATTTCAAGACTGCAAATTTCAACATCATCAAAAGTTTCGGAATTTATTGGAAATAAACTACCTATGCGATCATTTCTATTTTCGGTACAGCATTGGTGTTCATATGAGTAAACATTTTCAGAAAATTTGAAGAAAATGTATGAATAATTAGAAAAATAAGCATCCGCCGTAACTAACGATCTTTATCTTCAAGGAAATCCTCTACCCAATCGCAAGGCTTACTAATTAAAGATCAATATTTTGGAACAATTATTTGCAGGGATGGTTAATACTTTGAGGACGAGCAAACCATCAAGCTCTGTCTGGGTCAACGATGTGCAATTTGGTATTTTGCTACAAACTTGTAGACTATTAGTTTGCCCCGAACTGACACCTCTCGATGTACCGTTTTTTACCCGACTACGAAAAAAGAAGGGATGATGTATATGTACCTTACGTACGTTCATGTGTTTCCCTCATATCTCATAAACTACTTAACGTACTTTGAGAAGTAAGGTGTCAGTCGATGCGTGTTCACTCCGAGTGTCATCTGTCTATCTACATCTATGAAAGGACATGTGCTGACTGACTGACTGACAGATCTACGCACAGCCCAGACCACTGAAAAAGGAAACGTAAAATTTTGGCAGTAGTTTCCGTTTATGATGTAAACACCCACTAAGAAAGGAATCTGTGATATGCAACCCCTAGAGGGGTAAAAGGGATTGTCACTACCCTTTCAGGGTATTAAAATACTACAAAAAAAGAAGAGAGGATGTATATGTACTTTACGTACGTTTATGGGTCTCTCTCACATCTCATAAACTACTTATGTTTTTATTATGTAATATTGTTATGTTCATTATATAAACTATTATGTTTTCATTAACTCTTTGTTTTTTTAAAATTATTACTTATTTTTCTTCACACTATTCCAGTTGCAGGATAGCCCAATCTCCTCTCTTCATCGATTCTCGACCGTAAGACTTTCATTTTTAAGCACATCTAAACATCACCGTATAAACCTCTTGAGCGATTAGGCTCATTATCCGATCTTAACAATTGTAGTTGCATGAATTACTTGCCTACTAAATTATATAGGGTTTTTCAATTGGCGCGGGTAGATGTCAGCGGCCTGTGGCGGCCATGTTGTTCTGGTGGATAAAACTTTATTATCAAAATGAGTGTTCATTAGTGCAAACGTTGGGCGCGTTGCGCCCATTTTACGGCAGAGGCGGTGGCCCTTCACAGTCGACTCTCCAACGTTTGGTAGCCAAATTCGAGACGACCGGTTCGGTAAACAATCAACGAACACTCGTACGTCAAAGGAACGCCAGATCGGCCGAGAACATCGCCGCAGTCCGCGGAAGTGTGCAGGAGAACCCGAGGCAGTCAATTCCTCCCCGTGCACAAGAACTCGGCCTTTCGCAGACTTCAACAACGCTACAGAACGATGATAACCGATTTCTTTTACCCCAAATTGAACGATATGGACATAGACGACATGTGGTTCCAGCAGGACGGCGCTACGTGCCACACAGCGGACGCCACGATGCACATTCTGCATGAACGATTTGAGGGTATGGTTATCTCTCGCAGAGGTGGCGTGAATTGCCCACCAAAATCGTGCGATTTGACCCCGCTAGACTTTTTCTTGAGGGGTTCCTTGAAGTCGCAGATCTATGCCAATAAGCCGCAATCGACCGATGCTCTTAAAGTCAACATAACGCAGGCTATCGCTCAAATTCAGCCGGAACTATGAGGCAGAGTCATTGAAAATTGGACCACTCGGATCCGCGCCATCGTGAGAAGCCGCGGTGGACATTTGAACAATGTTACATTCCATACATAATGGCATACATATGCCTTTCAAATAAAAAAGAATTTCGTTAATACCTCACACCCAGCTTGTTTCATTTCAACATCTACCCGCCCTTATTGAAAAACCCTTTACATATTATAATACTATACTACGATACACTACTATTATAAAATGGAAAGTGACTCTATCTTTCTGCGTGTCTGTCTCTTACATTTGGTTGACGGAAACCTCACTTCGCTCGGTCTTAATGCCCCGAACTGATACCTTGCATCCCTTATATTTTTACAACCCCTTGACAGATTTCATTCATATTCGAACTTAAACATTGTATCAGCATGAACTACTTGCGTACAAAATTTCTTGAAGATCGTATCAACGGTAGGCAAGTTATCGTCGAACAAACATGCAAACATACGAACGTCGATTTGTTCCAGTAGATTGTGGGACCTCGCTTCGCTCAGTCAATGAGACCTCGTTTCGCTCGGTGAATTAAATCCCTATGTCACTGAATTGTCAATAGTATCGCTTTTTTTAAATTAGTTTTTGTGAATTCAAGTTCAACCGCTTTCAAAAATGGTTTGCTTGAAAAATTCAGACATCTATACCGCGGCAAGTCACGTGGCAGATCTACGGTCCACTTTTGCTCCAGGCTGGAAAATTAACATCGATCGCTCGCTGAGTCCAGCAAAAGAGACGAACACCCAGCACTTTTTAGCATAGAATGTGAATGTTTTACCGAAGGAAGATGGTTGTATACTAAAAGTAACCCCAATAAAATGTTGCCCGTCAACTCGCCCTAACCCTAAGAAATAGGGGTTGAAAACTTAAAAATCACCGTATCTCGATAATTAATAGCCCGATCAAACAATGTTTCGAACAAAAGTTGTTTGGAATAATGGAATACGTGTAAAGTTATCTGACGTCCACTCCCCTATCTTTGAAAATAGCGGCACAAAAACACGAGGGCACCACTGATCCAGCCAAAGGACGCAGCGGTGTGTCTACTCCGCGCGCACACGCATCAACCCCGAATTTTCGAATAGTTTTTGTCCCGCTATTTTCAAAGATAGGGGATTGGACGTCAGATAACTTTATACGAACTTTATTATTCCAAACAACTTTTGTTTAAAACCTTTTTTGATCGGGCTATTAATTATCGAGATATGACGACTTTTAAGTTTTTAACCCTTAGTTCTTAGGGTTGCGGCGAGTTGAGAGGCAACATTTTCTTGGGGTTACTTTCAGGATGCAACTATCTACCTTCAGTAAAAAAATTCATATTCTACGCTAAAAAGTGCTGGGTTTTCGTCTCTTTCACTGGACTAGCTTTCGAGAGCACCGCAATGCAACATTTTATGGGTGGCAAATAATGAACTACATACATTCACGCAATAACGAAGACCGGAACCGTTATTCGCGTTGGAAATAATTGCGTTTGATCGTACGTGTCCCTCGAAGCCGTTAGACCACTTCCCACGTGCGCGCGGGCGATCGTCCTTGGGGGATTATAGCAGGAAACCCGGAGTAACGATCGAAGCCCCCGACAGAAAAATGATAAGTGATCGTGATCTAGTGAGGAGACGCAATGCATAAACAGATGCATGATCGCGCATTCTCGATCTCGTACACCACGGAGAGTACCGCATTCCCGAGCGCAAAACCAGAAAAATTGACCTCAGATTCTGCTCCATTCGTGAACTGTATGACATTGAAGTTTACATCGTCGAAGTGCAACGATAATTCTGTTGAATTTTAATTATTTTAATTGGGGAACATATTTATTTGGCGATTTGAGTTGTAGATCTAATAAGGTTCCCGTAAAACGATTTTCCCTGATTTTCGTAACCTAAATCAAACGATAAAAAATTTGGACAGTTGGAAAAAATAAATTTTTATTGTATTCTAACAATGCAAGCTTAAAAAGCAATGACCAATAGGTATGTAAGAATTATGTAAGAACTATGTAAGAACGAAGAATCCTTCGGTTTCCGAAAATCAGAATAAAGTTGGAGTGAATAAGGTATTTGACTGTTGGACGGAAATCATCTTAAATGGTCAATTATTTCATATCATGCTCACAATATTTTTTTATCTTCGTGAATGTCAGTATTTACGATATAAATCGGTAATACAATTTAAATATTCAACCAGACCGCCAACACGCTCCCGCTGTCAGATATGTAGTCACGTGACGCCTGTGACGTTACATGCCAGTAAACAAGGTGAAGGACCTATATCACCGCTGAGTTGTCGCACAGCAAACCTTCCTCTTGATGCTTATTTAAGGGCTGACATACACCTGGGTAGGTAAAAAAGATCGATTTTTCAAAAAGGGGCTCATTCAATAGTACTGTCCTTTGAGTCTCTACCCTGACAAATTCATGAGACAATTCGCAGTAATGACGAAGTTATAGCGTTTTGTAACTGACAGGGTGAGCGACGACTAAAGGTTGGGGCGCAGGCAGACGCGCTGCGACATGGACTTCAAAAGAAGGAAGAATGAGGTTGATACAGCAACAAAAAAAAAGATCTAATGGAAGTATCAACATCTAAGGAAGATCCGTCATATAGCCCAGGAATCGACGATTTCATGTAAGTTAAAAATAAACTAGTTATTTCAGTTTAAAGTGTACTAAAAACTTTAAACGCGTTTTACTCGAAACAATGTTTTCAAAATCGGTACCAGAAATATCTGTGCAACTACTGGACCGATGGGGATCATGTTTTGCACAGTTATGCTTCACACAATAATGTAGTACTTATAGAGCCGTTTTCTTGGAGGTGAAACACGCCTGTTTTATTCCAGTGACTGCCATTACCCGATTTTTTTTATTCCGGCTCGATGAGGACTAGTTTTATCTATCTACTTTAAAAAACAAATATATATATATTGTTTTAATGGCAGAGGCACGTCTGGTGCTGCCGCAAACGCTGTCAACAAAAACATGTCCCAGGAAAACGACTGTAACTTTTTTACCGTTTGAAATTTTTTAACCAAATTTTCATACAATGTAGATAAAATGTCATACTTTAAAATGTATATCATGGTTGTTCAATAAAATTCAGTTTTATACACAAAACAATTCTTAAACATAACCTTAATAGCCCTTAATCCTAGCATGCCACATTTATTGTTGCCAACTCCGAGTAAAATAGTTGTATTTCGGGCTATTTAAAATATCTATTTAAAAAATTTAAAAATCGATAGCCGATTAGTCGAGAAATCGGTCTATAAAAAAAAATGTTGCTATTGAGAAAAGCAAAAAAACGTTGATTTTACGTTTTTTGTTCGGGTTTCTCAGACCCCAGTGGCGCATGCGAGGGTTAAAAGTTGATAATATGGTAACTATCATTAGAATTAACTACGAATGAACAGACGAAGCACGGAAATACACTGAAATGAACTAGAAAATCGCTCATTACTGGTCACAGGACTCGTAATGACAATCTGTTTACTGGCATGTGACGTCATTAGAGATCCAACCGATCCTGAAGCGTTTTCGTTCACGTGACGAAACGTTCAAATTCATCTAATTAAAAAATTAAAAAATAGAAAATTGAAAATATTTTTTGGACACTACATTCTTTTAGGATGACCAAAGGATGAAGTATATTTTTAATATAGTCAAATACCCTATTTAGAGCCGGAAATTTTAAGAATGAGGGGCCGAAGGAAAATTAATTCGGGATGAGTAATTTTTATTTATCATCAGAACAAAACAACCTTCCTCTATGAAAAGGCAAAGGCTAATTATATTAATATACAGAATAGTTATTAAAATGGTTGAAACGAGTACCCTAGTCTATCGACGAGTATAGCCCACTTAATAAACGAGGCTGGGAGTACTCGACCGAGCGGATTGTCTCGGTCGAGTACTCGCGTCTCAATTAGCTTCGTCAGATTACACTTTTACAGTCGGTCGATGAAATAATCGCCTGATAGGTAATTAACCGAAAAAAATAAGTACCGCACTCTGCTTCATACGGTCGTCAATGCGCCGACTCTTCGGTGACGTGTCGTAAAAATAATTTTACGCATAATCTGAGAATGATCGAATGGCAAGAAATAAGCACCTATGTTGCATTGTAAATTCAGCAATATACATATTATGTGGTTTAAGTTCGCATCGTTTGAACGCAACGTAAATTCTTTTCAATTTCTTATTTCCATCAGTATCCAAAATCATATTTTGCAAATTTGTTCTAGATCGCTAAATTAGAATCCTAAAAAATGGTTGTGTGATTGTCGTGCCTCAAATCCCAATGTGCCCAAGGAAATTAGGGTAATTAAAAGAAAATCATTTTAGTTGCATTCCAACGATGCAAACTTCAATATCATTGCATATCCCTTCCCCTCCTCTCTCTCGCTCTCTTTCTCTTTCCTCCTTGCCCGTCTCCCTGCCACACCCTCCTCTGGCTGCCATAGGATTGATCAGTGATAGTGAACAATAAAAATTATACATTGACAGATCCGCAAGAGCAGCGAGCGAGAAATTCCCTGTATTTACTGCTGATTCGATGTGTCGACGATTTCGTAATGCTTTAACACGGACGACTGTCCTGTTGATGTTGTGTTGGCAAAATGCTCCGTAACCTGCGTCCTGGTTGAGCGCAACGCCGACCAGGTCGCACGTTGCACTCTGCTCTTGCGCCGCATATATGCACACTGCAAGTATTTTCTATATTTCAGTGCGGTAAACGTAGACGCTCGAAGTTGTTCTCGTTGTCACGACGCCCTGCTCCAGATGTTATATTTACACACATACATCCGCAAGGCAGTGATGGGCATAACTAAATTACATTGCAATATGATTATTAATCGGGTTACAACATAATTCAATTACAGAGTAATATCATTGAATTGCATTTAATCACATTGTAATTAAATTACTCGTACATATTATGTAATCTGTTATAATTATTTAATTACAAAGTAATCTGATTAGAGTGTATTAAAATACTTTGTAATCTAAGTACGTTGTTATTATTTATGGCATAATATAGGAGAAAATATCATCGTAATCTCTACAGTTGGATCAAGTGTGGTGTGTGCGCGACTGTCAACTTTAGAAACACAATTTTTGTGCCCGATAGACACGCAAACAACGCACACTACTGTAACGTGCAATTACACGAAGTACCACATGTAAGGTCCACTCGCGCTCGTGAATTACAAAAAACTGTAACTCGGATTTTTGTAACACGCCCATTACATTATTTGAATTCATATGTAATCGATTGATTTGTATCAGATTAACTTTCAATTAAATTACAAAGTAATTAATTACACTTGGTATTTGTGGTAACTAGTTGCTTCAGTGATCTGTTACAAAGTAATTTAATTATCAATTACAGTAGTAATCGTAATTGTTAATTGTTAATTTAATTACTTTTTGCCCATCTTTGCCGCAAGGGAACTCAGCGGTCTAGCTCTGATTGAATTCGGCAGTTATGTCTGTATAACTGGATAGGTTTTTATTTTTATTTTTCTAGCAACCGATAAGAGTGGAAGCAGCGTTGGCGAAGGCCAGTACTCGGATGGGTGACTGCTTAAACGCGCACTTGACACTGACTACCGAACGGGGCAAGGTTTTATACCGTTTCTGATGGTAACGGTACTGCAGCTCGGTAAAATATAGCCACCTGTATCGGCACAGGTTTTGCGGTTTCCCTAGTGCACAAACAACGCCGTAATAGTGCAACTTTAAAGCGTGGCAGTAGTCAACGCTCTGAATGTCTCTAAGCAGCTGGAAATGGCGAAACGACACGTATGGCTTTATACATATGTTTGAAAAAAATGTATCTTTTTTTAATTGGCTTAGGGCGGTAATCCTATGTGACAGGTTCAAAAAATCGAAAATTTTTTTTACACTCATTGCAAAAAAATGTGTGCGTGTTATATGGCCCCGGCATAGCAGACTAAAGGTAAGTCAACATTTTCTTTGTGTAAATCGCACTTAAACTTTTAAACGCATTTTTCTCAAAAGTTTTTTTTAAATTGGCGTGCTTGGTATCTTACAAACTATTGAACGGATTTCGTTCAAAGGTTTATGGTTCAGTCGGCGCCTCTATAGTTCTCACCCGAACTACAATATTTTTTATTTCTGCCACAGTTTATTCTAAGCTGAAAAGTCGAAGAAAAATGACGAAACTTGCAACTTAACTTTTAAAACCGTGCCAAAAATGCAATTTTCGATATTTTTACTTTACACTGGTAGCGGTGATAGCCTCAGGTCTACAAATTAAAATGCCGTTTGATTTTTTTAATTTGAGATGAGCAAAACCTCCGGAATTATGTGTCTTCCGAACGATGTAAAGTCGATTCAACTCGTTTTTTTTGTTTGATAAAATTCTGAGGGACTGTAAAAATCTTAATAAATGTGTGTTAAAAATTCAAAGAAAAAGTGTTTTAATGGTTCATTTTAAAAAATTGAAAACAAGCGAAAAAAATATAGCTGTCACATGGGAGGAGTCCGCTCAATCATGCTTGAACATCCCAAGTTGATCAACGAGTTTCGAAGATTGAAAAGAAAGGATGCATGATTGCACAGGCTTCAATTTGGGGTTATAAATCCGTTTACTATGTAATAATCCTACTGATTATTCCAGACCACTCATTGATTGTATCTATCGAAAATGGTTTGCATTGGAAAAGAAAACGGTATTTTATGACGTGTAAATCAAATAGAGAGTCACAAAAACCTCATGAGTCACCTGTTAGAATTAACCTACAAGCTGCTCCTTTCAATAACTGCTTTGTTTTATTATCGAGTAATATTTCAAGGGGTGAGAGACCAAATCGGTCAGTTTTTTCTGGCCAGTCTAACGAACGTCCCAAGAATTATATGCTTGAAGTATAAACATCCCAAGAATGATATGGTCCGAAGAAAAAGGGTTTGAAACATTATACCCATTTTTCTTGAAACCATGTTTTCAAAATCGGGCGGGTTCGTAGCACCTACAATTTTCAATAGATTGCCTTCAAATCGCAGCTGTAGCTTCTTAGATAGATTTTCTAGCGAAGTACGCACGATTTTTACTATTTATTAACAATTACGGTGTTTATAAATATATTAAGGCCGTTTTTCTAGTCGAAAATGCGACTTTTTTCCATAATGGTGCTACATTTGCAAAAATCAATACTTGTAATAATCGTGAGTCTCGCTAGCAAAACTCATGTACGTTATGAAATTTTTTTTTTTTTATTCTAGGTGCACATGTGCATCTCCAACGAGTCCGCCCGTGGGCCTAAAAAAAGCTTGCCATTTTGTACCTTTTTGGAAAATAAAAAATTGGTTTGAATACCTACAGATATGTAAAATAACCCCTTATCAAACCTTATTCTGATGGCTTTATTAGTATTTTTTCAATCCCAAAAAGGCCTAGTTTTTTTACCATCCAGAAGTATATATGGCCTTAAAAAGTGAAAGGGATGACATCGTAAGAGCCTACTATAGAAACATTAGAAATTAAAAAATGTTTATAGTTATGTTTATAGTAGTATAGCACGAATTATATTTATAGTTTTATGTCTAGTGCATTAAGGGCTTACACCACTGTAAAGGTCTAAAATTAAGTGATATATGGCGATTTTTTTTGTTTGAAGGACAAGTAAGAGGATCATAATATTCAAAGATCTTATTAGTCATATATTCAAGTAAACAAACAAAAAATATTATATTACAAAATTATGCAAAATGTTGACGCTGGAGCCATTCTCGCAAGGCATGTTGAATATGAGACGCTCTGGGGCACGTATATAACTGTCCCAAATTTGAATTTGGAAAAAAAAAAATTCTATTAATTTACATGAATATAGCTAGGGAAATGCGTAGGGTATTTTGAAAATATTAATTTTTGTGTATTTGGCAAGCATTTCAAGTAAAGACTCAATTTTCGACAGAAAAAAAGGACAATCATTTGTTAATAGCTAATGTTATAATTGATTCATGGAAAACGCTTCAGGTATTTCGCTTCAGAATGATATTTTAAAAATGTGCTCGAAATTTGGAGTGAAAAGAATGACAATTGTTGGAGTTATGCTGCGGGCCATTTTGAAAAATTGTGTTTCGAGAAATCGGTCGACGACTCGCGCACGGGCCAGACACTGCCACCGCAGACTCACACGGGCCTGCAGACCTTTATTTTACAGGTACCGAACTTTTTTCCCCTTATTCTAGATGGTTCAAAGCAGCTCCAAACGAATTTCTTTTAATCATTTTTTTAAATTCGTCAGTGGTGTTACCGCTTAAGAAGAAATGACACCTTATCGCGGTCGGTATGGTAGAACAATTATAGATACCCAAAAATTTCTGAAACGGCTCTTCAGATCCCGTCGAAACTTTGCCAAACGACGTCAAATAGATAGACGAACAGCTGTCTACCCGTCAAATTTTCTGAATTCGTAGATTGGCTTATGATAAACAAATCTACGTTTTTTTTCTCAAATTCAGAAAATCTGAGAGGCAGACAGCTGTTCGTCTAACTATTTGACGTCGTTTGGCAAAGTTCGACGGGATCTTAAAAGCCGTTTCAAAATTTTTTCGGTATCTATAATTGTTCTACCATACCGACAGCGATGAGGTGTAATTCCGTCTTAAGCATAACAAATTTTTATTCTGATGGCAATACACCGATTGGACTGATTCGAAACATTTAGAAAACTCATTTCACAATTCGTCAAAAGCGTTAATCCCCATAGCGCGGCTCTCAAAATCAAGATTCGTATGTCTCTTTCGACACGCTTCAAAATAAATGTTTGCAGTAGGTACCGAATTTTTTGTTGCGATGCAACGATAAAGTATAGATTCTTTCGAAACCGATCGAAATTGCAGGAGAATCACGGCGTTGTATAATAATTAATTTTTACTTGGATTAAAGTAAACACTATTTTCCATTCTTCAAGCCCTGAACGGAGAGAATCACTATCAGTCTGTTTTGCGAATTATGAATATAACTACGGTTTCTACTTTTTGAATGTGAAGTAAGAAATCGTAAAGCGTCCGATCGTTTTACGAAATCAATCCTTCGCTTCATCGACTTAATTTTATCGTTTTTATTTGTATTGCATTCAACAAGGAATACCTCATGTTTGTACTGAATATACTGAGTAGCATATTACACAAGAGCCTAATGCGACACCAGTGATGCTTACGAAGTGCGAGACAAATTTTTCAATTTTATCGCCCGTTCAATTTCCCCCCATCTGTTTCAGGAACAATTGGTGTATATACGAAACGTAGGAACGATTCACGTAATATCTATTCATCAGATACCACAATACTAATCAATCAAAATGTTCCTTGAAAAGCCTGCAACCATGCGGTAGCTATTCGACGAAACTTCGGTTTTCAAATGTCTCGTACGATCCGTAACGTGACACTTATTCGAAAAGCGAAATGCTGAATCCTAGCAGACAATAGACAGACATTCTATATCAATTCAACGTATCACATAAACTGGGTTATGACTTTTTCGTTGCTTCAAATCGATCTAAGGGACAATTGTAACCAATGCTCGTTCGTGAACATACATCTATTATATTCAAACATTTGTTTGGGACAGGGCACAGCGAGGGTTGATTTTTTTTTGTAAAGACACAAAGTTTATCATAATGAAATACTACTTTTCATATTTAAAAAAAGACCAGGATCATTTTAATTTCATAAAAAATGAACTATCGAGATTGTTTATTTTTTCAATATAAATTAAATACATTTATTTATTAAGCTAATGCACACACACATATCCATATACACAGTTTATTGAATAATTACGAATCATGTTATTAAAAATGAGAAAAAAACATAGGTTGTTTATATTCAATTAAGGCGGGATACACACTGCCGACCAAAATTTTTCGGATACTGCACATAATTGCCAAATAATGTTAGAATAATTCAATTCATTGTATTCATTATTTTACGAAGGTATAATGAATTGTATTATTATTCTAATATAGTTTGGCAATTATTCAGTCATCGAAAGTTTTGCAAGTGCCCGAAAACTTTTGGCCGGTAACATGCGACAGAAAAAAAAAAGCAATTTTGAGAGGTTTTTTAACCGAAGAAATATTTATTGTACATATATCAAACTGAAGATATACTTGAATAGAATATTTAAGTGTGCAAAACAATTTTTTGAAATTCATTTATAATTAAAATGGCGATGGTGTGTCAGAGTGTTACAGCAAGGTTACCGCGGGAGCTGCGAATCGGCGTGCAGTCTAGCTTCCCGTAGACTTTGATTTGCAGAAAACATCATTTTTTCAGTTAGAACATGCATATTTTCTATTTGACAGCAATTGAAATAAATAAAATGCAAATTCAAGAGAATGGCACGCATTTACAAAAAAAATCTACGTTTTACGCATAATTTCGGTAAAATGTGGATTAAAAAGAATTTTTTTTTCCACATTCTACCGTACGTGGTGTTGTCATAATGTTTTCTTATTATACGGGACAAATATCTGTTACGGACAATTATTCTGTCTAAATTTCAATGCAGACCCTGCGGAGTTAAAAGTTGCAAATTTTTAAACCCATTATGTCCCAATCTGAATAGTCGACTGTTCTGAAATTTCACTCAAACATGCATAATGATATGAACAAGGCCTGGTTAAAATTTGAAAAAAATGTGTAGAAATCGTGAGCGCGCGCTCGCTCTACCTTAAGGGATAACACCACTCTAGGATTTTGGAAAAATCGTTTTTATTCTTAAAAAATACTTTAGGGTCATAAAAACAATAAGCAACTGGTCATATAGCGATTTTTTTTTAACGTTCAATTATCGATTTTGCCTCAGCGCCTCGGACTTATTTCGTGCGCCTCGTACAACTTTAAAAGCATTTTTCTCGGAACAACTTTGTTCAAACTGCGAGGACGGATTACTCGAACACCTTTGCATGGATCGATTTGAAATTTTGCTACTAGTTTCACAATTACATTCTCAATGGGAGTACGGAGCCATTTTTTTATTGAATGTAAACGATGTTTTGATAAACAATTTACTGCTTATTTTTGGGCAAAAAAATCCACTTATTTCTATCAAAGTGCGCCATTTTTTCAAAATTTGATTTAAAAAAATCCCGATGTAGTCCTATAGCTAATAATATATAGATTATCATTTTTATTTGCTTTCTGTTCCAGGTCTTATACTTTACGAGAAAACTGTCCTCCCGCGAAGCTATTTGTAAAAAACACGTTGTTCAAGATGGGCTCTGTCGCCGCCATTTTGTATGAAAATTATAATAAGATGTTTTTTTATACTTTAATATGTGTTAAATAAACCCTCTCAAAAGAAATCCTATCCCTTTTTTGATACTCCCAAAATAAATTGTCAAAGTTAGGCCTCATTTTCTGGCGCTAAAGTGGTGTTATCCCTTTAAAAAAATCCATTTTTGGATCGTTGTAAATGTATATCCCGCCTTAAACTCGCGGCGTTATCGTTATATGTGCGAAAAATCGATTAGATCGTATACCAAATAAAAAGTATTGCAAACAAATTATTTCGATATACGTGTACGTATACAGCAATGATTTCAGTTTCATTGTATGTCTAAAGGTCTAGAGGATTCGATTAGGAATGATTCGTCTTTATTGTATCATTCTGCTAAGAGCATGTGATTGGATTCAGAAAAAAAGTTCATTGTGCCCCGCTCAGCACACCCGACGAATTTCATCGCATTCTCACTGCATTGGTACAATAAATTTCGTAAGCAAAATGTCGATTGCGTCGGGTGGAGCGCCCGCACGAGAAGTACAAAAGACCGCTCGCCGCAGAATCTGGTGGAATTTAGATTCATTGTGAAATTTTTAGTACGTGTGAGAGAACACCGAGAAATTGTACAATTTCTTTTCTGCGTAGGCTCGGATTCCTGTCGTACAGCGTGAGCGCTTCGAGTAGCAAAACGGAATATCGATCTTGGTCACTCTTTTGGAACGAGCACCCGTAGGTTGATAGTTACTCCTCCCGTCGCTCAAAAACGATCGATCACTTTCCATAGCGTCAAAGGCATTTCGTAATACAAGGTCGTTGCGGTACCAAACAGATTCGTCTGAACGCACATGGAAAAACTGTTTCTCGAATAAATTAACCGCTCCAATATAGATCGAAAATTAAAGTGCTTATGCAACGACGAATACAAGCAATTTTTTTTTTATAACATTCTTTCCGTCCGAAAATAATTTTTATTATTTTCATTTTATATTAGTATAAAGATTTTCTTTCGTAATTTTTTTTATTCTCCATTCGTAAGTCTTTGAAACAACTGAGGCAGCAATGCGTTTGTTTTATGCAATACACTCTCCAAATCGTAGGAATGATAGTGATTTAATTAAACAATTAGAATCGCTGGTAATAAATTGTGTTATGGAAAATTTAGCAAATTTTTCATAAGTAGACACTTCATTTATTATATTTTATTTATGATATTTAAACCTCAATCCGTTACTGTGCCTATAACATTTTGTCCCTCCTGCAACGAAATTATGATTTATCCACTTAGCATGTCAAACGCTAGATCAGAGAAATAAATATATTTAAAATCAAATGTAAAAACATCATCGTGTAAAAACATATTGCCTGCATTTTACAAGTCACATTTAGAAGGAAAAAAAGAAATTGACTCAATGGAGGAAATAATTGCCCAGTTTTCTTTTTGGCATGACATTTTTCATTATAGCGCACCATTATTATGTCGTTCAAGTTTTCTTTCTACTTTTTCAAGCTACGAATTTTTCGCACGTTTGCCATTATTGGCTCCCACCATGCCAAAATCGAACCACATGGACACTCCATTAGATGGAGCGTCAAGGAAGGGTTATCAAGACTGGGTCATCTGTTCGGCGATACTCGAAAAAAGTTGTTAAAAGTCCGGAGAGCCTTTGGCGTTAATCAGCAAATATATGAGCCTGGTTCTCTGACTCGGTGGATGTTGCTCTGCTCAAGGAGGTTGGAGCGGTCAAGTTGAGTCAAATGACGGCTTAAGAATTTTTTTTCAATGAACCTAGGAAAAATGTCTACGAGCTAAGATTTATTCCGTAGATGCGATTTTTCCATAAAATATATAATTAAAGGGCTAAATTATGCATTTTTATATTTTTATTACGTAAATAAGAAAAGCTTTCGTGTTACTACCAACTTGTAAAAGTATAACATTATCGATGATTATTTTGAAAAAACTGCGTCAGCGAATGTTTTATACCACTTAGAATGGATTTTTGATTCATTTATAATTATGCACATTTATATTTATTTCACGATATTATATATTATTGCCATTAATTAATATTAAGTGTTGCGGAAATACGGCATCTTCGCGGACATTGAGATTGGCAGCAATGCTCTTCATTCGCCATTCAAGATTCGTAATCTTTCATCAAACCTCGGTGGTTCAATATTGAATATACATGATTTACGATAGACAAGATGGGTTTTTTTCTAAATATTTACAAACGTTTAGTTTGCGTTACTCCGATTTTAGAAATGATTGATCTGGGTGCTAAATAGCCAAAAAATTACATCACCCATAGCATAAACTTGCCCACCTAACCGCGCGTAAAATTATATACATTAAACTATTTTTTATCTCTGGTGTTTTGTGGTGATTTTTTTTATTCGTAATTCCTCAGTATAGTCTAGAGAATATCATATATACATATTTTTCAATTTAACTTTGATTGCGGCTAACGATCCAACCGCCTTAAGGCTCTCCGCTGCAAGACCTCGCAAACTGGTGTCACAACCCTTACCTTGCACTGAGTTTTTATGTGCCCTCATGCATGGTGCCAGCCATTCATGTCATTCACACGTAACACTTTAACACGTAAACAATTTTTTATATAAAGGGTGTCTCAAAATGACCTGACACTTTCAATTGCGCGCCATTTTTTTTTGTTGACGAACACAGATTATTAATCTTTAACAACTGGCATCATGAAGTATTGAGGTTTAGTATGGAGAATTAAACGGTCGAGCAACGCATAGAAATTGTGAAAATTCACTTAAAAAAATGGGGAAAATTTTGCAGGGACGGTTCGTAAAGCCTGCACAACTTTTGGTCATCATAACGCATCACCTCACAACACTGTGGTGAATTTAATCACAAAATTTGAGGTTAGTGGTTCAATTCTGAGCGCGAAAAGCAGTGGCCGTCCTCATACGGGCCGGTCGAATGAAAACGTAGCCGCAGTGAGTGCGAGTGTTGACGGAAGTCCTTCCGCACCTCGATTTGCCATCGTGCTCAGGAATTGAACATTCAAGATGCTCTGTGCACCGAATTTTGACGAAAGATCTGCATATACATGCTTCATAAGATCCAATTGACACAAGAACATGTGTGTGACATTGACACGTGTGTTCCACACATAACCTCCATGTTTGTACCTTATATCAAAATGGAAATATTCGTACTTTTCAAATAAATAATACGTTTTATTAAGGGGTCTTCTCACTTTGGGCGCTAAAAAAAGGCTTTTTTCATGATTTTTTTTATAGGTTTATATTATAGATCTTGATATAAAAGTTGTTACACTTAATGAATACACTTTCGAAATACACTAAAAAAATGTTTATTTAAGTCACTATTTATAGACGAAAATGGTAGGTCTGCGCTGTTGATGAAATCACGGAGATGGATCATCCGAAACAAAAAAATCAAACAATTTTAGATTCAGTACGTTAATGGCTATAGCGCATATCATACGATTTTTTATATATGCACAAATAACAAAATGGCAGACATTTTTGGAAAAAAACGTGTTTTTTCACTGTTTTTGGCAAAAAAATAGTAAATATCGAAATTTGAAAAAATCCCTGATACGCGCTATAGCTATAGTTGTAAAAAATTCGTGGTTAAAATTTCATAAGAACCGGTTCAGTAGTTTCGAAGATTTTATCATCCAACCGTCGAAAGTCGTTGTTTCGATAAAAACACGTTTAAAGTTTGTTTCGGTTACATAAATAGATTTAAAAAAAAGCTTATGTATTTCGAAAGTGTATTTATTAAGTATAACAACTTTTATATCAATATCTATGATATAAACCCATCAAAAAATTAATGAAAATATCCTTCTTTAACGTCTAAAGTGAGAACACCCCTTAAAAAATAAGAATGTCAGGTTATTTCAAAACACCCTTTATCAGGAATAATGCTCATGCATTTTATGATTTTTCTCTGAATCCGCTAAATCCGTTTCGCACCCTCGAGTCTATCCAGAAAACGAAGAATAGGGATTTTATCCGAATTTGCACAGCATCGTCATCGTATAGCTGTCGTACATCCTGAATTCATCATCTCGTCCACGATGGATGGAAAATCAGCCTACAGATCGAATAAAAAATCGGCCCAACGATTCTTACACTCATCTGGTTGCTTGAGTGCTTATGAAGACGTCGAAGCGTTAAGGTGGGATATACAATTAGACAGGAAAAAAATAAGCAATATTGAGGAATTTAGTAAACTGAGAAAAAATTATTCTACAATTATCAAACTTTAGGTATATTTTAGTAGTATATTTAAGCATACAAAACAATTTTTTTAAATTTATTTCTCATCAAAATCGCGGAGCTGTGGAAGAGTGTTACAGCAAAGTCGCCGCGGGAGTTGCGAATCGGCGTGCAGTCTAGCTTCGCGTAGACTTTGATTTGCAAAAAAGTTCGCACATTTTTTCAGTTAGATCATGTATCGTTTCTATATGACGGTAATTACAATGGAGGAAATGCAAATTTCTATATATATATACAAACGCATATATAGTTCTATCGTTTAAAGGAACAAACAGAAATCGATTTTTTTATCGTTGAATATGTATATCCCGCCTTAAAGATGTACCACAACAATAAATACTTTGATGGCGAATCAGACGCAACGTTTCGACAGCACATTGAGTGCTGTGATGCTTTAGTAACCCTCAAAAGACACCAAAAAAATCACAGCCGTTTATCGAAATATTTTACCGCAACGCTCGAATTTCACATAGTTTCGTAGACCACCATTAGTGCGAAACAAAGAAGAAAAGAATTTAACCATCAAAACAGCCCAAGCGGTGGTCACGCTTGTGATTCAACGAACGTGGTAAGAAACGAATATCTCAGATTTACCGTATTTGTACCCGACCGCACGAGAGGGTTGCGCCAATTTTGAAAGATTTCGATAGTAAACGCTTACGAGCACAATGCGAGATCTTATTTCGATCGTAGAGTGCCCATTCGCGGTGAGCAGGGCACGCCAACTTTATTTCGAAAGCAAATGCGAAGGACTACAGGCGTGCTATATTATTTGCCATAGCTTCACGTAAACGCGTGCACTATTGTGACGAAACGAGGCCCGAAGTTAATCTCCGGGGGACAAGTGGTTAGCGAGCGAGTCTGGAAAAGGATAAATTGTCCCTAAGTACTGGAGAGAGACGACAGCTCACATGGATTTATCAGTGTATAAATAAATAAATATCAATGTTCTTTAGTATCCTTTTATAATCTTTGAATTTCCCACTTTATTCCTATCGTTTTCTATAGGCATAGGCATCACTTGATGGATAAATAATTCATGAATGTTCGATAGATCTGTTCACAAAGTGTATTTCATTTTTGTGGAGCGGGAGAAAACATGTGTACACTCGTTTTTGTTGTTTTACTGTATTTTTTAGTGATTTTTCTTAAAAGCTCTCGACCTATGTGCCTTTGTGTTTGAAAAAATGCATTTATTTTTCACCAACCGTTTCCCAGCAAATAAACCGGTATTGGGCCATTTTGTTCGGGCTTCTAGGTAGATGTAGCCCCTTAATGTAAAGAAACGTATGAGGTACCTGCGGGTAATAAGGCCTAGCTAAGGGATATTTAAGATCAAATGAAAAATATCCAATTTAATCAAAATGTTTTAATTATAATCATTATTAAGGTTCAATTTCTATAAAACATAAACGAGAAATGGTAACTTGTACTTTGCCAGTAGGCCTTGTTCTCCTATGGTAGGTTAATAAGGCCTACGGCTTTAACGTACTTAAATAATCAAAATATACGTAATATATTTGATATTTCAGAACAATAATCACATGAATGCAGCTATCAGACTTGAAATTCTTGATTAAAAAAAGTATTAATTGCCTCACCTAAAAGCACTCGAAACGATCAGTATCATCCTCTGACAAACCGATGCACTCCCCATGATACCATTTGCCGCACTTAGTGCATTGCTTTATATCAGCTATCTCATCCTCTTCACAGCCATGACAGTACCACCTCTCTTGCTTTTGTGAAGTACCACTGTTATCTTTCGAAGTGGATTTATTTACAGATGTGGTCTTTTTTTCTTTAGGGTTGAGATTTTCTTATTTTCTTCACTATTTCTGTCAAACAGATCTTTCGTGACTGGAGTTCTTCTGTAAGATTTTTCGATCCACCGTTTTTTTCAAACTGCCCCTCTGGAGATTTTTCTAATGGATCGTTTCTAATAGTTGGTTTTCTAATAGAGACGGTATCTAATAGTTCTTCTGGGAGACCAGTACCTCTCAGCAGGTTTATATGAACTCAAAGTTCCTCTTTGCGCTGCTCGGACAGCTAGCACCAGGTCGTTTTCTGACCAAAACGCTCGTTTAGGAGGCATCAGGATCGAGGCACTAAAAATAACGATCAAATAATTAGTACTAAATATGCGTACTATTCATTCACACTCGTAATATCTTTAAAGTATAGTAAAACACATTATAAAACAAACGAACTTTGATACAAGAAGTAGGAGGATAATAAGGCTTATGGTTAAATTTAGTAGTGAGTAAAATCTAAATAAAAAATATTTGGACCATGATACGTTATCAAAATATTTAAGATCATCGAAGCTTGAATTATTGAAGATGAAGACTGTGATTACGTGTTATTAGCCGACCGGCCCTATTACCCGCAGGTACCTCAGTCCTTGTCAGAACTATTCGAGTGTAAGAACAAAAAAACACGATCGAATTGACGAAAAATATTATCGGCCTGGCTCAGTATTCGATTTCGTGTCCGTGGCTGCATGATTGACGGTAATTTTTTTTAGTGTACAGACAAGAACCACATACAAGTTAATACAGTGGGTGTATTATCTACAAATCCATTACTTATTGTATGCGATCAAATAACGATTCTATTCCATTAGGGTAATCCTTTTACGAATCTGAATATTTAACAATGAACTGATTTTCGTCTATAATTTAATAAAAATACATCTCACCATATTGACAAAATTTAAAGCCGTTACCAAATTTTTCACGAAAAATTAGGGTTCTAAAAATCGTCCCATTTATACGGCAGTGTCGAGATGACATGCTGACCACATATATATCTAATCATTTATACACTAAATAACTCTGGATGTCTGGTATAAACTGCTCTACGTGTGTGAAAAATTATAAAGAATCCGTATTGACAAAAAAACAGGGGGTCACCGAATGTTTAGAGAAAATATTGATGATTAAACTTGACAGAATGTGCATGACAAGCAAAAGAATGTTGGTAGCCGCGACTTTTCAGAGAAAACGTAAAAATGTCTAAATCTACTAAGGTTGCGCGAAGTTTTTTATTCCAGTCTATCGTTGGGTATGATAATTGATTGTAACTTATTTTTTTATTAAGCGCAACTGTAATTTACCAATGATTCAGAAGGGCCCTACTTATGCCCCCGCAAAGTACGGCCCTCCGCGAAAGGAATACCTTAACTGTACGCACACTTTTACTACTCATTCTGTAGATAAATTAATTACTCCAGTGATCACTATAAGATATTGGATAAACAGTAATGATCATCAATCATTGACGCACCGAGATCGACCGATAAGTTACCCTGATCGATGCAAGGTGCACTTATGAAATAAATAGAAACAAGTTGCGAAACTGTAACAGATTATAAAACATTCCTATTTCACCCGAAGACAGTATCATTTTGAATGGTATCTTTGACAATAAGTGAATGCATAAAAACGTAGTTTTCAATGCTTAATTTCAGCTCGTCACATTTGACAACCGTTACCCTATCAAGCTAACACGTGCTGCCTCGTAATTCATTTCCGCATCGATTTCTTTCGAATTAAGGCCTTAGGCCACAGTAACGGGCATAAAATCATGTGCGAATTTAACATTTTTTCGTATGAAAAGGTGATTCACTCATACAATTAATTACACATCTATTTAGTATGAATATCAAGATGTTAGCATTTTTTTCGATGTACAAAATGGCCGACTACTTATATTTTCTTTTGTTATCATTTTTTTAGGCGCTCCGCGGCATGACATTTAGCACCCACAATTTTTTACTTAGAACAAAAAACAAAAATTCTCGTCAACCTACATAGAATACCTAGAGAAGTACGTACGGAATTTAAAAAATATTGTTTTCATCAAATGTTGTAGGTACTTGAACATAAGAAATGAATTTTCAGTGAAAAATTTCGTTATAACTGCTGATAAACTGCTCATAAACTGAAAAGTTTTCGATTAATCAGAAATTACGTACGTACTTCTCTGCGAAATGCAATTAGGAACATAACTTTTAAATTTGAAGTAAATCGAGTGAAAATTGTTGAAGTTATTTGTCACGCCAATTGGCAAAAAGCTGTTTCGAGAAGTTTCGAGTAGTCGGCCATTTTGTACATCGAAAAAAAATATATATATTTTCTGACAGCTTGATATTCATACTAAATAGATGTGTATTTAATTTTATGAGTGAATCACTTTTTCATACGAGAAAAAATTGTCAAATTCGCACATGATTTTATACGCGTTACTGTGGCCTAAGGCCTTAAGATCAACCGCATATTTTCGAAGCGCACTTCCCCGCTATCGTTAAAATAGACCGTCATATTCCAAATTGGACCCAAGTAGTACTTCGAATCGATAGAACACGATGAGCAATATGCCACGATTTTAGCGGAGTGAAAAAGACGCAGGAAGTCGGAAGAATTTATTGGAGGAAGGAAAAGTATCGGGAGCGTGGCGTGGGTCGATTAAAAGGTGATCAGGATCCGTTGAAAAGGTTCAAACAAGGAGGTTGGTGTATCGACAGGCTAGAGGGCGCCTCCCCGGACTTTGACAATAAGGAATTTATCATTCACCGTATCGAATGTCTCCTCGCGTGAACTCGATAATACATTACGAGGCTATAAAAGATATAAACGCGCAGTGTTATTATGTATAACAGATACGCGTGCAAGAGTCGATATACAAGCTTTACAATAGGCATTCCCGAGATATATATCCGCCTCTGTCTTAGCACAGACAAATATCGCGGACACACCTTCCTCATCGCCCCTACGTACATGGATTCGCGACAAATCCACAATATACGCGTGTAATTTCGTATACCAGCTTACGTATACGAAATAAAACCTTAAATTACTTTTTCTATCGATCCAACATTACATCCTTGTTAAAGGGGTCATCCCATGTGACAGCTATTTTTTTTCGCTTTTTTAGGAATTTTTTTGGTGAACCATTAAAACACACTCTCTTTGCATTTTTACCGCACATTTATTAACATTTTAACAGTCCCTCAGAATTTTATCAAACGAAAATAACGAGTTGAATGGACTTTACACCGTTCGGAAAACACTCATCTGTAAAAAAAAGTTTGTTGACGGCTGTAGTGAATCTGGAGGTTTTGCTCATCTGAGATAAAAAAAAATCAAACGGCAGTTTAATTTGTACTCTTGAGGCTACCGCCGGAACTAGAGTAAAGTGAAAATATCGAAAAATGCATTTTTGGCGAGCTTTTAAAAGCTAAGTTCCAAGCTTCGTCATTTTTTCGACTTTTTCAGCTTAAAAAAACTATGGTAGATATCAGAAATATTCGAGTTCGGATGAGAACTATAGAAGTGCTGACTATGCCATAAAAATTGAGCGAAAACCGTTCAATAGTTTTTGAGATATCATGAACGCCGATGTGAAAAATAGGGATTTGAGAAGAGCACGTTTAAAAGTTAAGAGTACGATTTACACAAAGAAAATGTTGACTCACTATTAGTCTGCAATACCAGGTCCATATAACACGTACACATTTTTTGCAACTTATGTTAGCAACATTTTTTTTCTTCGATTTTTCTTATCTGTCCCAATGCCGTGATAATTTAACGATAGTGATTAGCAATAAGCAATTATTAGAATCGATATTTACTGAAATTTTGGCGAGATCTTCGATTTTCAAAAACAACGATAGTTTTGTTACCTTCAATATCAAGGAATAAACCGCGGATAAATTTTACAAATAAATTAGGAACGAAGAGGGGTCGAGAAAGAAGTCGTGAACTAAAGAGAAGAAATAGTGGTAAAATAAGAGAAGAAAAAGGTGAATTACGAACTAACAAGGAACATCCCTCAGGTGTCCGCCGCCGATTTTGTTGAAACTAATATATGTGATAGAGCATCGAAAACTTTGAGACACGTATTTTTTTTTATCGGCGGAAAAACGGATTTAAGGGGGGAAACTGCCCCTCAAAGAAAGGCGTGTCGAGGGGAGATTTTGCAGTTTCACCCAGAAGCAATTCACCGATCTGAATGAAACAAAAACGAAAATTCTTCTAATGAAAAGCGATGAAAAATCCACTATGAAGATGTTAAGAAAAAATTAAATTAGGGGGTAAACCACCCCTCAATTTGCCTTTTTTCACCCCACACTTAAGAGGGTTGTATGCAAATTAATAAAACAGGTATCATTTTGAAGAGCAATTAAAATTAAAGTTGACGGGTTTTTGCGTTTTGGCGGCATAGCAAATTTAACGGGGTAAACCACCCCTAATATAAATTTGTTCATCACCCCTCAAAGTTTCTCCCACAAGCAGTCCACCGATCTGAATGAAACAAAATCGAAAATTCCTCTAATATTAAGCGATGAAAAATCCACTACAAGAGTGTTGATTAGAAATATAATTAAGAGGTAAACCACCCCTCGATTTGCCGTTTTTCACCCCACGCTTAAAAGGGTTGTATGAAAATTAATAAAACATGTATCATTTTACGGGGAATGAAAATTCAAGTTGACGCGTTTTTGCGTTTCAGCGGGACAGCAAATTTAAGGGGGTAAACCACCCCTAATATAAATTTGTTTCCACCCCTAATATAAATATCCGCGGATTCAAAATACTCTCCCGCGTTTTTAAATTATTACGTTTTTAAATTTTTACATTTTCAGGGTAAACTACCCCCTCTAATTGCTCTTTGTTTGAAGTTTCGCAAAAGATTTCACGAATTTCGTTAAAACTGTTTTCATTCCATCGGTAATATCAATTTTATGTTTGTGTGTGCAGGCATATTCGTTTTGAGCTTTAGGAGCGGTACTTTGGGAGTGGGGACGTGGGGCTACCCCTTACTCATAAGACTGATATTTTCGTGTCGAAACGCTTCCGATTTTAATATGCACGTCCATTAACCATCTCCATAGGAATAAACATACACTTCTACTATATCATTAATTATAATAATTTCCAGAATAAGTTATAAGGCTCACTTCGTATATTTCGGAACGATGATGCGCCTGGATCAAGCGACAATTTAGCCAGCGACGTAGTTTTGTGGAGGCATGTATATTTGTATTATTTTACCGTTTATTTAATTAAACATATTCATGAAACTGAGGGTTTTATAGTAGGTTAACGAACAAGTTTTTAATATATTTTGACATATTTTATTTGGTAATCATATCAGCTGATTTAATTAATAGTACTTGTGAAAAGTATTGCAGTCATATGCCGTCAAATCATTTTCTTGTGATATATACTTTTTTTTTCTAGTCTATCAACTATCAACCATCAACAATCATGGCTCATAATTCCTGCAATAATGATAATCGTCAAAAAAATGCTTTAAACACAACGATTTTTTGCACCATGCACATCTGATAATGGCCAAATGATTGCAACCCGGTATTTCACAATGTGTGTTCGATTCACCAAAACCAAAGGTAACATGATTTTCAAAATCTTCTGATTTTTTAAATGAATGGAAATGAACAAATTTATGTTAGGGGTGGTTTACCCCCTTAAATTTGCTGTCCCGCTGAAACACAACAACGCGTCAACTTGAATTCTGATTCCCCTTCAAAATGATACCTGTTTTATTCATTTTCATACAACCCCCTTAAGCGTGGGGTGAAAAACGGCAAATGGAGGGATGATTTACCCCTTAATTATATTTCTAATCAACACTCTTGTAGTGGATTTTTCATCGCTTAATATTAGAGGAATTTTCGATTTTGTTTCATTCAGATCGTTGGACTGCTTGTGGGAGAAACTTTGAAGGGTGGTTTCATCCCCTAACACCGTTTTTCTGCCGATACAAAAAAAAACATGTTCAATAGTTTGCAATGCTTTACCACATATATGAGTTTTAACGAAATCGAAAGCGGATACTTCAATGATGTTTCTCGTCAGAGGGGTAGTTACCCCTTAAGACGAATGTAATAATTTTGACATATGGTAAAACATTAAATTGTAGCTTATAGAAATATTTAAAATCAGCGGATATACTTTAAACACAGAAAAACGACCATGATAAATAAATTTATGTTAGGGGTGGTTTACCCCCTTAAATTTGCTATGCCGCTAAAACGCAAAAACCCGTCAACTTTAATTTTAATTGCCCTTCAAAATGATACCTGTTTTATTAATTTGCATACAACCCTCTTAAGTGTGGGGGAAAAAAGGCAAATTGAGGGGTGGTTTACCCCCTAATTTAATTTTTTCTTAACATTTTCATAGTAAATTTTTCATCGCTTTGCATTAGAAGAATTTTCGTTTTTGTTTCATTCAGATCGGTGGATTGCTTCTGGATGAAACTGCAAAATCACCCCTCGACACGCCTTTCTTTGAGGGGCGGTTTCCCCCCTTAAATCCGTTTTTCCGCCGATAAAATAAATACGTGTCTTAAAGTTTTCGATGCTCTATCACATATATGAGTTTTAACAAAATCGGAGGCGGACACCTGAGGGATGTTCCTTGTAAGAGCGATGGAACACAATCAGGAAACAAATATTAGAAACTATTTTTTAAGAATGTAACATTTTTTATACCCATTTCCTTTTTAAATAAAAAAATCTACAGAATTACACAAAGTGCAACTATTTCATGGCATTGAAAATGTAATCAAGCATTTCGGGTAATAAAAAACAGGTACATGTAAATAATGAGTTGGTTTTTGATGTTTTTACAAAAATATTGATACATTGAGCCAAATAATTGGGTTTGTTTGGCTTTTTTGTTTGTTTGTTCGGATTTGTATGGGTGTGTTTGGGTTTGTTTGTATAATAATTGTTGTCATTTTTTGTAGTATATTTGTAGTATAATTTTTTAATTAATAACAAGATTAGAATCGGGTGCGTCAAGGGCTTTTCTTAACCAATCACAGGCATTCAGCATGCCATAGCTCCCCCCATTCTACTACAACACAGTGGCAGTGGAGTGGGGGTAGCGTTAGTTTCATGTGACATCCAGCTAATTCAGGCCCCTATACCCGGCCTACCTCAACAAACATATAGTTTCAAAAGCACTTTCAATGGTAATAACTATATTTTAAAACATTGCATATGTGAATACAGACTTTGAAAAATGGTTTGCTATGAATCGATAAGTACATGATGGTCTGAAAAAAAATTAGTTCGCAATTGAGTAAATGAGTATGACGATAATCGTCTCAGGCCTTTAACTCAATTCCAAATGTCACAATCAGTGTAGAATACGAAATCTACTTAAGTAGATAGTAATAAATAAATACAATAATAAATACAAGTAGTAATAAATACAATAATAATTATCCACGTTATAAAAAAATGGACACAACGATTAATTGGACCGAATTGATTGGAGAGATGACTAAGGCTAATTCAGTCTGGACTGAATTTTGGTTCGTGTGAGGGATAATACGATTGTCTTATGATCGCGGTATAATGATCGTTTATAAGTACGGAGAGCACAGGGGACGTTCGGGGGCTGAACAATGAAACGCGAGGCTGGTGAATCGGGCGTGTTGGAATATCCTAGTTTGGAATTCCAAAGATACTGGGCTTTGTTTCGCCATCATATATCGTAATAAGTGTGGCAATAGCTGGGCCCATGGGGCCCTCATTACCAGCGAGCGATGCATTTTATCGTAAGATCTATCATTAAAACACCTACTCGTTTCGCGAATACCACCAATCACGGATATACAATAGTTATAGAACGCACGCGCACCATCTCTTTCGCGTTCATCAATTTTTCTATTGTGTGCCTAGAAAGTACTCTTTGACAATTTAAATATCGAAAATGTTAAACATGCCTCGAAAAATTGTAAAGAATATTCAACATTGAATGCCATATGTATACGAGACTACAACTTGTGTAAATAAAAAATATTACTGGCCGTAAAATTAAGTTGCTCTACACAGTTGAAAAATAGGTTGTTCATGTTGGATCAAAGTATGCGAGGATTTAAATAACGGTCAAAGAATTTGCCGAAAAATTTTTTTATTAAAAAAAACATCGGTTTCCGCGGCCATGTTTTTTCATTAATCATTATCTCTTTTTTCTGCGAAAAATCACATAGAAAAGTGTAGAAATTAAACTCTATGTAAATCTCTATACCACATTGAAGGGTTTCCCTTAAGATGTGTAAGCTCTATATTGAAATGTATGTCAATTTCATAAATGATTAATCATCATCATTTAATAATGATCACACCCAATAAATTCGATCAATATGATAACCACGTGATCGCTTGGCGAGCACAATCATTGTATAAATATTAATTAAAGTTTTATTATTCGCGACTGATCGCAACAACAGTATTATAAACACTCGACGAAAAATAGATAACGGATCTGACAATTCTGTGAGCGTGCGATCGATAGCGCTTGTCCAACATGCTCCGCAACTTGATCGGAACGTCTGTATATCGAGTTCCTTAGAAGGAAGAAAAGAAAGAAAGAGCCTCTTGTTATTTCGTCGCGTCAGTGACAACCTGGATAACACTGGAGATCGGGTTACTTGAGGAAGAATTGAACGCATTGCATCTTGTAAAATGAAAGTTTTCTTTTTCTTTTTAAAGCGGCGCAACAGAAACATTTGTGAATATGGCAACATTATAACACCCACCAGACTCGCCCGTAGTAAATCGACCACGCAATCCGCCTGTCATTGCATCACATACAAATACATACACCATTCCTATGTATAATAACCACGACTTTCGAGAGAAGGAAAGAGAAAATTATTTTGAAAAAACAATTAATCGTAATTCGAATTCGAAGAGAGAGATAGGGTGAGAGAGGGAGAGAGAGTGAGGCGGGGGAAGAATGTGTAAGATTATCTACGTCAGATGACATTAGATTAGTTCTGATTAGAGTAGATTTGTCATGCCTTAAGGCAATTCATAATTCTAGTTGCACACGATGATACTTAGAAAATAATAAGTAAATAAAAATATAAAAATAATCACAAGTCATAATGAATATAGCCCACTATTAATAAAAATCATAGAAAATAATCAAATGAAGCCAACTAGTAATAAGATAACATTATTACAGAATAATTATAGTCACAACGTAAGGGCAGTGACAAATAACATCGGGAGTGAGGGGGAGGCAGAGAGGAAGAAAGAAAGAAGGAAATAATAAAACTACTGTGTAGCAAATCGAAAAAAAAGAACGAAAACGTTTTAATAAAAAAATTATAATATAATTATTGCCGAGTAAGGGTCGTGGCAAAAATGAGAGAGGGGAGAGAGGAGAGACAGAGAGAGAGAGAGAGAGAGAGAGAGAGGGAGAGAGAGGAGCGAAAAAAGGCGTCGAACTACGTAGGGGGAAAGAAGGAAGAATTCAATATTGTTTCGATCACAAACGAGCATATATATATATGTGTGAGTACATGCGCTTTGAATCATGCGTGCGTAACGATTTCGTGGGCTACCGGATGTTTCGATAACGCACGCGTATCTGCCTAAGCATCAGGGAATACTCAAATATTCAGACATTGTTTTTCAGCAACGTCTCACAATATTATACTCCTCAGCTTGTACTAGCACTCATATACGCGTGCACTGCACGCACGCATTCATACAGGGCATTTCAGATTATACCAATCATCCCTGTCCTCCCTGATCGAACAGTATATGAGCCAATTCCTGATACCAGATAATATCCCGCTTTGCAAAAAAAGACCGAAATTACCAAAAATTCTCGCTCAAATTATCCCGTTTTCAAATCATTAACTTGTAGAATTAAAAAATCATTCATAAAATTGTCAATGAGTTTCAGGCAATTTTGTCAACGATTCTGGCATCAAAGAATTGTACACTCCTGACAACGACTTGGAATACACGTTTTATCTATTATTATTCCGGTATAAAAAACGTGCTATTATAAAAATACGGTTGACGGGAAAATGGTGATATTTGTAACTTTGGTGCCGCATTTTCAAATCCAGTACTGAATATAATTGTTTTTTTTCGTTACTATAGGCTGTCGTGCGGATAATAACTTTCGAATTATTTTCACTCTCACGCTCGTTACTAGCCATCCCGACTGTTATCGCATGCTTCTGACCCACATTATTATTCCTTTTCAACACCACATAGCATAACAATAATTCATCCGAATTGCATTTTAATCGATCTCCGATAAATCACCCTACAGACATCATATACTGAAGTGCTACGAAATAGATAACGTAATTTGTGGAAAAAAGGACAATTCAATCATTTTGGGAAAAGTATTTGCGCCACAATTATGAACAATATGAGCCTCATTAACTTTTCTATAAACTTAAACAAAACGTTTTATCTGTGTAGAAAAAAATGTTCAGGTACTTTGCCCAAATTTGATATACAGTTATTTGAACAATAATTGGAGCCACGTAAATTATTTTCTCGGTATCAAATTTTACGCACTAATTTTAATATTATCAATCTTAGACAATTTTTGCAATATATACTATAACAAAAAAAGTCTTGAACGCTAAGAAACCATGAGTTCTCACAACGAAAAATCTTGACGTTCACAAAATTTCTAATATTGTTATTCAAACAATGATTAGAGATCAGTCGATTAGGTTTTGTGTGTCCATGATTTTTATAGTCCTCGTACCTACGTACCTACATAACGAAAACCACGTGGTATGGTCTAATTTAAATGAAATTTTGTAGGTGTGTAGGGTAGACCAAAATATCATTTTTATTTTCGCAGAATCCGTTTTTTGTATTTTGTTTTTTATGCGCATTTACGAAGGTTTTCTTTATTAAATTGGAAAGTAACTTTGTAAATAGTGGAAAGAGTGGAAAACCAGCCGGAGATTTTCTCTTTCGTTGATATCCCACAATAAAGGAATAAGAAATGGCCTTTCAATTTTTCGCTAACATTGGTACATAAGTAGGTGAAACTTTTTCGATGTGCGACCAATTTCGTGTTATTCTAAACAGTTGGAATATAATAGGGAGCATTACTGCCAATTTCTTCCGCTAGAAGGAACATTGCATTATAACGTAAACAAAACATGACGTTTAATGGGATTCTCTTTGGTTTTGCCCGTGTTTCTGCGACTACTATTGAAATTTCGTTAAATAATCCGTTTGTCGTGAATAAATTGTGAAGAATGCATCAGTGTTGTGCAATTGGATGCAGAAACGGAGGCGTTCATTTATTTCCTATAAACGAAAAACTTCGCAAGCAATGGGAAATTGCCATACGTCGCAAGCACTTTACAGCCACAGAACATTCAAGGCTATATTCTGATCATTTCAGATCTGCAGACTATAGTAATGAAGGATTTGTTACAGCTCAGCAAATAAACATAATATTTTTGACGCTATTTGCTTCTAAAAGTATATTGTAAAGTGGTTAATCATTATAACCTAAACATTTATATTTGAAATATTTGCATTTTTTAACCTTCTGGTATTATTTTATTACGTAATACTTACCCAGCTCATTTTCATTCTTTACGGGGATGAAACCGAGCCGGAAAATATTGAAAAAGCGTTATGCCTTCCTGCTTGTTTGGAGCAAAAAAGAAACTTTAAAGGCTGAACAGAGAAGGAAAACAGTAGAAGCCGATTTTTCAATTCCGATATAGTCAAATATCCGTGATTATTGTCCATTATTTTCATTCATATAATTTTAGTACAAGACAGACACCGTGAAAAGGTACCGCGCGCGATTACAGCTTCTTTTGTTTACGTTATGTTTACGTGGCGCCATCTGCGCTGAGCTTTGCGTAAGGTTCCCTATTGTACGCTTACAAAAAAAACTACCTAATACTGCTGGAGTCTTAGAGCGGTGGATGTCCAGTTGCATTTCGAAAACTGCATTTCAACGATATCAGAATTTGTGGCTCTTCCCATGGGTAAATTCTATGCACTAATTACTTACGTAGATACGGATTACATACAAAAAATTCTTGCCGATAAAACCTCCCTGATATATATAGTTTCCGCGTATAGAAAATCCTTTGTGAAACACCGCTTTTAAGAGACAATATTGTTAAGTTAGCAACGCACAAACAGTTTTCCTCTCCACAGTTATGTGAAAATAAAACCATCGCAATTGGAACATTTGGTGCAATTTTGCTATTCGCTGCACTAACGAGACTTTTCCGAATTTCAATTTAAGGCATGATATTGTTCACATTTCCATCCGTTTCTGACGCTCAGTAATTTATGGCTCTCATTTACGTAATCGGATTCTTCTACATATTCTGTAAATGTGTCTCGATTCGAAAAACATTACTTAAATTTAATTTTTCAATTATTCTAATCGCAATCGTACGGCATCCGCAAAAGCAAATATTATTGTTATTTGAGCTATTTCCGAACCGCATGAATTATGATAGAAAATCGAAAATCCTGTAATTTTCGAGGATAGTATTTCTCATACGAGTGAAGATAAGTCTTTCTCGAAAATGAACAATTATGATTCAAGTATTTGAAGGAATACGAGATTGACTGGACATCGACAAAATCGTACATACGTATGCTTCAATATTAATGAAAAACTGAAGGGCGGTGTCACCCCTTTATTGTAAAATATGGATAAATAAAAATAACCAGCTTTTTTCAGGCGTCATTTGAGTGTTTTTAAGTTTTTTTTTATATCTCTCCCAGTTCTCAAGACATTTTTAAGTTTTTTATATCTCGCTCAGTTCTCAAGGTATTTTTACGTTTTGTTATATCTCGTCCAGTTCTTAAGGTATAATTTCAAGCTAAAAACGAAAAAAAGCGTGATTCTCGAGAGTGCGTATGATTTTTTTAAAAATAGTTTACGCAAAAACAATGAAATGAAATGCCGAATATTTCAACCCACTCTAAAATGGTGCGAAGTTTTAGTAAAGCCTGAAAGATGTAAATGAAAACCAGTTAACAGGTGGGCGCGACGCTTCATTCGACGGCAAATGGAGATTAATGGATGCACAAGCGCACGGGTGAAGCACGCAACGGATTTTTTTTCACTGCTCGTATTCCGTTGTCTTATTGTTTTTATTTTGAAATTATTCATTTCGTTAATCGTTTAAAAATGCGTACGTTCAATAATGATTATTACCATTTTCTTCGTGACCAGGTGCGAATACAATTATACTTTTTTAAAATAACCAACCTAACATTACCACTATTAATTATTAGAACTAAATGCAAATAGCACTTTTCGCCTTTTTAAACTTAGAATGGAATCGAGGATCGAAGTTGTCACCTTCTTTATTGGTTTATTATTAATTCCAACCAATTATTTGGAACATATTTTCAAATAATTATTCCACAATGTGAAGAAAAAACAGTAGTTTTCGGAGTACTTTATGGAGAATTTTGTAGAGTGAAATAAACAAGTGTCTCGAATAATAAATCAGTCTTTTTCAGAAAAAAATCCAAATCATTATATTTAATAATGTTATAATCCAAACGACCTTGTTCAAACGTATGTTGATTTTCTGTTACGGTACAAAAAAAAGTAGTGGTTCACTTTCGATACGGATATATTTAAATTAGATTGTACGACCGCCCTTTTTTGTGGGCCTATTGCAGCAATTGGTATTTCGTGTTGTCGACTGAGGCTGCATTCGAAACGAACAGTCCTCATTTAAGGAAAAAATGGTCTGGACTGTCGAGGACGAGGGTCTTAACTGCTGTTCAACAATCTTTCACGACCTTGCCTCACCTGTACAACCTGTCCCTCATTCACATTTTACAAGATACATTTACTTTAATTATTCGTTTTGACATCCTTTTTCCCGCCCATTTCTCCGTCTCTCCCTCTGATCTTCCCTCAGACTGAACAAATTGATTCTTTTCCAGAACATAAAATCAGTGGAACGTATCAGTCTTTTTTCAGAAAAAAATCTCATTAAACGATGACTGCCGTCTCATTGCGAGAAACACGACAACTTTGAAGGTTTTCGAGTCAAGGGAAGAACAATCATCGTATCTTCGGAGAATAAACCACATCATTTTTCCTTGATAATGAACGACTTTGACGTTGAGAAAATTTCGATCGTGAAAAGTAAGCTGCTAATATCAACTCTGCAATGGAATTTTCATTTCTGCGAGCCTTTTTGTAGAAGAATGATTAATTTGCATGCGACTCCATCAGTTACATAGAATTTTCCATAAATGAATTAATGACAGCTAATTTTGTAAATTCTTGAAGAATAATGACAAACTTCAATATCACCCCGGTCAGGTTAATAGAATCTGAAGAAAAATGGATTTGCAATTTAAAAAAAACTCATATTGACAAGAAAAAAGGATGAAGTGCCTAAAATAAGACGCTGATTTGTTTATTCAACGATCAACTTCAAAAAGTTGAAAATCTTCTGAAAAAGAATATTATGTAGTGCGCCAACAGATAAATAGTTCGATTTTGCCTACTGAAATTAAGGGGAGATATACACCTAGGAGCCGAAAAAAAGGTCATTTTTGTGAATTTTTTCAAGGACAACTATTTGAAATTTCGGATTGGGGTGTTAATTATCTAAAAGTATATACATTCAAAAATATGTTTAATTTTCTTTATTTGAAAATATCAAAAATATACAAAGATATTGTAGGATCCTTGGAGCGTCGTAAAAAAAACTGCGTATACGGTACCCACTGGCTTTTTTTTAATCATCTGAAAAAAAACCAAAAAGAATATTAAATTAGATACTAAATATAATCTAGTACTTGTCATGGCCGATTTTGAAAATATCGATTGATGACAAAATGGCGGACGTTTGAACATAAATAGTGATTTTTGGGCCAAAAATTAGTTATTATTTTGCCTATAAAACAAAAAATAAGTAACAGAAAAAAAAATCATATGACAAGTACTAGATAATGGTGTATATAATAACCACAAAAAACCTCAAGGCAGTCGGTTCATTGGTTTTCGGGAAATTTTGGGTACCGATTTGAAAAACGTGGTTTTGAGAAAAACGCGATTGAAAATTTGGGAATGAATAAATCATGAAATTTGTCAACTTAGATGGAATCATCGATACCAGGCCCATGGTGTAGGTCTTCTACGGTCGAAGGAATGTTCATAGCTTCTAAATCCTCGACCTCTACCATCTAAGCGTATATCTCCCCTTAATATAAGTATAAAGTATCCACAGTATAGTGAAGTTTTCGCAGCCTAGAGCGAGGTGTTGAAAATAAAATTTCAAGTCGGTTTTTACCATTTTTTATTTCACCGCATTTGAAAGTAGGTCAGAAATTGAAAATTGCAACTGACACGGTGCAGAAATATTTACCGAAAAAATTCCCGTAACCGTTGCGAAAATTAGGAACCACGAATAAGCTGAGGTTTATTGGCCCCCACATTCAATATATGTCGACACGCCGAAAAGTACAACACATAGCGGTGTTACGTGCAATGCCGGACTCTCGATTCAAATAAATAAATACTAAATTCTCGAGTAAGTTTTATGAATCCATTGCATAACCTATGCATATGACCTATGCATATGAGGGTTTTACTTTTTTTTAAGTAAAAAAGTTGCTTTACCATTGTTTCGAGCCCTCCTTCGACTGTGCAATTAAAAGTCCCAAGATACTACGCTAATATCGTCAGAGATTGAAAGAAATAACGTAGCAATTTTCTGCGATTAATTTCTGCTTCTATACCATTCGTTTACGAGAGTTTCAGATGTCTGAAATTAATTTTGTTCCATTTCAATAAAATCAATTATGTTTTTTTAAATCTTTTCGAAACTCTTGTTTTCCCATCTTGATAAGTTTTGTCAAATTTTGATTCGAACGAAAAAAATGCCTCATTTTCATATAATTATAAATGTTTTTTTTTTAATGTGTTCTCCATCTTTTAATTTTTCGCAGCGCTATTTTTCGAAAGTTCGAACGTTGCTATGTGTAGGACGAGAAGCTGTCATATGATCACCGAGTACGTGCCCTCGCTATTATGCTTGCCGCGTGTCACTTTACAATGAGTTATCGATACAGGCGAACTTTCATTGTATCCAAACACGAAGTTATATCAGAATTCGTTAACCTCGAGAAACGAAGCGGTCTCGTTTTTTTCTCGATTTTCCATGTCAATAAAGCGAGTACTTAAAGCACATGTATCCTGGTCCATAATCAATAAAATATGAAACCAATCAATGACACTTGGATATCGATCGAATCAGTGGTAATTTGTTTAAATTACCTCCTTAAAAAGTTGTACACATTAAATCGGCCATATTCATGTCCCTGCGATATCGGCGTGGCGTTTTCGCAAACTGAAATTTTTATGGTAATGATATTCGAAAATAATCCACGAAGAAAAAATATCCTGACGAAAGAACCTTCTTGACCTATGTAGAAAACAAATTGAATATTGTCGAAGAACGTTTATATTTTACAAACAAGGAGAAAGCCTCTCATTTTCGATAAACCGGTTTTTCTGGCAATTCTGCGGAATTGGGTATATGATACTGAAGTTTGCATCAATGGAATGCAGTGGAAATGACTTGTATCGAATGCACAACATTTTTGGCTTTGGACTGAAAAAAATTACTGAAACAGTTTTTTAAATCGTGACTAGATATTTACGACCACAAGCAAAGAAAGATTTTGAACAGCAGTCAAAATGAAGAACGTGAAAAATGAAGAATTTTCCCTATAATTCAACGGGGCAAAGTTCAATACCATTCGACTGCGGATGATCGGTTAAAGTGATGACAGGAGCTCAAAAAGTGGTCGATTTTCGTGTCGCTGTGGATAGGAATTTATTCGAGGTTTGTTTGGGCTTGAGAAAAGCAAGAGGATAATTTTTTATTGATTCATAGCAGGCATGATCTCGCGACCTCGGTATTGACCAGAAGTGAAATGGACAAGAAAGATGAGAAAAATGATCTGGCAAACCGTGGAATGGAATGGGATTGTGGCATGGAGTGCAAAGCGACAGGAAATTACACGGAAGGGAACAAAAATTGTTTTAAAGTACTAGGTTGCTGTGAAAATTTCAAACAATCGTTCGTTGCTTAAGGCAACTCAAATGAAAGAGGAAGGTCCAACACAGGGTGCACGAATCGCAGATAAACTTATGATTGCAACGATAGAACCGCTAGCAAAACGTTAAACGCTTTTTTCTCGAAACTATGTTTTTCAAAACGGTGTACACGGTTTCTTGACACCTAATGAACGGATTGACTTGAAATTTGGTACACTTATTCATGATAATAGTAGTTTCGGCTTGACCGACGTTTTTCTTCTTAAGATTTTTTCTCATTAGTTATTAACAATAATCATGTCACTTGCCTCGAAAAATCGAAGAAAAAAATCAAACATTTATTTTTTATCGTTGTAACACGATAACAAATAAAAACTCGGTCAAGTCTTAGCCAATCTTATTTATTTTAAGAAAACAACTCGTGTTTTTCTTTCAGATTAATCGGGTGGCCAAAATCAAGCACACCGTTGAGCACGTTCAAAGGTCCTTCACGACATTGTTTATAATTTCTGTGATTATTAATATTTTGTTGTGAAATTTGGTTCATAACTTTGTTGATGTACATACAAATAAATGTCCAAACGGTTTTTCAATAATGTTATTGATTCCTTCAAAATTGTTTTTTTTAATTAACCCTGATTTTCGAGTCGTCACAGTAGCCTAACCCCTTAAGCCAATTGCCACAGATCCGAGTGAGATAGAGAAACCCTTATGTCTTGCGGCGGTTGGTCCACGCTTCGTATCGTCATATGGCAGTGCCGATCGTAAGCGTACCAGTAATGTCAATGTCATTCGTCTCTCGTACTTTGGGACTCCTTTTTTCATTTCATGAATATTATCCTTTGCTTGAGGGTATACGAAGGTATCCCCACTCGAGAACAAATGCAACGACTCCCTACTCGATTTCTCATGTATAAAAGGTCTACCGACAACTTGGTACAGCATAAACACTCCAAGTCTGTCAGCGAGTACTGGAATTCCAGCAGCGCTCACAAACTCACTCCACCAAAATCATGCAGACCTTCGTAAGTACACAGAGAAACATCAATTTCGAACGAATATTTTCATTCCGGTCATATCAATTGTTTTTACATTTTCACGGTGATCAGAATCGATCGAGAAAAAATTATTGCTAGCTGAAATTGTTGAATGAAAGTCAGAAATTCTCGACCCGATTTTCCACAATGTTTACAGAATGTTTTTTTTGACATTCGAAAATCATAATCAAAGTTTTTTGTGTCTCGTGAATTTAAAAATAAATGTTGAAATTGGTAATAGCTTTATAAACTTGGGAAGAGATTTGTTAAAAAAATTATTTTCGGCTTTTTACGAAGACGGATTCTAAATCAAAGTGAAAAATGATGCACATCACAGAAAATGAGTGACGAAAATGTAGATCCATTATGTCAAAGGAACTCGATACATTTTCTTTTTCGATTAACTGTTTTTCGTGCCTCGATCAGTCATAAACAAATGTATCGGAGATTCTTTTCGGTTAGAAGACGTTTTCTTCGAAAATAATATTTCAACATGAAAAAATATAATTTTCGCGGTTCTCCAAGGGAAATTACATGCATCGGAGCAATCAAGTGACGAGAAATTGCGAAAATAAATTTGTTGACGTTCCGACGATTAGATGGCTTTGAGAGGAAAAAAACATGCGCGTATTATCCTGTTTTTTCTAGAGAAAAAATAATTATTCGAGAAAAAAAATTGTTATTTGAGAAAAAAATGGTTATTAGAGAGAAAAAAATGGTTATTCGAGAAAAATACTTGCGAGCATTATTATTATAGAGACTCGGTTTGCGTCTAAAAAGCAGGTATCGTATTTAACATGACCCATTTTTATTTGAACTTTATTCGGAAGCACTACTGTATTGCCGGCAAATTTACATAATCCAATATTTCGATCATTTCATTCGCGCATTTAATTCACAGAAATTAATAGAACGCTACCAAACAGTCGACACAAGTCGCGATAAAAAAGAGCGTTTCTTCACGAGCACGTGACTTTCACCGTGAAAGCAATTCTCCTTACGAATGTGTAAATCGATCAAGTTGCGCGACCATGAAGAAAAACACAAGTTGCAGGGTATTCACTCCCTTTTTTCACGAAGACGTTACAGTTTTTAGCTACAAGATAAACACGATAAATTGCGAAAAAAAAACCAAGAAATTGCAGAAGAAAATCAATTATTGGAGCCACGTCACGAGAGGAACGGAAAAATGGAACGATTGATAATGATCTTGATTTTGCATTCTTACAATGCAACACAAATAAATTTTGTCATATGCCTAAATCTTTTTGGCATATTTGACTGACGAGAATAACCGAAAAGTTTTCTGGCATTCCTATAAGAGATCTCCAACTTAAATCAACACAAAATGTTTTTGGTCATAATAAAAATAAAGTAAAAAGAAAGTAAAAAAGAATTTTTGTTGCATTCCAAAGAATCAAACTTGAACACCATAATAGGCAGAATGCGAGAGAGACAAACAGAGAGAGAGAAAGAAAGAGAGGGAGAGATAGAACGAGACAAAACATAAACAACGAAAGTGAAATGCATTATTGCGACGATGCAAGTTCTGGCACGATTATTTCTCGTTGCGTAGTAAACAGTCGAGAAATTATTCACGTCAAGCACTATAAATTTTATTCTAGCGTGACTATCTACCCACGCTGAATCATCGTAATCTTTGCATACGATTTATTACCAAGCGCGAGGAAGAACTGTATCGATATCAAAGATCCTGACCTACAGTGTATTCACGCATCCGATTATAAAAAGTACAACAAAAACGAATAATTCTTTAAACTCGAGCCAACACGCAAGAAGTAAGGGAATATAAATATGATAATTATAAATATAATGGAGAACACGAGATAGTATAAGTATGATCAATCATTTTTTAACGGATAACTAATATCTATATATACTCTACCGTCCGAAAGTTTGGAAACACTCGCCCCGGTTCCAAGCCACACAAGAAGTTTCATCGTTCTTTTAAAAATGACGATATCTTAATTTACCAAACGGTGTTTCAAAAGGGACATATTTAGCTTCGTTTAGCTTTTTTTCAAAAAATGTTCGACACTTGATGGACACACAATGATGCACACTTCGAAAGATAATCGTTTTTCGACTTTTTTGGGGGGGTTAAAATATTAGCGCATGACTCGTGAAAAAAATGTTAACCATTTTCCCTATGAAAGACTTAAAGCGGGGAGTACAAGCTTCAATTTAGTTTTTTTTTAAGTTTCGTACAATTTTTTTTCGCATAAATATTCAACTTTTTGCAAAAAACGACCATGTTTATAAAATGTAGCCTAGCCCTGAAACTACTGAGTTTTCGTAAAACTACTAAGAGGGTAAAATGTTACAGACAATTATTTTGGATTAATCAAAAAAAAAATCAGGATAAAAATAAATAAAAAATTTCAAAAAAAAAATTTCAAAATGTTTTCTTCAGTCAACGAAATATTTTTTTATCTTCAAAAATCGGGTCTCTTACCTCATCTACACGATTTTTTAATCGAAAAAGCCGCCATCCGCTGCGACCACAGCTTTCACAAGACGTAGCATCTGCTCGATCAATTTGTCGATTTGACCCCGCTTCAGACTGGCCAAAGCTTCTTGCAATTTTTTCCACAAACCCTTTGTTCAAGTTCTTCTTATTTTTTGAAATTTTTGAAATTTCTTTCTTTCTTTATATTTTTGAATTTTTTTTGTTCTGATTTTTTTGGTAAATGCAAAATGATCATATGCAACTTTTTACCCTCTTGGTAGTTTCACGAAAACCCAGTAGTTTCAGAGTTAGGCTATATTTTATAAATATAGTCGTTTTTTGCAGAAAGTTGAATATTTATGCGAAAAAAATCAGACAAAGCTTTAAAAAAACCAAACTCAAGCTTGTACTTCCTGCTTTAAGTTTTTCATGGGCAAAACGGTTAAATTTTTTTTCGCGAGTCGTGCGCTAATATTTCAACCCCCCAAAAAAAGCCAAAAAACGACCGTCTTTCAAAGTGTGTACCGGGTTAGAAAAAATCGTAATTATTTTTTTCGAAAAAAGCCAACGAAGATAAATGTCCCTTTGGAACGCCGCTTGGTAAATTAAGATATCGTCATGTTTAAAAGAACGATGAAACTTCTTGTGTGGCTTGGAACCGGGGTGAGTGTTCCCAAACTTTTGGACGGTTGTGTGTGTGTTTGTGTGTGTACATATATATATATATATGACATTTTAAGAAGATAACTATATTTATAAAATGATATACATACACAATATAACAAAAAGAAGTAATATAAGACATACAAAAAATAATAATAAATCGGCGGTCGTAGTCGGCAAATCACTCGGGCAGGTGTCAAAAAATAAAAAACAGTAAAGTGTCACGTGTGAGGTTAAACATGAACGGGGTGAAATTGTAAAAGCCCGCAAACCGGTGCGATGGTCTAGTGGTTAGCGTGCTTGCCACTAAACCTGCGGACCGGGAGGTCCCGGGTTCGAAACCCAGTCGCGTACACTTCATCGTGAAATGTTTTTCTTCGGCATTTCACGGCGAAATAAGACTAGTTCCACGACTGGGGGCGAACTTGATGACCGGCTGCATTGGTATAGGTTTTCCGCAGTTTCCCTATACCCATGACAGATATGTCATGGTGAATACGATACAGAGGGGGAAGTCGGCTGCGGCCGCAGGTGGGGGGGTGTGGAATTGGCGGTAGACGGGGGAGATGAGGAACGGATGATATAAGGAGAGGGGGTATAGTGGTGGAATGGGAGGGTTGAAAGGAGTTGAGGCGGATTTGGGGCTCGTTAAAAGGGAAAGACCCTGTACGGCTGGAACAAACCCAATAAAAAAAAAAAAATTGTAAAAGCCCGCAACATAAAATGGAATATTACGAACAAGAAATATATATATATAATAATAAAAAGTGAAATGCTTTTTTTCTTAAGCGTCATTTTGTAAAAAATCGCGCAAATGCCAAATCACATGCAAATACAATTTCACAATACAATACACGTGCAAATACAATTTCAGATCGTACTTTCCGCCCTCGTGGCCGTGGCGGTAGCCAGCCCAGGATACCTGGCTCATTACGGTTATCATTCGGCGGCTCCGATTGGTCACGACGGCCGCGTCGTCGACACACCGGAAGTCGAGCACGCAAAGGCAATTCATTTCGCTGCGCACGCCACCGAAGCAGCGAGAAACAATTATGGATATGCTTATGCGCCAGCACTCGCTTACGCAGCAGCCCCTTACGTTAGCTACCCTGTGCACGGATATTCTCACCCCGCACCGCTCGCCGCTGACGGACGGGTCGTCGACACTCCCGAGGTTGCTCATGCCAAAGCCGCCCATCTCGCAGCTCACGCACAGGTTTGTCAATTACCCCGTTTGTTAGGAAAAAGATAAATAAATGCACAGTTATAAATTATTACTAAAAATTCAATCGTTCAATAAAGGATTATTCATTATTGTAAAAAATTAAGGGATTAAATGGACAATTCTTGATTATTCCAGACAAATCGATATTAATGAACTATTAATTATCAGATATTTTTCTATTTTTCTATTCGTTTGATAAATTTCATTTATTTAGGAGGCCGCCAAAAATGCCGGATACGGAGCTCTCGCTTACGCGCCGTCACCGATCTACGCATACGGCTATCCATCCGCAGCGCCACTAGGTCACGACGGTCGTGTTATCGACACACCGGAAGTAGCCCATGCCAAGGCAGCTCACGCTGCCGCTCACGCCGCCGCCAGTCATTAAAATACATACAATTTTATTTTGCTTTTTATAACGCGAAGAAAATTGTTACGTCCCGGTCTCACACGAATCACCGATATCCTCGAGTAAGAACAGAGGAAGAGAGAGAAAGATAGATTAAGGAATTCCACTCTGTTCTTTTCTTCGTACCGACGTTGTGTTAGTGCGATCTTTTTCATATCGCGGATTGTAATAAATATATTCGTGCCAAAACAGGATGAAAGCCACATTTTATTTCAACCATTCAGATGGATGTCGTCATTTCCGGTTCAACCCAAAAAACATGCCCACTTCAGTGACAATATTTAAGGGATAACACTCTAGCGGCAGAAAATAAGGCCTAACTTTAACAATTTATTTTGGGAGTATGAAAAAAGGAATACGATTTCTTTTGAGAGAGTTTATTTAACACGTGTTACGGGGTGAGATGCAGCCAGAGGCGTGACAAAACGAGCATTTTCAATAATTTTCTTTTATAGTAATTAAGTTTGTTTTACAAAAGTGGTTGCACAGACTTTTTATGTTATATTTCCACTTGACTTAGACAAATTGTCAAAGAAAAATATTGATTATTCATAAAAATATCGCCATCTTTGTCGGACCCCCTTCGGCATGTAGTGCTTTGCGGTAACCATCATAAAATTTTACTGGATTATCTGAAATCAAAAAACCAAAAAAAATCATTAGTTTAATAATAAATCTAGTCCTTTATGGAAGCTTCTTTTTGTCAAAAATTAACAAAATGGCGTCTTCCGACAGATAACTTTCGATTTTCGACCAAACAATCGTTCGTTTATTGTTAAAGAAAATAGAAATTTTAAACAAAAATAAAAATCCTTCGATTAAGGACTAGTTTTTAATGGTATCAATAAGCACGCCAAATTTTATCAAACTCCATCGAGTGGTTTTTGAATTATAGTGGTCACTGACTTGAAAAACATAGTTTCGAGAAAAACGCATTCAAAGTTTTTCGACGTGGATACGGTATTATTATATGTTCGTAAAATTTTGAGCTCGATGGATGAAGCTAAACTTTTTTATGTAATTTGATCCGCTGAATCCGGATATCACAATTTTCTGCCGAAAAGTCGAGCATTCAATTGTTTATAGCCAATTGTTAGAAACTTGGTAAATTGGTAAAATTTTCAAAAAAAAAAGTTTTTCGGGATGAATTATATTTTGAAAACATTTTGGGCAATTTTAAAACGAAAGTATTCTTTATAAAATTTTTCTAAAGTTCGTAGTTTTTGAGAAATACATTTTTTGAAAATTTCTGAAAGAGTTTTCCAATTTTACACTTGATTTATGTATAGAAATACTAATTCAAAAAAATTACTTACATCGAATCATCAATTCTTCTAAAATATCAATTTGCTGTTGTCTTCGAAGCACTCTGCCTTCCCGGTCATTATCGTACCTGCCATGGGGACCCGGCGCCCCTTCACTAATTGTGAGAAATCCCGGAAACTATTCATCGGATTGACTTAAAATTTTCAGGGAATATTTTCGAAACATCATACTTCAAGAAAATGTTAAAAAATCGATTTTTTGAAAATTCTGACTGCATCTCACCCGTTAAAGTATTTAAAAAAAGATTCATTATAATTTTCATACAAAACGGCGGTGACAGAACCCATTTTGAAAAACGTGTTTTTTTACAAATAACTTCACGGGAGGACGGTTTTTGTAAAGTATAAGACCTGGCCAAAAACCAAAAAAAATGGTAATCTATATATTATTAGCTATGGGAATAATTAGGGATTTTTTAAATCAAATTTTGAAAAAGTGGGACATTTTGAATGTAATAAATCGTTTTTAGGCCCAAAAAATAAGCAGTAAATTGTTTATAACGAAAAAAAGTTTTCAGAAAGAAAGAGAAAGAAAGAGAAAGTAATTGTGAAGCTACTATTAAAATTTCAAATCGATCCATGCAAAGGTGTTCGAGTAATCCGTCCTACCAGTTTGAAAAAAGGGGTTTCGAGAAAAACGCGTTTAAGGTTGTACGAGGCGCCCGAAAGAAGTCCGAGGCGCAAAATCGAGAATTGAACCTTTTGAATTTTTTTTTTCGAAACAGGACCAATTGCTAATTGTTTTTATTACCCGCAAGTATTTTTTAAGCAAAAAAAAAAAACAATTTTTCCAAAATCCTCGAGTAGTGTTATCCCTTAAGTTTTTTGTAAATTGATTCGCATCTCTTTTTTGTGTACAAAGTCCTTAGTGCACGTCGGATTGTAGCGAAACATATTAGGACGACGACCTTACATACAGATCGTGCAACTCTAGTCGTGGGGAATGATTCCCTTGCCGAAGCCGATAGAGTCGCTGTAATCGACGGATGTTCGGTGCGACAAGGACAACAATAGCCACACATTCTCATTTTAGCCTAACCTGAGAATGTAAATGTTCCACAAGTTATTAAAAAACGAATGATATTCCTATACAACTAGAAATATATAGAGTCATAAACTGAAGAGTACAAACTAGAAAAATCTATCCAGTTGTCAATTGGCGAATAGTCCACCAACCCTACCATTGAAATCCAAGAGAGATTAATCCTCGAATCGAGCACTATTTTTCGGCACCTTCTATCGGAATACGTGGATCATTGGCGTCCGCGACATATTTAACAACCTTAAATGTTACAAAAAATTCTGAAACAAAATCATAGGTGTTCTTCGTGGCTTCTACTATAAGATTAATCAATAATAATATCATATGATTATTTTTGGATTGTTAATTTAATCGTTAAACAAAAATGCAGGAAATGCACCGTAATGTTAAAAAAGTTATAATTTTCGTCAAGCAACTTCTTTTTAAGAATCCTTTGAGTTATTTTTACTTGAGATGATGTACACTAGTCACAGAAATTGAGGGATTAAAAAAATTCCAAATTTTGGGTCATTTTCAACAGGCTGTAACTCGAAAGAAAATGGCCGCACAGTAAAAAAAAGAAAATTGTAGCTCCAAGTGTCTAGTTTTCGGATCTGGCCATGACATTTTTCTCATGGACGGTTTCGGAGTAATCCTAAGACAACTACCGAATTTTTTTTCCAAATTTTTTTTGCTTCCCTTCAAGAAGGTCTACGGGCTTCAAAATTTTGTTTTTTGAAATTGCATCGCAAAGTTCTTTGAGGACATTTAATGCCCTTTAATTTGACGTCCTCAAAAAGTGTGGACGATGATTTGCTGCAGAGATATTTTCAATCAAAACAAAAAAATCCTTTTTAACTTTGATAATCAATAACTCGGGAAATAATGATCGTACAGGGAATCAAAGTAGGGTTTTGAAAACTGCAAAACATTCCCTATAAGACTCTGACAGTGGCTTTTGATGAAAACATTTTTTTCGAAGCGATACTTTTGACTGAAAAAACGATCAAAATTCGCCTATTTAAGGGTATTTGAATAACTTGGTATAACTTTGGATATAATGGATGAACGAAGGATATCGTCGGTAATTTTTCAACCTTAAAGTATCCCGGAAAAACTCTGAAAATTTCAAAGCGCTGCAATTTTTTTTCTTAGTGCCTCGAAGCTTCAAATTTATCACGTTCGCCAAAATCACCACTTTGAGCAATTTTTCAATTCTTATTCATTTTTCTAATAAATTTTTTTTTTCGGTGATAATCCTTATTCTTTCGAACAAAAAGATTAATTATTGAAAAAACCTGGAACAAATTTTTTTTTCGATTTTTTTTCTCGGCGGCTTCACAATGTTTCATTATTATAAAAAAAAATCACTTGATTTTTTTTTATCGCTGTGTTTTACCGCCGGCATTAGGGTTACCCAAAGCGTACCACGTGGAGGTTGCGCGATTGGATTTACGCTTCTTACACAAGTGTGTGTATGTGTGTGTGCGTGTGTGTATATGGTTCTTTAGGAACCATGAAAATTTTCATCAAAAGCCACTGTTAGAGTCTTACAGGGAATGTTGTGCAGTTTTCAAAACCCTACTTTGATTCCCTGTACGATCATTATTTCCCGAGTTATTGATTGTCAAAGTAAAAAAGGACTTTTTTGCTTTGATCGACGATATCTCCGCAGCAAATCATCGTACACACTTTTTGAGGACGTTAAATTAAAGGGCATTAAATTTGCTAAAAGAGCTTTGCGGTGGAATTTCAACAACAAAAAATTTGCAGACCGTAGACCTTTTTGAAGAGAAGCAAACATTTGGAAATTTTTTTTTCGTTAGTTGTCTTAGGATTACTCCGAAACCGTCCAAGATCAAAAAATGTCATGGCCAGATCCAAAAACTAGACACTTGGAGCTACTATTTGCTTTTTTTGCTGTGCGACCATTTTCTTCTGAGTTACAGCCTGTTCAAAATCACCCAAAAATTTGGAATTTTTTTTTATCCCTTAATTTGTGTGACTAGTGTACTTTCAGAAAACAAATATGGGAGGCTCCGGGAAATAAAAAAAGGTATTCATTTTAAGGGGTGAATATCGCTCGTTAGTATGGACACTTATAGAAGATAAAATTTATAATAAATAAAAAATATTGGCGGATAAATTGGAAAACTTTCGAATCGGAAAACGGTGGACTCCTTTTCCTCTTCCTGATGACCTTCTTCTTCGATACAATCTTTATCCTCAAAATTTTCTCCGCTGGAAAATTCCACTTGTTTGGGAGGATGAAGTGACGCCCTAACCTTTTCGCTGGTTCACACATCCATTTTGGCTTTTCTTTACTCAACACCTTTATGAAATTTTATATTTTTAGTCAAAAAACAGAATTATGGAGAATTTGTTTCGTCCAGTCGGAATTTGCATACGTATCCGGAATACGTGGGTCGTTTGCGTCCTCATCAGATTTTTACGACTTGCTAGCTGGAGCTAAATTAACCGATTCCGGCCGATCTGTGCCAGTGGACTACCCCTACCGCGAACTTTTTTTTACAGAACAATACGAACGCCCCAGGTGAACGGGCCTTCACGAGATACCCCGTTGTTGAAATGCCGAGGACGCGAACGACCCATGTGTTCGATTCGAGGGTTAATGGGGATAAATTGACTTTGTTCTTTCGCGTATAAAACACGTTCTAGCTGGATGGATTGACGCCTGGTTGCAAAGTTTATTATCATCAGGTCAATTCCCGTATGCTGGTTTTTTCTTCTTTAATGCATATATCGCTGCAGAAAAGGAATGCAAATTTTAATAAATTGTGAACGGCACGCATAGTTAAGCAACTGCTCGCAAGTATTTCTATGTACACGTATACATCGACTGTTATTTTCGCTAACAATAAATATGGCGATAGCATCGTACGTTTTGCACGCAAAAATAATTTTTAGTGGATAAATTTCATAAAAACAATTATCTATCCCTTAAAATTCAAGATGATGGCGGAATGAGGGATATTTATTAATTGTTGTTGTACAGGTACAACATAATTGCAGACAAAACGTACAATGTATCGAAATAACCAACATTTTATTGGTTTGTCAATTTAGACAATTTTGTATCAGTTTCTTTTAATTCCATATTTTCGTATAGTGCATTTTGCTTCATGCGCAACCTAATATAGTAAACACCGCATATTATAAAATATCCGAGCCATGTTCTACGCATGAAAAAAGTAAAATTATAAGTCGCTAACACGTTTATTGTGCTTGACTGACCACACTATGTGGTAACCATATACGCGGAATCGCAGAATATGTATGCAGGTTATGTTCTCACTATCAAAACAACATCCCTCGATGCTAGCGACACCAAGAACAGATTCAATACGCCAGTCACCCCCACCATTCAAATTCGATCGAGTTGCAAGACCTGCACGTAAGACCGTGATTGGAATGTTGAATAGGCTCTTGGAGTTTTCCAAAAGATGGCATTACCAGAACTGCTTGTTTGGGGAATTTTGTTCCACCGAATCAATGATTCACCAATCGGGAAGGTAGTTATGATATTTTTTTTTATTGTCTGACAGTCTTATATGATTATTTCAGTCTTTTCGTTAACACGTGTGTCGCTCGCGTGTGCGCTTGCTTGTGACCGCTCCGGAAGTTACGAACGCTAACTGTGTGCCGACTAGACGGGGACAGTGTTGCCGGATGGTTCTGGCGGCTTCCCCCTAGACCATCGCTGGTTCCCCCTAAAAATCTCCTGAGCATCCCCCACCGAGCCGCTGCCCTGAACGATGCTGTAAATTAAGGGTAATTTTCACGATCAGTCAAATGTCGTCAAATAGCTGTTATTTAAAATGCATTTCCCACTTGTGTATTGAGTATTTTGTTTTGAAACTTGATTGTTTGCGATCTGTGCGAATTATAGATGAAGATGAATACTTTTGTTTGTGAAAATAATTGTTGTAGTTAGGTGAATTTGCATATTACAAGAATCCCGCGTTTATATTTGTCTATATATTTGTTTATTATTACAATTTTTTACTTATTAGCCGAGTATATACTTTGAACTATTCTATCTTGTAATTTATACTTATTGACGACGTTTAATTACATTCTTGGTTCAGAGTAATTGCAATGAAGAATTCACTGATGCATGAATAGCTAATTTTGGGCCCAATTGTCAGAAAATATATCGAGAGTTCCAACATCGCTGTCATTTATATTATTATAAATATTGTCAGAGCTGAAACGCTTCGACTCACGAGCTTCAACACACGAATGGTGCACTTGTGATTGTTTTTTACTTGTTTTGAGAGAAAAAAACCTCGAAATTTATAATCCCCTAAAACTACCCTCACGCTTCAGAATTCTCCTAAAAAATCTCCTAGAAATGTTTTACCCCTATTTCTCTCCTCAGCCAGGTAAAATACTCCTAAATGTCGGAGGAAATCTCCTGACCTGGCAACACTGAACTTTCCCTACGACCCTCCCCCCCCCCCCCTGAACAGTGGACTTTTGTTCCGCGTCTAATAATCTAAGTTCGTTTACTTTATAATAATTAAATATTTCGAATTACAACGAAGTAACACAGTCCGATTGAAAACCGATTCCGCGCTTTCACTCTCGCGAAGTGACCGACAGAGACATCCGAGAAACATTGTAGACGCAGGGCGTACGCGTCTCATCGTTTTCCATCTTGCCGACGAGCGTACCTAGACCGAAGGCCCTTCGTCCGAGTCAAAACGACCATCATTCACCAAACGTAGGCTAATGACACAATTTTGTTTTAGTATCACTCTCTTCATCCGAATTGTATTCTCCTCACGTCTCTGACTGTGCAACTGAAGGGTAGCCTACAATAAATGAAAATCTGTAAATGGTAGTCGTACCTATCGAAGTAATTTGCGTAAATCTTAACCACGAGGGCACTTGAAGCCTAATTTCGTCCTCTTACAAATCTCCCATGCTATTGCGCTAGGCGTTGGTAACAAAAAGGGGAAACGAAATTTTATGCGCTCATCTCTTCCGGATGTGACAGAAGCGCGAGAGATGTTTTGTTTTGCAGGATTTCCCGAAGTTCCGGTTCCTCGAACTCGATTTCCATGATATCCTTCGCTGCGATGGCTTTTGGCATATCGTTGCGACAGACGTCCTCAATCGCCTCCTTCAGAGCTTCAAGGGTTCGAGATCGACGTTTGTATACCTCAGCTTTGACGTATTCACACAAAAAAGTCACACGGGGTCAAATAGGGGGAGCGAGGGGGCCATGGAATATCCCCCCGCAAAGAGATCAGGCGACCGCACGGTCTTACATACAAGTCTGTAACACGGTCTTTACATAAGTCTTGAAACTCTGGTGGTGGGGGTATGTCCTCGGTTTGAAGCACCGGCCGTTTCGTCTAGTGAACACGAGTATCGCTGCGATAGAGTGATGCAGGCTGTGCGAGAGAGATGGAAATCGATTGTTGACTCCATGGAGACTAGAGGTAAAGGAGCCCGAACGCAGTGTTTGAGAAATGGTCTGAAAAAGCGATGACGGCTACGACTTACACCACCTACCGCGTTGCGGCGCCTCTACTGTGGTGATACCGGAAACGCCGGGAAACGCGGTGATTCGAAATAGTTTGTCGTACATTTTTTCTATAAAATTGATGAGTTATATTGATATGCTTTTGTTCATAGTTGTGAAATGTCAATATATCAGTAATTTGTCGACTTGGAGCCGATCGATACTGCAAATGCTTTATTTTTATTCGGTGACATGAACGATTAAATAACCATAACGCAACCTAACCCCTAATGTAACCCAACCAAATCCTAATCGCTTATTCGATTTCAAAGAGAAATATTTTTTCAAGTCACGACAAAAAAAATAAAACAATACAGAATTTACATTAAACCTCAAACCAACCAACAATCCAAACCGAATCTAAACTCCATCCAGGATAAATCCATCCATCCAAATATTAAAAAACTTTATCCAAATATTTCAATCCATCCAAATATTTCAAACCAAACCAAATATTAAAAAGCATCTTTCTTGACCGCAGTACTTGGGGTTTCTGTCGCGATACCTGTTTCAAGAGAAAAAGTATTAGTTTTTCATGCCTCTTGTTGGCGAGAGCCTAATTGTACAATTTGGTGTCCCTCACCTGTCGTATAATGGTTGTTACACTGGGCATTAATATTATTCCGACTCCTTCTTGCCTGATGTATGTCCTTGAAACCTTGCTGTTTGAAGTCCTGAAAGTATTGGTGTAACTTGACCAAAAATGGTTGGACGTCGGCTTCCGGATATTAAAGCTTGACACTGTGTTAATGCCTGCGAATAACACGAGAAATAAATATGAATCGAAGATCTGATACTCCAGAGTATGCGCGTGTACAATTTCTTTGAGCTTATCTCCTGGACCTGAAGCTTAGAACTGTTTTTTTTTAAATAATTCTGACCACTGTTCATGAATAAGTGTGGTCAAACGTTTGGGTGTTCTTCGCAAGCTCGAGGATCTCGTTATCGCTTTCTCGTGCCCGAGGTTAGAGAGTTCAACTCCCCGCGAGCAAACGATCCGGGGACGAATGGAGCTCGAACTCGTTTGCATTATTTATTTGTTTTTGGTTATACCGTGGAGCAAAAAGTTTACCGTACGAAGCGGCGTTTTAGAATTTCGTTTCTTCCATCAAGATGTCCGACAATCCTGAAGAAGAGTTCAAGTAAAATCAATAGCACATACCCAAATCGACTCAAGGGCTATTTCTCTATCCCTTTAATCGTTGTCACTTTGAAGAAATGGTGAACCTTGTAGGGGATTGCATCGTAATCGAGATCGCAAGGCCAGCCAGAAATAGTATTGACAATTTCCCAGACATTTCAAAACCAGCTCCTCGGGTTTTGAAGTTCCATTCCACTCAGCACAGTCGTGTAGTAATTTCATCAGTGCGCTTGAAGGAGAAAATTAATAGTAGGAAATATTAGAATATATTGAATCTATGAGCACGGAGCAAAAGCGTAATTTTGTCCTGATTTACCATATTATAGTCGCGTGATTAAAGAGATGGATTATTTTTATAAATACGTTTTTTATAATTTGCGTATAGGCATTGCGGTGGACCAGGGGCTTCAATTTGTTCTCAGAAAGCAGCGTTATCATCTGCTGTACGAGTTCTTGGAGTCGCACCGCAAGCACCTTTTCCTCAAGAACCCCAGTGTCAAAGAACTACGAGTACAATTGAACGAGAAATTACAAAATTAACATTTTTTCTCTTTATTTGTATTATTATTTTTGTAGTAGAATGTCGATTTCCGGAAGCATTAGATTGTAAAAGACTCTAAAAGCCTGTAAAAGACTGTAAAAGAATCGAGATTTACAAACCTTCCCTGTACCGTTGTTGCACGAAGCTTTCTATTCCGTTCTGTTCATCGACATCACACGTTGGTTGAGTCCAGGAAACCGGGTAGACAAGCTCAGGCATATTAAACGAACCAACGAATAGTTCCTGCGGGGAATAATAACGATTTCTCCATCAGGCATTTGTGTACGATCTTCTTTGACCACATCGGAGTCAGAGAAGTGAAGCTCGCACACTAAATCACTCGGAGCAAGCTGGTGTTGGATGGCCTCGCTCCATCGCTGCAACATATTCTGTAATTTAATATAATATTTAATTGCAAACCACAAAAAAATGTCAGTGACATGCACTGATATTATAAGTACAGTGAACTTCCCCTAACTTTCGCACTGTCAAGATACTGATCTGCGCGGTGCGACAGTAACATAAGGACCCTTCTCCGCCACTAAAGAGCAAAAGCATGAGTGAGACTTTCCCCTCAAGCGGGAGGGTCAGCGACAGTTATTTATTACACAGTTAGCGGGAGTTTGCTGTATTGATTGCATAATCGACAACAAAGCACTTGGCGGCATTGATATGCGATTCTTAGCTCGACAGGGGAACCGCGTTGACTGGATACTGAGCAGCGCTGCTAAGTGCTTTACTGTCGAAAATAAGAAAAAAATGTAGAGCAAGAGACTTACTCCGGGTACTTGAAAAACGGATAGCTGCCGTAATCCAGCACGCGTCCGTCTCGCCCTGACGGCACGTCGCCCAGTTCGGCATCCCGGATACGCACAGGGTTTACCCATCTTGACCTCGATGAAGCAATCTGCAAAAATAAAGAAATCCATTATTGTAAATATTAGATATCTTGCGGGGTAATATTTTGTTGTTGTAATATGCAGGTTGAATAAATTGAACTGGCGTCTAATTTCCACGCTGCAAGGTAGTATAATGGTTGAAATTGAAAATATGTATTGTTTATTAATTTTGTTCATATTTCAACTCGAAATATGCGCATTAATCCCTCACTGCAATCGAAATTACGCTGGCTTCGAGCGTGGAAAAAAAACGTCACATATGGCGCCATAATCTCAATTTATTTAACCGGCAAAATATAATAACAAAATATTACCCCAAATGTTATTAAATATGTAAAAAAAAATGCCTTCTCCTTACCAGTACGTTATCTTTTACGAGGTAACGAGTCACAATATTTTGCAGGAGCACTTTTTTCACTTTATACACACGTGAAAGAAATACACCGCGAATAAAGACGTATAAAACGCAAATAAAACTCAGAGCTCACTTCGTTGTATGGCCAACGCGAAACTTCACAGCGGTATCTTTGGAACAAGAGCGCTACCGTGGCTGAATTTCAAACTAGGAAATATCATCGCTTTTACATGTCACTTTTTCACCCATTCCGCCATATGCGTTCGGACTCCTTTACTCTAGTCTCCATGGTTGACTCATAGGAACCTAACCTAGCTGTACAATTGGCTAGTGAAGGCAAATTATAATATTCAATGTCAAAAATGCATGATGGACCTAAATACAATTAAAAGTAACTTTATCGCAAACCTGAAGAAAAAAAAACCAAAAGACTATAGTTATCCAAGTGGGTAAAATGAATATGAATGTTTTGTAGATAACAAGCTTCGTAATGCTGCGTTCAGGGTTTCGATCCCGGTGCACTCGGTTTTTTAAAAACATGTTTTAGCTTTTATAAAACAAATAGGGTTTACGCGTTGTTTTAATTGACCGCAAAATAAGTGGCAACTATTCCAGACCGAAACAATTGCAGTATGTATTTCTTGAAAATGAAACAAATACTTAAGAAACAGTGCTTCTTTTGCAATTCTTTATTTCCTCTTCGAAAAAATTTTAATGCATGTCCCAAGAAACATTTTCAATAATCTCTACTTTGCAGTTTCCGAAACGGTTTGCGTTGGTAAATTTAAAAAAACGCCTCTTTTCCGACCTTTAAACGAAGGACTCTCGAGTAGGATAAATAAAAATAATTCACTAACTTTGTTTTGTTTTCCAGCCTGGAAAGTATTTATTGTAATGATCCCAATAATTTTTCATTTTTTTCAGGTTCCCGGCTCCAACGCGAAAAAAATAATTTTAATCATTCCATAAATTGCAGGTTTTATTGTCCTTAAAAAAATAGATTTTTTTTTCAATATCACCGTTCTTACAAGTTTACGAATAGAGCACGTTGCGTGTGGTCGCGTGAATCAGCGGTTATGTTTAGGTTTTGTTTACTTTTGAAATCTATTTCCGTCTCTTTCACACAGCCTGCATCACTCTATAGCAGCGATCCTCGTGGTCACGAGTTGAAACAGTCGATGCTTCAATAAGAGGCTATCTCCCAACACTGAAATTTTGAGCGAGTTTCAAGACCTGTATGTAAGACCCTGGTCTGGAAACTCCGTTAGTTCACATGGTTCCTTTACTGAAGTTCGCCGCGAGAGGCGCTGCAATCGAGGAGTCAGTGTGCGAGAGAGACAACAATACTCACTCTCCCTCACCAATGCTTGCAAGCAGTACTTATCGGAGTTACTACTTGCAAATATTTCTACGTATACGTGTTCATCATCTGTTGTTTTTCCGAACACTATATATGGAGATAGCATTTTATATTACAGCGCAAATATAATTTCGCGTTTATCAATCATATAATAACAATTATTTATCCCTTAGAATTCAAATAATGGCGTCTTATAATGGCAATAAGGAAGATTTTTAGTCATCATCCTTCTGCAGAGAGGGGGGGATGTACAAAGTAAAGAAAAAACCAAACCTTTATTTAGTTTTTGTTGATCGTTCGTTCATTGGTTTGTCAATTTAAAAATCTTTTTCTTACGATACATTTTTTTTCTTCATATTTTCTTGAAAGGCGTTTTCCCTCATGCGCAACCTAATGTAATAAATTATCGCGTATAATAAGATATCCGAACCATGTTTTTCACATGGAAAAGAAAACTTTATCCCGTTAATACATCTTCGAGTGTTAAATCAAACACGTTAACCTTTGAGGAATGCTTCGCAAAACACGTTTCAACGTTGTATATTAGATTAAAGAATTTTGAATTGGCATGGATTAACCCGTCACGAGATTTCATATCCACCAATTTAGAAAGATCAGGTGAGCTATTAGAACTCAAGCAGACCCCGTCGCGACAGATGACACACGCATCATATCTGATCAGAACTTGCTTGCATAAGTACCCTGAAAGTATGCACGTTATGATTTTATTAATTTATTGACAAACACAGAACATAAACACTGCGAAGTGCAAAAAATTGCATTCAAATCTAATATTCTATTTAAATTTAACTTACGTCCCAGTAAAAAGGAACGCATCAAACGTGATAGACATAAAACTGATAATGTTAGATAAATATATATTATTTAAATTATCACCTGTAATTAATAGTAGCAAAAGAATTCAAAACAATTCTTTGTACTGGGATGATGATTTCGACGATTCTACTATCGTGCTATGAGAGTTGTTAGTTTATTCTACGGCTACCTACGTTGAGTTAATAACAAGCCTGCTTCATGAAAAACTAGTTAAAATTTCAAAACCTGTCGCGTAATAAACTATACAGTCTATAGCCAGAAGAAGGGTATAATCGTGATCGATAGGGTACTCGATGACATCGTCGGTCTCCCATTCTCCTTTATCTGAAACGGCATCTAATTTTCGTCGAACTTCGTCACGGTACTTGACTATTTTGGGTTCCGATTTTTCGCCACTCAAAGCTTTCAGATCGCTTAGCGATATCAAAATCTGCGGCTCAGGTCGTTCTGTAACGGTACAATTACCATATTTTGGAGGCTTAATCACGCCATATACTGACAGCAGTTTATATAGCTGCAAAACATTGATCGTTTTAGTTTTAGGCTTCTATAAGCCTATAAGCACTCCGTCTATAAGCCTTATAAGCACTCCGGTACTACGCAGGACTTCGGCATTACTACGCGGTTACTCGACGGCCATATTCAGGTAATGTGTTCGCTGTCAAAACTGACTCCTCGATACTAGCGACACCACGATTTGTTTCAATAGTGGAACCACTCCTACCGCCCGAATTTCATCGAGTTTCCAGACCTGTATGTAAGACCGTGGGCGACCGGAAAAGAGCTCCATGGCTCCATCTTGTTGAAACCAGAAGCCTTCTGTATCGTGTTCCTTGCCATACTCTTCCATTTTGGGACGCAGAAGGCTCTTCAATTGACGCTCTCACTGCCGCGATGTTTTCAGGTGTTCGCACACTTTTAGGTAGCCCAACTGGTTTGTTTACGAACTGCAGATCCTGTCGCCCTTACATTACTGATCCATGTCCGTATGGTTTCAGGATCCGAAACACTGTCATTACGATTTAACCCGAACCGGGTCCGAAAAGCCCTCTGCGTAGCCACAACGCTTTCCCCGTTTTTAAAGAACGTCTCCACAACAAAGCCCCGGTGCTCACCTGAGCACGGCATGGTAACTACTAAGAACGGTATTGTTCCCCCGACCTAACGGCACCTGCCCCGCCCCTCTACTCGATTTGCAGGCCCTTCAGTGATTTTTTTAAACTACGGACTGCATTCTGACCAACCCTGTAGTTATGATATTCTTCTTATTGTTTGACACTCTTAGCCGATTATTTCAGTCTTTTCAATATCACGTGTTTCGCTCGCGTGTGCGCCCGCTTCAGACTTCTCCGGAAGTTATGACAGCTAACTGTCTACCAACCACGATCTTATACACAGGTCTGAAAACGGCCACGATATGGTGGGCACGCTAAGCCGATTCACTTTTCTTTACATTTTTGCCACTATGTGGCATTGCTGTTGAAGGGTGTGCGACAAGGACAGAATAGCTTCTGTCTGTTTCTCTCTCTCTCCTTATTGAGGCGCATGCGCCGTCGACCTTACGTCGACGATTTCGCCTTAGTTTACTGCATACCTTATAGGGATACTAATGAAAAAACCAATATGGTTAAAAGACACCATCCTAATTAAGATCACCTGCGTATAACATAAAAGTTCCGTGGAACCCAAGCCGTTGTGATAAACATAAACGATTTTCATTCCAAATGATGAAGTTGCAGTTTTGCACAATATTTTTTTATCTTCTGGTAATAAAAGTGTTTATTACTTCAGATACATTAAATACTGTTTCTATTCGATATTTTGTTACATCCCTTTCTTTTTGTATACGTATTACGCACGACCTAGGTATGTCGCCAAATTTTTCGCAGACACTGAAGTCCCAAATCGCCTTGCCTATCGGCAATAATATTATTATCCAAACTCTCGTGCAACTAAATGTGAATCTCGTTAACACGATCTTAAGAGCATGAGATGATACACGGACCGAGGTTATCTTTCACATGACAACACGAGAAACAATATGCGGCAAAAGAGGAAGGGTGAGATCACATAAGGCTGTGGGTGGAGGGCACCCAACGATAGCAGCGATGCATGTGGCGGCGAGTGGAACAAAAAGTGGATCTCATAACGGTGCCTCACGGCATCATTGAAATCTGGCTTCGTTTCCAGATCTGTATATTAGAACCGTGGTAGCGGTCAGACGGGCAAACCGCGCGTCATACCGCCCAACGCCGGGGTTCCAGCCGCTGTTTTCGTTGGCACTGCTGCGCCCCTCGTTTGCGGAAAATTCTTCGAAAACAATTGCTCGAAATAAGTATTTTCCGAATGAACAATTTCCCGGACACAGTTTATTGAACGCACAATTTCTCGTACACGATTTGCCGAATGAACAATTTCTCGAATACAATTTCCGGAATGGACAGTTTCCCGAATGGACAATTTTTTTGGTTGGGTTTATTTGGGTTGAATATAGATACCATTTTTTATTTGAAAAAATAAAATAAAAACGAAACACAGAATACAAAAATAAAAAAAGGAGTAAGAACTCACCACGACCACGTCGTTAATTCTGGGCTATGCTAAGTGTGGGAACCTATATTTCTGGCGTGTGCTAATGCCGAAATCAATAATAGGCAAATTCGACCCGAGAAAATTGGTTCCCGAAAAAATCGTTAAAAATATTTGTTCGGGAAATGTTTCATTTGAGGAATTGTTCATTCGGGAAATTGTCCATTCGAGAAATTTTTAATTCGGGAAATTGTCCATTCGGTAAATTGTTTTTGGAAAATTGTATTTGAAAAATTGTTTATTCGGGCAATTGTCATGCAAAAATTTGCCGCTAAGCGACACAGCGTCCTCCGACGGTAACTCCGCTGCTCGTGGCGATGCCGACACACGTGCGTGTAGTAGATCGTATTGCATCTACAAAAAAGTACTATAAGCAAGGTTAAAATTCAGCGTATATAATTTCGCCGAAGTGCAAACAACTTTTTTTTATAGTGTTAAACGTGTCAAATTTCATGCTAAAAAAGACTATGTGCGGGGAATTTTACTGCACTTCTTTATTAAAAAAAAAATCTGCAGCTGTAGGACACCGAACTCTTGTTGAGACTTACGGCGACCATGCTCTGATAAAAACAACATGCAGAGATTGGTTCGGACACTTCAAAAATAATGATTTTCATGTGTTGAGTTGGAGGCATTACTTTATGAAGACTCGTCTCAGATGCTAGCTGAACTTGCAGAATCGTTAGGAGTTGATCACGCAACAGTTTCGAAACGTATGGAAGCATCAAGTATGATTTTTTAAAATAAAGCATTCATTTTCACGAAAAAAAACAGCGAGAACTTATCCGAATATAAGGATGGTTTTACATCGTCTAGCAATATTATTCACTGTCATCATTTTTCACAATTGACCACATGGAGTCCATATATATATTTAGGTTGGTAAAAAAGTCTTGGGGCACTAAAGTGCTCGGTTAAATATTTTTCCTAGCAAAGCAGTTCGAGAACATTCGAGATAAGAAATTGTTAGAATATTCTAGGAACTTCCATGTCAAAAGGTATATAAGGTGCTCGGTATATAACGTGCTCATTTCGATCAGACAGTATTAGTAAATATGGATCAAAGAACACTTCGAGTGATCGCCTATTACGAATTTCAACACGGACGTTCTTCAAGATCTGCTGCTACTAATATGTACACTATATTCAACAGTAACGTAGTTCATCATTCAACAGTATCCCTCTGGTTTGAACGTTTCTGTTCCGGCAATATATCCTCTGAAGACAAACCTCGGTCTAGCAGGAAAAGCGAGCGTTAGCAAACGAACTCGGCTGTAGTCGTCTCACGATCCTCGAACATTTTAACGAGCTTGGATATAGAAAAGTAATAACATCTTGGATACCCCACAATCTCAGTGAGTCGAACAAGGCGACACGCGTTTCCATTTGCCTTTCATTGTTGCTTCGTTCGCATAGAAAGGATTTGCTCAAAGAAATAGTCACTGGAGATGAAAGCTGGGTGTTATACGTCAACCGAACCCGAACGCGCCAATAGCTGCCTGAAGGGGACAATACAGCTCCTTAAACATCTCGTAAACAGAAAGAAGTTTTATTTTGTTGTTGGTGGGATTTGGAGGGCTTATGGTACTATGGGCTTATTTCGCCCAGCACCACAATAAATGCCGAGATCTACTCTACGCAATTATGAAAGCTGTCTGAAATTATTGAAAAAAAACATCGTAAACGTTGACAAGTTCGTCTTCTTCACCGCGACGCTCGGCCCCACGTTATAGGTAAAATGACCCAAAAAAAAACTCTTTCAGAATTAGACGGGGAAGTACTATTACATCCACCATACTCATCGGACTGAGCCCCATCAGATTATCATTTATTTCGGGCTTTGGCAAACTATTTACGTGATAAACAATTTGACAATCAAACAGATCTTCAAAATACCCTTGAAGAGTTTTTCAATTCAAGACCCAAGGACTTCTGGACGGCTGGCATTCAAAGTTTACCAGAGCGTTGGACAAGAGATTCGGTGTTTGTTTTTATAACATTCATTTTCCAACCGTCCGTATGAGAGTACCCTTAAAATGATCTCCTCGATCATGGTTGGGATCACGGTCTTACATACAGGTCTAGAAACTCCGGCGTTTTTGCATGGTGGAAAGTGTCATCATTAGTGAGGCAAAAACGTAGTTCCTCATTTACCCACTGCAAGCGCTGTCAAGTAGAAGTAGTCTTGTAGATATAGGTATACAGCAATGGATAAATAACCTCCTGACAGCCACTATTCAATTAAAAAATGCCTAATACGTGCGTCGTACCGGGCTGTGAGAAAAGTTTTCAAAATCATAGTGAAAAGCGATCAGTGTTCAAAGTTCCACAGGACAAACAATTGCGTCGAAAATGGAAAGGCGCAATTCCTGGGAATCAAGTGCTAAAGACGTCGCAACACGTTTGCGAACGTCATTTCGCGCCACGAAGTATCTCGCGAAGTGTGAAACGCGGTCCAGATGGACAAATTCTCATTGATGGAAGTGTCAATTATTTACATCTATAAGTTTATGGACTTCATTTTGCCCCTTTATACCAAGCCTAAAAGTTGTACAAAATTGTTGTAACGTTAAGGGGTTACCCCCACTTGCAATTTTGAAAAAATCGATTTTTTTATTGCATTTTTTTGAAGTATAAGTATCTGAGAATATGTCCTGAAAATTTCAAGTCGATCCGAACAAAATTGACTGAGATATGAGCGTTGAAAGAGAAGAATCCGTTGTGTAAACGACCGGCTAGTCTGCCGTCTGGCGCGCTCGACCCTCCCTCCGACCTTCAATGCATTGTTCGATGAAAAGGGTCGTATACCTGGCATTCACAACGTTCATATAATAGACTGGAATTTATAAAAACGTATTTTCGTTGTCTGTTATGGTCTAAACTCGTCAGTGTTGCTCGAAAGTTCGACTATATAAGACGTATATTCCGCCGTTCATAATATTATAAGCGCAGTTTTTATTCATTTTACATTCAAAAATGGATCGAAAAAAAGGTTCGCGACAAACAAGAAGCAGTGATAATTTACGGAAATCTCGACCAAAAAAAAAGAAGGGTGTTTTTAACCCGAACCTGGCCGAAACGGAAACTGAAAGTTTCAGCACGTCTGCGAAGAAACTGAAAAATAATATTGATATGACTGTGAATCAAAGTCCTAATATTGAATATCGGATTTTAAACTTTTAGGTTGTGTTTGCTGCTATTTCAAATTTAATGAATTGCAAAACGTGTAATGGAAATATTACATTTGAAACGGCAACTGCAAGAGGAGTAGGCTTCAAAATCGTTGTGAAATGTGACTCATGTGCAGATAATTTGATACCATCTTCTCCTTTTTTGGAACATTCGTATGAAATAAATCGTCGATTTATATTCACCATGCGAGTTCTCGGCATAGGATTGGCTGGAGCACAAACATTTTGCGGACTTATGGACATGCCAAGGTTTCTTACCGAGAATACATATTCAATAATTTTGAAAAGTATTTATGAGTCTGTGAAAACATGTGCAGATGTAATATTTAAAAAAGCCGTACGAGAATAAATTGAAGATACACCTAATGCAGAAGGCGATGCAACTCCTCAATTAACAGTTTCCGGAGATGGATCCTGGAGGAAGCGAGGATATACGTCGTTGTTCGGAGTCACATCAGTCATAGGCTACTACAGTGGAAAAGTACTTGACCTTGTGGTAAAAAGTGCGTATTGTAAAATGTGTGAATCGTGGAAACATAAGCTAAATGATGCGCAATACGAAGAATGGTACGAAACACACGAAGATAACTGCAGTGCAAATCACGAAGGTTCCTCGGGAAAAATGGAGGTGGACTCCATTATCGAAATCTTCAAGCGTTCAATAGAAAAATATAATGTCCTGTACCGTTACTATATTGGAGACGGAGATTCAAAAACGTACACTGGGCTAGTAAATTCTCACCTTATGACGACGTAGAAGTTATAAAAAAAAGAAAGCATCGGTCACGTCCAAAAGCGTATGGGATCCCGCCTTCGTAATTTAGTAAAAAAAAACAAAAAGCTTGGTGGTAAAGGACAGCTGACAGGAAAATTTATTGACAAGCTCACTGTGTACTATGGACTTGCTATTCGACGCCATTCTGCTTCTGTTCACGATATGCATGAGGCAATATGGGCGACCTTCGATCATTACAGTTCAACCGATGCAAATCCACACCATGAGAGATGTCCAACCGGTGAAGAATCGTGGTGTTCGTATCAACGAGCTCAGGAGAGAAACGAGGCTTTCCAACACGATTGCAAGCCACTTGCATCAAATGTATTGGATGCCATCAGACCTATATACAACGATCTGAGTAAGGAAACTTTACTCGAAAGATGCGTCGGTGGCTTCAATCAAAATAACAACGAAAGCTTCAACCAACTTATTTGGAAAATCAGCCCAAAAATCGTCTCGAGTGGAGCAATCGTTGTAAATTTAGCAGCTTATATTGCCGTTGGACTATTCAACGAAGGTTCAAAATCATTATTATTTTATTTGAACTCAATCGGAGTGAGCTGTGCACACAACGCGCACGAATACGCTGATAAAATGGACGAAGCACGGATTGCACAGGCAGAGAGACGTGCGGCCGAGAGCACTCATGAAGGAAGAATGTTACGGAGGCAACACCAAATTTCCGTTTTGCAAGCGGCATCGTCGGCGGAAGAACTTCTGTATGGGCCCGGAATAGATGACTCTATGTAAGTTTACAAAAAAAAATTATTTTCTTCGTGTAAACTGAAATTGAAACTTTAAACGCGTTTTTCTCAATATGGCATTTCTGAAGTCGGTGACCAAGATTACTCGAACACTAATGAACCGATCTTGTTGAAATTTTGCAAGCTTATTTAAGGGCCAACACCACTGTGACCCCCTGTTTTTTTGCCATTTTTCAAGAATACTTTTTTGTGGGAAAAAAAAGAGATATTCGAAAAAAAAATTTTTGTTTTGTTCGTTGTTTATTGAAGATACATAAAAAAAAAATTTCAAATTTTTCACGCCCCATAGTGACGCTGGGGAAGCTCCCGCGTCAGGTACTGTTGCCTCTGCAGTGGTTCGCGGCACGCAGCAGAACTCTCTTCAAAGTCGATCTGAAAAAAAATACCGAGTGTTTTCGTTAATAATATGATATTTTGAAGAGAAGTACATAGGGATTTGAAAAAATATTGATTTTTAAAAAATAGGTACGCTTTTGAAATTAAAGGACGATTTTCGAGCAAAATTTCTCGTCGAAAATAGGCTGTAACTTTTTTTATTATTGAAATATCGAAAAAATCCTATGTACTTCTTTAGATAATCTAGTTTTATTGATGCAGTCCAAATTTGAAGTCGATCGGATAAAAATTGCTCGAGTTCTGCTGCGTGCCGCACTCAAAAAAGTGGTTTTGAGAAAAACGCGTTCAAAGTTTTAGGTTTGTTAATTTATGCGATAAATTGGAAAAAAAATGTTTACCTTTAATCAGCGATGCCGGCACCATATAGCTGGCCTTCAAGAAGCAAATCATTGTCCCTAGCATCTTTTCTCGAACTTGTAGAGGCTCTTCTTGCCTCTTTTGCAACGTCTGTGAGCGAGCGCTCCGCCAGCTCGATCCGCGCTGCGTCGGTTTCAACGCAAAAATTGAAACAATTTGGGCCGATAGTTATCCCCAACGTCTCCAAAACTTTCATGAGGCTTCTCAGGCCATCATTGAATAATAATACCGCGATATCAGCTGCAATATCGACGATTGACGATTGACGACTTGGAAATTTTTCCATTATCGCCACCTATGGCTTTTTTTCGAAACTATATTTATAACAATAGCCGGTTTTTGTGAAGGGAGACAAAAGAATACCTGGGAAAGACCCGCAGGACCTGGGAAATGCCCGGTATACCTGCCGAGCCTGAGGCGTGCCGCTGCGCGGGACCCCGAGCGTCACGGAGCGCTGCACCGCTCCACAAAATATTCGATATCTCCGAAAATAATTATTTTTCCGACCTGGGTCCAACGGCATCTTAATCTTAAATGTATTTTAGATTTTTCTAGATGGTTTTCAAAAAATCGATTTTTTGAAGCCGTCACAGTGGTGTTGTCCCTTAATACATAAAAATGTAGTCTTTAAACGTTAAATTTTTTTTCGAAAAAAATGGCCGTTTTATAGCAAAAAAACGGCCGTTTTTTTTTCGTTAAAATCGAACTATTAACTTTGACTGTCCGCCATTTTGTGAAAAATGAATATTTTTTAAAATCCTTCGATTAAAGACTAGTTTATACTTATATTTGACTAAATCCATCCGCATTTTTTTTTTCAGATGATCCACTTCGCCGCAATGTTGGTCACCGCAAACCGTGTATATAAAAACATTATTTCATTGACGGCCATTCGCCACTAAACAATGTAATATTTTTCAATAAAAAAATTACTGAAAGTTCTTCAAGATGTGTTCTTTAAGATGGTATATTGATCGATTAAAAAATGTTTGTAGTTTTCTTTTAAAGAATGCATGAAAAAGGCCTTTTTTGCGCTACAAGTGGGGGTAACGCCTTAATTTATACAGTCTAATACACCAGAATAAAGAGTTAGCCCCAGTACATGTGTTCACAACATTTCGAGAAATCTAAACTAGCTGAAACGCTCCAGTAGAACCGCATAGTGCGGACCCGCCCTTATCCTTCGCTATATTTTATTATATTCGATTGATGATGTGTTAGTTCGCTTATCAACAAAACCAAAAACGGCAAAAACAATTTGTTGTAAAAAACAACCTGCCAAACTAACAAATCAATAAAAACCTTGCCTTTTAAACATACACAATGCGTTCATTTCTTTTTTTATTCCTCTTCCATTATATTTAATTTCAGGTTCTTATTGACATTGTTAAAAAAGCAAAAATAAAAATAAAAGATGTAGAAACAAACAAGGAATGAAATCTACTAAGAATAAACATTAATTATAAAGAAAACAATTTAGACGGCACAACATTTGTTCATACCCCATTTACTCCATTTGCGAAAGGCCAAATAAAAATATTACAGAAGTTTAAACATACGAGAAATACAGTCGACTGAAATAATAATTCTCATTCTGCCCGGGGGATCAGGAGTGAAAAATACTTAATCATTTTCCATTTATATCGCTGTTACAAATATTGAGTCTGTTCCTTTTTGGCTACACTGTTCTACACATCTTACGCCTTCCGAGGTCTTTCTATTACTGTATCTATTGGAATTGTAGAAAATGTAGCTAAAACGAACGGACTCTATGTTTATTTCAAAAAATCTATGCCTTTGCACAGCTGTTCGGACCTGCGTTTGATTGGCTAACTTTTACCTAGCAGCGCTTCGGGCAGCAAAAGCGAGAACTGCCATTTTGCCTTATTATCTGACTGTTTTTTTTTTTTATTGATAAAGTGAGAAGACCTTAGGATTATTATCCCATCTGGTCAGTGTTTACTTCAGTACAAAAGTAGAGGGGTACAACAATAGACTTTTACAGGTTTCAACAGTATGTCACTTATCGTTACTTATCACAGCCCGTTTCATGCTACTCCAAGAGAGCGGATGCTCGCACAATACCTAACCTTATCCCATGTCGGGCTTTAAGGAATAGAGGCTGCGGTAGGTTAACCTTGCAGCCTATATGGAGATTTTGTACCCTCGTGTTGTTACCTTTATGTTCCTATTATAGGTCAAGTTAAAGTTCTTATACCCTAGAGATCACGTTTATCACTTGAAGTTACTTTCTTTATGGATACAGCCGGTTGTAAACCGGCTGTCAGGAAGAAAACAAAAGCGAACAAAACTAAACACTACATTCACCCTTGATTTGGGGGTGTCTATTATTGTTGCTGCTTCTAAATAGCAATATCACTGGCTAATATGAACTTCTCTATGCTTTGTAGAGCGTAAGGCTCCATAGTGTGCAGGAAGAATTCCACGCTGTACGGGAGATAACCGTATTTTCGATTCAGGCTTTTAAGTAGATTCCCTCTTTCCTTTTTGTATCGGGAACATTGCCAGAAGATGTGATTTGGGGTTTCGTCGGACTCGCCACACAGACACCCCGCTGATGGAACTATATTAAAGCGCTTAAGACTGGAACTCAAAGACGTGTGATTGCTTCGCAGACGATTGATGCTGACTATGCCTTTTCTGCTTAATTCAGCTTTATGATACCATGGTTGTCGACTGCGTTCGTAATAATTATTGAAGTAGTTAGTGCCTTTTTCTTTACTATTGTCCAAGCACCATTGATGGAACTTATTCTCGAGTTTTGATTTCCATAGGATTGTGAAGTCTGAGATTGGCAGTCCATGTTGAGTATCCCGTCCCGTTCTCGGAGCGGCCTTAGCCGCAGCGTCTGCTAGCTCATTTCCCGCTATACCTACGTGAGCCGGAATCCAGACAAGTCTGACGTCCTTATCTTTGTCATTAAGCTTTCTTAATTGGTCTTTCAATTGTAAAGTAAGGTAGGACTTCTTGGGCAAATCGGGAGTGGAGGAGACAGCACTTAGCACACTTTGCGAGTCGGAAAAGACGACAAATTTCGATGCCTTCAGACTAGTGATCCACTCTAGAGTCTCAGCAATAGCCAAGGCCTCTGCTGTGAAAATCGATGCGAAACCAGCTGCTCTGAAGGAGCGGGTTTCGTTGTCGGGAGTCTTTATTGACGAGAAGCCGACAAACGCAGCCCCTGGTATTTTGGACCCATCCGTAAAAAAACACACGGAATCACGAAGAGTTTGATCGAATATTTCCGTAAATCTTTCGTGTGGTATCTTAGATTCTAGGATATTTCTGCCTTCCTCAAAGGAAATGTTCGGTCGAAACATGATGGTTTCGTAGCTGTACTCGTAGCATAATGGCCTCGTCACGCTCGTCTCTAGAAGGTGTCCTATTCCGTCCAGATCCCGAAAGCTTTCGGTTAGTGGGCTATTCCCATCATAACTTAGAACTGTCGGATGATCCTCGTTCTGTGTGATTTCCTCTAGGATGTTCAGGAGTCTATGCTTAGGGTTGTTGGCGCGTAATCTAGTTAAGAAAGTATTACCCAAGTGTTCGAACCGTAGCCGGAGGGGAGGGACTTTTGATTCTGCTAAAATGATATTGGTTGGAGTGGAGGCTCTATATCCTAATGCCAGGCGTAATGCTTTGTATTGTATCCTTTCCAGCCGCGTCATGTCTTGCTTAGTTAGTTTGTGAAAGAGAAATCCGCCGTACTCTATTCTTGAGCGAATTAGAGATTTATACAGTCTGGTCAGTAAGGTGGGGTCTGCTCCCCACCACGTATGTCTCAAGCAGCTTATAATTTTAAGCGGGTTCTGACAACTTGACGCAATTTTTTTAACCTGGGCCCCCCAAGCGAGGGTTGATTGGAGTTGCATCCCTAGAAACCGAATGACCTCGCTCTCGCGGATAATGGTGCCATAGTGGGTGAAGTTATGGGTTCTTTGTCTGTCTGATCTCTTTTTGTCGAAAATTATGAACTTGGTCTTTTCGGGCGCTAAAGTCAACCCCAATCGATTTAACTGATTGTCGAGGTTCTCGAGAGATGTCTGGATACTATTAGTGGAGTCTACAATGGGTTGAACAGTAGAGTAGATCGCGATATCATCTGCATATTGGATGATTCTGCAACTAGGATCTAGCGCATCTTCTAGTTTTGCCACGTATATTGCGTAAAGTATTGGGCTAAGGACGCTTCCTTGAGGAAGTCCCCTATGGGACCAGCTTATCTCGTCGATGACGTCGTATTTAAACGACAGTGACCTACATGAAGTTAAATTGAAGATAAAAGATAACACTTTACTTGAAAATCCAAGTCCCTTAAGTTTGTCTATTAGGACATCTGCAAGGACATTATCGTAGGCCGAGTGAATATCCAAAAAAACGGCTGGTACGGATCCATTCGATTGAAATGCTTTCAAAATATCCGCCGTTAGTAGGGATAAATTGTCCATAGTTGACTTAGATCTTCGAAATCCGAATTGCGATTTGGGCAACTTCTCGTAGTACTCCATCCACCAACCTATTCTGTAATTGATCATTTTTTCCATCACTTTAAGGAGACACGAAGCTAGAGAAATCGGTCTAAGTTTTGACCCGTCGCCTTTTGGAATGAAAAAGACGTTGTATCTGCGCCACTCTTCCGGAAACGACTGGGTAGCAAATATCGCATTGTATATGTCTAAGAGGAGGTTTTTTGCTTCTTTAGGTAACAACGAGATGATTTTGTAGTCAATCCTATCCACGCCAGGGCTTGATTTTAAGTTCACGCTAGAAATAGCTAGCTCCAGCTCCGTCTCTGTGAAAGGCAAGTTCAAGAATTCGTCCTGAGTGGCGTTATCAAACGAAGGAATTGGAACTTCCGCCCAAGGTGGGCACAACTTTTTGATCATATCGTACACATTTTTTAGTCGTTCTTCGTTATATTCATTTGCATTATCTTTATAATTAAATCTGTTTTTGAAACTTTTAATCTTCCTCCATAGGTAAGTAGGGTTTGTGTTTTTGGTTAAGCCCTCACAAAATTGTACAAAGTTTTCTTTCTTAATCTTTTGGAGACCATATTTTGCTCTAGCTTCTGCTCGCTTAAAGGCTAAGAAATTTACACGTGTTGGGCAATGTTTGAAACTTAAGAAGGAAGCTTTCCTGACTCGTATCAACTTATCGCACTCATTATTCCACCACGGGCATGGAGGTCGGGACGCAAGATAGCCCCGGCTAGTGGGTTTTGTCGGGATGTTTGAGCCGGGCGTGCATTCGTTTACACAATCCTCTACCAACGCGACAAAGGATGAGTATTTTGACTGAATATCACACTGACCGGAGGACCCGTCAAGGGTGCCTTCTATTCTGGTTTTTAATAGCTTCGAGAATTCGTTCCAATCGGTCTTTTGTGTATGTATCCTCTTTGGTGCTCTATGTTTACCGGTCGGTATTGTAAAACACTCCAACCCAATGAAAATAGGAAAGTGGTCGCTGCCCCATGAGCTTTCGCCGACCGACCATCGATATGACAGCAGTGATCTATCGTCAACAAAGGTTATGTCAATCGCGGATTGCGAATTATAGGCACCGCTATGGAACGTGAACTGTCCCTCGTTCAGAATCGCCACGTCAAGCGGTTCAATACAGTTGATTATGTCTTTTCCGACTGCGCAGTCGTGAAGGTCTCCCCATGAAGAGTGGTGGGCGTTGAAATCCCCCCCAATTAAAAATCTATTCCTAAATTGCGAGAAAAAGTCCGACCATTCCCGCACATTAATATCCGGGCCGTTCGGCGGTCTATAACACGAAACAATCGTGAGTTTCCCGTCTTTGAGATCCAGTTCCAAGGCACATACCTCCATTTTTTTATTGCAGTCTTTAAGGTTGCGAATTACTCTATACTTCAGGGTACCTGCAATGGCGATCGCGACTCCTCCCCCTCTCTGATTGAGCCGGTCATTTCGTACAACGTCAAATCCCCGCAGGTAGAACGAATCCTTCTCTTTGAGCCAAGTTTCTGATAACAGTAGAATATCAAAATAACGAGAGTTGTGTTGAAGTTCGGGAATCTTTTGTTTGATACTTTTAGCGTTCCATTGAACGATCCTGAGCTTCCGTAACGAATTATTTTGTGTCGTGTTGAATGTGAAAACCAATGGTTTTTCTTATTCTTTCCAACAGAAGTACGGCGTTCTTGTCGGCCAAAAGTATCCGAAAGATGTCCCAAAGACCCTCCAAGACCTCCCCGGGTGGATTTTCCGCTTGTGCGGAGAGTTCCTTGATGAAATGGTCTTGATGCCAGTCGAAGTTTTGTGACTGCTGTCCGTGATGCGTTGGTCGAGCGTAGCTTCCAGCTTTCCCTCTTGTGCCAGACGGGTAACGCTCTTCCCCTGCGTACGATCCGTGGGCCTTTACAGGCTGTGGTTCCGGTCGGCTTGGTAGTGGCGGGAAGTTCTCCAATGTTCGCGGTGGTGCTCTATATTGCGGTTGCTGCATGGGATTCTCGTATGTTCTTCTCGCAATGAGGTACGGTAAATTATCGTGAGCCATAATGCGGTTGATTTCCCTTTCTTTGGAAAGCATTGGGCACTTATTGTCGAGCGTTCGGTGGTCGCCTCCGCAATTGATGCAGCGCGGTGCTGCCTCGCACCTTTGCCCTTCTTCTAGATGGTGAATACTTCCGCAGTCTAGGCATCGTGCGGGTTTTCGGCAGTACTTTTTCGGGTGGCGAAACCCACCACACCCATAGCAGACAGTGACGGTTTCGATGTAGGGAACCACGTTTACCCTGGTCCTCCAAATATATAGAGTTTCGGGCAAGGTTTTACCCCTAAACTCCAAACAGACTGCGTCCCCATCGACCCATTTTGTTCGTCCTTCGACCAAAGTTCTTCTCGGGAGGCGGCGGGCGTTTAAAATCTCTATTTCTTTGTTTTCTGCTGAGATGACATCTTTGAGTTCTTCGATAGAGATGTCCTCTGGGACGCCCCAAATTTTGCCCTTGCGCGATCGTGCGTAACTCGGGATAAAGGTTTTCAGCTCGACTTCAGTGAGGTACTGGTTCGATATGGATCTGTTCGCCTCATCGCGTGCGCTGAATGAGAGTATCCATTCGTTCTTGCCGTAATTCTCAAGAGACTCATATTTGATGTTAGATCTGTAAAGCTTTTGAGAGATCTTTAAGATGGGAAGCGATTTTGCGGTCTGATCTTTGGATATGGCCTTGACATGTACTAGGTACGGGGCCTTGTCTTTCCTGTCATAAAGGATAACGTCATTGTCGTTTTGGGTCAAAGGCGTCTTTTCGGTCGAGCAACGCGGGACGGTGTTTGATGTCGTCGCATTTGCTACTATCGCCGATGCGTTGTCGAGACTGTCGGCAGTTTGTTTCGTTTTTGTTTTTTTACTATTAGCGCTTCCGTGTTTTCCCATGGTACCAACCTGGATGTAAACTGAGTTTTCCGCGTACTCGTCTCTGTCTTCCTCGGTATTGGCCTCGTCGGAAATTCTTCTTTTTCTGCTGTCCATCTTCTGGTTACATTCTTGGTTCATTAAAGCATTCTCCCCTCGGAGACTGCTTACGGATGCGGCAAAATCATCAAATGCTTGTTCGTTCGTGTCGGCCCTCTCCTCGCTACTGAGCGAGGTTATGGCTGGTCGTGTATCGCCGACGTCCCGAGTTCCCGGTGACTATTTCACCGAAGCAACTACTGATGGCCTTGACGTTGCCTCTGTTAGTAGTCTGTAAGTCTCTCCTTGGAACCTTTTGAAATTAATTATTGTGTTTCGGTCTCGGTTAATCTTTCGTGGACCCTTCTCGTTCTATTATCTGACTGAGTCACTCCGCCCCAGGGGGTGGCATCTATTGGAATTTTCGCTACGCGAATTGCCCGCTGTTTGTAGTGTCCTACTCTGCCACTTGCAGCGCTAGTTGTTCTCGAACAATCCTCATACGCGCCCAGGGATTATGTACATATACACACGCACACATATAATCGAGCAATTCCCACATAACGCCATCAATGCACACTGATGGTTTCATATGGTGTATTTCTATACACACGCACAATTTATTATACTACCATTGTTGTCGTATTAATTTACCTAGAATTCATTAAATGTCGATTTTTATAACTCTATTGTCTAATGATCGTGCCAACTAACAATCATGAAGATAAATATGGAAACGGAACTATTTGGTACCAAATTATAACTTTCTCAAAAGGTCATTACCAAATCTGAAAAAAGCTGCTTTCGTCCTGCTTAAAATGTTTTTCACACACCATTCTTCCAGCGTTTACACTATTGTTATTTATAACCTCTTCCCATAGTCTTCGAAGGCTAGGATCGGCTAATACGGTCAAAAAATGCCCTGAGGTACAACCGCGCACAATACACGGCATTAGTAGATGAATATAAGTAATTACAGTAATTTAATCAATTCTGCACCTTGACTTAAGGGACAACACCACTGTGACGGCTTCAAAAAATCGATTTTTTGAAAACCATCTAGAAAAATCTAAAATGCATTTAACATTAAGATGCCGTTGCACCCAGGTCGAAGAAATAATTATTTTCGGAGATATTGAATATTTTGTGGAGCGGTGCAGCGCTCCGTGACGCTCGGGGCCCGCGCAGCTGCGCGCCTCAGGGTCGGCAGGTATACCGGGCCTTTCCCAGGTCCTGCGGGTCTTTCCCAGGTATTCTTTTGTCTCCCTTCACAAAAACCGGCTATTGTTATAAATATAGTTTCGAAAAAAAGCCATAGGTGGCGATAATTGAAAAATGTTCAAGACAGGTATAGGGATAGCGTCATAGCGTCAGTTTGCGAATAGAAGCGACGCTACTCGTGTCTAAACGCTCCGAATCGTTTCGTTTATAAATATCGAATGCTCAGAATTATTCTTTGCACATCGAAATGGATAATCCGAAAGTGTACACGGGGAAAAAGGGAACAAAACGGAGCTATGTGACGAGGAGTCGAACGAAAATTTCGAATCGAAAACCTCCGAACCGTTATAGCTCCGAACATACTTCTGCAGAGTATGTGAGCACGTCGGCGAAAAAGTTAAAATCGTCGGACGATTTAGAGGTCGGTGTTACTAACGATTTCGGTTATCGTATAGTACACCACCTCGTCAATGCAATGAAAAGTGTGTGATCGCGATATAAAGTTTACTGAAAAAAGTTTGCGCGGACTCGGATTAAAAATCGAGGTCGATTGCGGCCATTGTGAAAAAGTGCAAATCAATTCGTGTCCTATGATTGACAATGCATACGAAATAAATCGTCGGATCGTATTCAGTATGCGTCTTCTTGGCATCGGTTTGAATGGCCTGATGAAGTTTTGTGCATTTATGGAGCTCCCGCGCCCCATATTTCAGTCTTTCTACGATCGAATCTTAAATTCGATTTCGATTGCCACTAAAGCTGTGAGCACAGTGAGCAAACAAAAGCCTGCACTTGTGGAGGAGACAATTTCGTTGGAAAATGGGGTGGAGGACGAAATTATCGTTTCAGGCGACGGATCGTGGCGTAAGCGCGGTTTCAGCTCGCTTTTCGGCATAACATCGCTAATCGGCTGGTACACTAAAAAAGTGATCGATGTTATGGTGAAATCGAAATATTGCAAGGCTTGCGAGCATTGGGAAAAAAAGAAAGCACCGCGGAGTACCGGAAATGGAAAAGTACCCACGACGATGAGTGCCAGGCGAACCATCGCGGCTCCTCCGAAAAAATGGAAGTCGACTCAGCTGTCGAAATGTTTCAACGGTCTGAAGAGCTCTATGGCATAAAATATAAATATTATATTGGTCACGGCGATTCTAAAACGTTTCTGGGCATATCGAATAGCGATCCATACGACGGTTTCGAGATTTAAAAAAAAGTGCATCGATCATGTCCAAAAACGTATGGGGACACGCCTCCGCGAAATCGTGAAAAAACAAAAAGGATTGTCTGGCAGAGGAAAGCTCACCGGAAAATTGATTGACGAGTTGAGCACATATTACGGCTTGGCTATTCAGAGGAACAGCGATGATGTTGAAAAAATGAGGAAGGCAATTTGGGCAACTATCAAACATAAAATATCCACAGATAGCGAGCCACAACATGACGATTGCCCAGAGGGAGCCGAGTCGTGGTGTTCGTGACAGCGAGCGGTCGCAAGCGGTAATATTTCTGAATATCGCCATAAGCCGCCTCTTCCTGAGGAAGTATTGGAGGCAATTACGCCAGTCTTCGAAAATTTGAGCAGAGACGATTTGCTGCAGCGTTGTTTGGGCGGCTTCACGCAAAACAACAACGAAAGCTACAACAAATCAGTTTGGGCAATAGCCCCCAAGTGTCAGTCCGGGAGCAAAACAATCGTCGATATTGCAGCTGATATCGCGGTATTATTATTCAATGATGGCCTGAGAAGCCTCATGAAAGTTTTGGAGACGTTGGGGATAACTATCAGCCCAAATTGTTTCAATTTTTGCGTTGAAACCGACGCAGCGCGGATCGAGCTGGCGGAGCGCTCGCTCACAGACGCGCAGTAGGAGAAAAGCCCAAAAACCTGGCCAAAACCCCAAAAAATAAATTTTCGAAATAGGGTCAGTTGAGTAGTCATTCAGGTAGAGGACTAGTAACTGCATTCTATTGTGGAAGGGAAAGCCCTTTAAGTGTATACCTGCGCCGCAGCGTCAGTTGGCAGTTAGTGTTCGTGAAGAGTGTACGTGTCACGCGCTGAACAGACGAAAATAACGCTGACTTCAAAAACCCATAACTTTAAAGTGACTGGTTTAATTTCAATTCTGCAACATGGATACGACTTCTGGAGGTATGTAGAACATGTTTTTACATCGGTTGAATCTAAAGTTTATGTATAAATGATTGAAATGTAGTATAGCCTTCGGCATAAATAAAATTGAATAATTTTGAAAACTTATATTTTCAACGGTCCGAAAAGTTATATATTTTGTCACATTTTGCAAAGCTCCTAGTCTCGGCCTTTAGTTTAATGTATAAGCTTTCGAAATTTACAAGAGTTACCTGCGGAAAACGTGCGTCTTGTCCGTTATGATTTTTTTCGCATCGTGCGGTAGCCGAGCGTGCACGCGGCACTATTGAGCAGCCTCTGCGCCTCTACCTGAGAATGGGTGAAGTAGCATCATAACGGACAAGACGGCTGTTATACGCTTGAAATAAATTATTTTAATATATATGTATGTGTATATATATATATATAAATTTTCTGTGATTTAATTATGATATATACGTATGCATATATATATATACATATTAAAATCAACCACATAAAAATTTCTTAAATATGAATGAAATGTTATAACATTCAAATAAAATATTTGAATATATATATATTATATAGTAAGCAAAGCTTTCTTTTAACCAAATCCATGTCAATATTTTCTGTCTAATTTTCTTAAAATTATTTCACTTATTGCGGTTATTTATTTGGTAAAATAATGTACATTGTTCAAGTTTTTGTATTAATTGAAAATTTTATCTTTTCCTTTAACACCAATTTTCTACAATTTTATGTCTTTATTACAGGATCCGGTTACAAAGAATTGGTGCTGACAAGGAAAGAAGTATTTCTGATAATCAGCGAGCATTTATCCGATAAATTCGCTTCCTTGATCGAATTTATGGTAGAAAAAATTTCCAAGGACACCGGACGTACAGTTGTAGTGCCTGAGGACTCGAAACAGACTTTTTCGATACTCTTCAATCAAATGAGAACGAGGTAGCAACAAGCTCACAGAAAATCCTGTGTATTTTTCAAGAATAACGGTGAATGGCTTAGCAAGCAGGTATGTTTTGCCGCACCTACAGACACTGTAGTAACAAGCCCGGGTAATACGGGCGGCCGCCCGTCCCTTGAGTTTACAATGTCCAGTGAAAGATCTAAACGAAGGAAGACCCAAGATATTCGTACATCGTTCAACTCGGTCGAGTTAGCATACGCTACTCAGATGAGCCTTCGCTCTTCAGGACAATCCGACGCCGCAAAAGTTATTAAGGACGTAACAATGACGAGTCCTTTAAGAGCTTCCAAGTATCGTAAAGCTTACTCAGCAACGGATGAAATTACTTTATCCGAAGAGGCTGCACTTTCCGCTATGATTGAATATAAATTCTCCAAGAGTACTTACCAGGGAATGAGAAGATTAGGGAAGGAAAATAACTGTAAGCTATATCCGTCTTACGAAAAAGTGATGAAAGCAAAAAAGCGTTGTTATCCACCACGTGATGCAATCAGGATTACAGAGAGTAGTGCAGAAGTCCAACTACAGGCACTATTAGATCATACAGTTGAACGTATTTTACTCGTCAAAAATGTACTCATTCAAAGATTGACTCCAGATAATGTTCGTAAAATGGACTTGATTTGCAAGTGGGGTTGCGATGGAAGTTCTGGGCAAAGTGAATATAAGCAGACGTTCAGTGATGACAGCAAATCTGATGCGCATGTATTCTTTACTTCAGTCGTGCCATTACAACTCGTGTGTTATGATCAACAATCGAAGGAAGAAATAGTTGTTTGGAAGAACCCCAGACCCTCGTCTCCACGATTTTGTAGACCGCTTAGACTACTGTTTCTACGCGAAGACACAGAGTCAACACTTAATGAAGTCCAAATTGTTGAAGAACAAATAAAGTCACTTCGTCCATTCGAAAGTGTAATAGATGGAAAAGAAATCTCCGTAATGTACAAGTTGTTGTTCACCATGATAGATGGTAAAGTTTGCAACGCTGTATCATTGACGAAATCTGCTCAACGGTGCTATTTGTGTGGAGCAACCAGCAAAGATTTTAATGCCATCGACACTGTATTGCAAAGGGAAATCAATGAAACAAATTTGAAGTTCGGATTGTCGACGCTGCATGCGTGGATACGGTGCTACGAGTATTGCTTACACGTGTCTTACAAACTCGGCATTAAAAAATGGCAAGCTCGAAGTGCCGAAGAAAAAAAAATTACCCAGGAACGCAAGAGGGCCATTCAAGAAGGATTCAAGAAGCAATTGGGTCTAAATATCGATCGCCCAAAGCCTGGATACGGCAGCAGCAATGATGGCAACACAGCTCGGCGATTCTTTAAAAATTCGACGGTTTCCGCTGCGATAACGGGGGTCAACGAAGAAGTTATTAAACGCTTGTACGTAATCCTACAAGTTATATCGTGTGGCCACGAGATAAACTGTGAAAGATTTGAACAGTATGCTATTGAAACGGCAAGAAAGACCGTTGCATTATACCCTTGGTACTCCATGCCTACTTCGGTGCACAAACTATTAATTCATGGTCCAGTGATAATAACTCATGCTCTATTACCAATCGGCCAATTATCCGAAGATGCTCAGGAAGCTCGAAACAAAGACATCAAACGATATCGAGAAGATTTTGCGCGAAAAAGTTCCAGGGTTAAAACTATGGAAGATGTTTTTCATCGGCTCTTAGTTACTTCTGATCCGTACATTTCAAGTGTCAGAAGACTACCACAGAAGAAGCTGAAGAGTTTGTCGCCGGAAGCTGTAGCGATGTTGATCGCTCCTAAAGTGACTGCTGCAGCAGACGAATTTTGCGCCGAGATTGAAGCCGTGCCGGGAGTTGTAATAGATACAAACTCGGATAATGATTCTGACTCTGACTCCGACTCCGATTACGATTTTGATTAAGAATAAAATTTTCTATTTTTGAAACGTTCCGTATGTATTTTGGAAATAAAAATAATAATTGCGTAGAATACACTGTTCACGTTTATTTTATTATGATGATTTTTTTTAAATATATTAATTTATCTATTTAGCAGGATACTCGGCCATTTTGTTTATAACAATTTGCTGTAAGCTCTTTGTTGCAAGTTATAAACAATAGATATCGGATTGGTAATCAGCGACCTTGAAAACCCGTATATACCAATTTTTGTCAACATCTGGTAACTTTTTAACGTTCATGTCGGCCATATTGGATCGGCCATTTTTTTTACGATAATTTGGCTTGCGGATTCGTAATCAGCGACCTTGAAAACCCGTAAATACCAATTTTTGTCGACATCTGGCAACTTTTTAACATTCATGTCAGCCATATTGGATCGGCCATTTTGTTTACGATAATTTGGCTTTCAGATTCGTAATCAGCGACCTTGAAAACCCCTGTAAGCCAATTTTCATTCCCGTCAAAGGTCATTTGAGGTTTTGGCCAGGTTTTTGGGCTTTTCTCCTACTGTGAGACGTTGCAAAAGAGGAAAGAAGAGCCTCTACAAGTTCGAGAAAAGATGCTAGGGACAATGATTTGCTTCTTGAAGGCCAGCTATATGGTGCCGGCATCGCTGATTAAAGGTAAACATTTTTTTTTTTCCAATTTATCGCATAAATTAACAAACCTAAAACTTTGAACGCGTTTTTCTCAAAACCACTTTTTTGAGTGCGGCACGCAGCAGAACTCGAGCATTTTTTATCCGATCGACTTCAAATATGGACTGCATCAATAAAACTAGATTATCTAAAGTACATAGGATTTTTTCGATATCTCAATAATAAAAAAAAGTTATAGCCTATTTTCGACGAGAAATTTTGCTCGAAAATCGTCCTTTAATTTCAAAAGCGTGCCTATTTTTTAAAAATCAATATTTTTTCAAATTCCTGTGTACTTCTCTTCAAAATATCATATTATTAACAAAAACACTCGGTATTTTTTTTTTTCAGATCGACTTTGAAGAGAGTTCTGCTGCGTGTCGCGAACCACTGCAGAGGCAACCGTACCTGACGCGGGAGCTTCCCCAGCGTCACCATGGGGCGTGAAAAATTTGAAATTTTTTTTTATGTATTTTCAATAAACAACGAACAAAACAAAAAAAATGTTTTCAAATATCTCTTTTTTCCCACAAAAAAAAATTCTTGAAAAATGGCAAAAAAACAGGGGGTCACAGTGGTGTTCTGCCTTAAACTGCAAACGTCAAAATTACGGATCAAAATAGTCGTATTCGTCGTTGTGGTTGTTATGTACGTCATGTACGCACTGCGGACCTCGCGCCTGAGCAGCCCCCTGACACTAGCCTACTATTCCTATACGATGAACGAAAACGCGTTTTGTCCTAGCTGTTTAGTTCTTGAAATCGCCACTGCCTAGCGTTGGCTGTTGTGTGACAGCCTTCGGCTCTAAATACTCCGATCAGCTGAACGATTCGATACTTTCGTGGCTTTCGCCTGTTATCGTTATGGCGACGTTATTTATTGTGTTTAGATGAAAAATCATTAGAACGGAAAATCATTCCAAATATATCAATAGACTTTCATTCATGTATGATATACAAAACACCGGCGCAACATACATATATATGCATGTCTGTCACACGACTAGTAGCGCCACAGTGCGGCAAGGACATTTTGCGAACAGGATTTATCTACCAGTGTCAGGGGCTGCGCCTGAGCAATACGAATATTGTCAGTAACCTACTAGCGCCACGGGCATAGTAAATAAAGCGGTCAAAGAACATAGCATTTTTATATACGGTAAGGGTTAGGAGGTGCCCGCCCCCTGCTCCGACCCTAGGAGTTTTCAGACCTGTATGTAAGACCGTGGTTGGGATAGATACATTCGCCTGTGTGATGGTACAATTTTTACATTCAGTTGAAATTTGAGTTTCTGCTGTATGTTGTGTATTGAAAATAATGAGTTGCTATTTTTTAAAGTTTCTTCATTAATTTATCTAAATGAGAGTTACTTAGCATTAGAGTGTCTATCAATACGCTTTTCCGTCAGCGGAGGAGTTTCATATATTTTGCGATCTGCCGATTTCGAGAGCTTTGCGTGCCATAGCGAGAGCCCCATCTCGCGTCTCGTGACCACCGATGAAACGAACTGTGTGGCAAAAAATACAGCCCTCAATTCCAGCGACGCGAGACAATTCCTCGCCCCTCAAACCGGCCCAAGCTTCCGGCAGGAATACCCTTAAAAATATTAGAAACTCGCGGTGTAGTTAGCCGATGCTGATAGGTGGAGAATGCACAGAATTTTTCTATTTCCGTGTTTATCGTTTATTCACCTGCACACAAAACTTCCCAGCTCGACCGGCACTGCCTGAACTCTGTACGTATTGTCCTCGAAGATCACGTACTTGATGGACGGTTCGATCTTAGCTTCAGCGTCTAACTCGAAGAGGGTTTCTTTCCAGGGTACCGCTTTTACCAGCTCAAGTATTTCTCCGCTAGGATCAACCTTAGCAAACGAGAAAAAAGCGGGATTTGGAATACGAGCGATGCAGCGGGATGCAATCGTAATTATTCAACGAGCTACCAGCCTTTCACGTGCAAACCAGCCTGTCATTTGCCCTGTATTTTTCGCAAGTTTTCGCAGTTTGCGATCTAACGTTGGAAAAATTTCGATCGAAAAGCAACCGGAATTGGAACACTAGTGATATGCGATGAGTATTTTTTTTCAAACATCCTTATCCAGACTTACTTCGAATAAGACTTACTTCGAATCTCTTGTCAACAGCCTCTTTGACTAGTGTCCTCGCTGGCAGCCACGTACTTGCTGAGTATTTAAGGAAGTAGTTAAATTCCTCGCCGCACATATCTATCGCTTTCGTGAAGAGTTCGTCACTATCAAGGCCCTTGCTGTTCCATTCAGGATTCAATCTTGCTACTCGTGCGCTCAGATTCGTTACGATACGGTATCTGAGAAAAATGGTACGATTGTTGATTGCTTTAAGGGGTTATACCAGTGTGACACTTACAAAAAATCGATTTTTTTTGCCTTTTTCGACAGTTTATACTTTCAAGAATATCCTGTAGAAGTTTCAAGGCCGTATCTCTAATCATTTTATCTTGCAAAAATGGATAGTTAAATCTTTCAACGCGTTTTTCTCGAAATGAGATTTTTCAAATTTGCTGACATTATAACTCAACGAGCAACTATCCGATTAACTTGAAATTTGAACGGAGTACTCTTGAATATATTTACTCTAAAATCACGTAGGATATTTTTGATTGGGTGAAAATTGACGATTTGGCATTGAAAAAAAACGACCATTTTATAGGCACGAAAACAGACTTTTTTCATAACGACGCCATTTTGTTAGATTTTGATATTTTTCGAAAATCCTACGTCATTGTAGAGGAAATACCTTCCAGTCTAACATTTTGTTCTCTTTCGGTTTCAGCTACTCAGTCGGCCGGAATCATGTCAGCAGTGGAGGAACTTTTTTTTTTGGCGCCTCCGAAGACAGCGCATAAGTCGCTTGGATCTCAATATTTTTCTATATAAAATTATGTAATATAGGTCAAATATAGCCAAATATATTCTGAATTTTCCGAAACATTCAATTGAGTCCCTTCCTTCCAAAAAATTCCCGAAAATCACCCAAATGTTCCGTATTGACACTGGTGTAGCCCCTTAAATTACTATTGAAGCCATTCAATCGAGCTGTGATTTAGGATATATCGATTTCGAGTATGAAAATGGCACTTTTAATATTAATCCAACAGGATTCTGCCCGTCGAACTATCCTTAGTCAGAAACACTTGGAACAAGTCTAAACAGTTGAAGTGACAAAAGTTATTAGAAGGGAAGTAAAACGAAATTTAAATATTTGTTTGTACCCAAAGGATCAAAGAAATTTTGCTGTAAGATTTTTTAAGTATTGAAAAAATTAAGCACAGCTCATTTCTCAAGTAGCTAATAATTTTTATTAGTGACTAAAAAATGTCGAGTCTAACAAAATAAAGATTCTAAGCAATAATGGAAAATAAAAAGTTATCCAATTTTACTGCATGGCATTTCTACACTTTTCACAAAAGTTTCTACGTATCGCAAGTCGTACTAATATTTATCGAATACTCCATATATTGATTTAAGATTGTTAAGGGGTTTGGCTACAGTGAAAATAACAATAAAAACGTTCGTCGCTTCACTTCGTCACTTGAACTCGATTTCTCGACATTTGGTCAACAGAATGATTAGAAATTTGGTACACTTAATCAGTGTAATAGTAGTTTAGTTGTGACGGACGTTTTTCTTCTTAACATTTTTCGATCAGTTATTAACAATGTTAACGTCATTTTTCCTCGAAAAATCGAAAAAAAATTCAACATTGTTTCGATGGTTGAAGCACGTCAATAAAAAAATGCTCGGTCAAGTCAACAAAAAAATGAGTTTTTTTTTTCTTAAAATAGATAATATTGACCTAAGACTAAGATCGAAGAGCTAAATCTTAATCTAAGGTCAATATTATCTATTTTAAGAAAAAAAAAACTCATTTTTTTATTTCAGATGACCCGAGCGCCCAAAATACAGTATACGGTTGAGCCGATTACGTTCAAAGATCCTTCACAAGATTGTTCTTAACTTCTTTCATTTTTACCATTTTTTAATGAAATTTGGCACACAACTTTGTTAATGTAGATACAAATAAATCTCAAAACGATTTTCCAGTCATCTTACTTATTCCTTCAATGTTAATTTTTTTTAAATAACCCTGTTTCTCATGTCATCGCAGTAGTCTAACCCCTTAATTAAAAAGACACGAAAAACGTGCGATTTTTTCAATCGTGATCTTGATATAGTAAGTACTTCGAGCTTGGATAAGTTTTCCTGGCCGGTACTACCTTTTGTTGTAATAGAAAGAAAAGTGGGCCTTTTAAGGTTCAAAAATGTATTGGCCTCATGAATACTTGGTTTTTTTCATAAATATTGACTGATGTACTAACACTAACATTTACACAGAACATTTTTATCAAGGTCAAGGTACTCTCGCGCCATTAAGCTTAAAGTACCATTCGTACGGCGTGAAAAAAAAATTTATGGATCTTTCAACGTTTGTGCTTTGCATCACAGCCTATCATATATAATCAGCTCATGCAATGTTTGCTAGGAACGAATTATCTGGGTTTTCTCGAGTGGGAGCAGATCTCCTACTCTCAATTGCCAGCAAGAACCAATTTGCACCCAACTGCACAAATGCAGTATGCTCTGGCCTGAAAAACACTTTATACCCAACTGGTGGCAGCTTGAAAAATCGCCTCATGTACAAGGATACTCACACAGGCTCGCCATCAAACATTGGTACTCCATTGTCCACCGCATCCACTTCCTTGATCAACGATTCGTAGATTCTCCTGAAAATTCGTTCGATGTCCGAATCGTCTATAAGTTCCGGCACAAGTTGTCTAATGACCCGGTGGCCGTAGTGACAATAAACCAGACCTGCGCTACTCAATTTGATGTTCCAATTCAAGCCCTCCTTCTTCATGACCGTATTTCCCGTTTCCTTGAACTCCCTAGAGAGAAAGAAATAGTAAAAAAAACAACGCCGGTAAAAGAGGGCTTGGCATCCAGCAAATGTGCTATTCTTTAGAACTCGGGGAATGGAACATTAGAAATAATCAATATGTATAGGCAATAGAGGACATCATTCGAACTTGGCACAAACAATAACATACCGCATATGATGATCGTAACGCCGCTTCTCATGATTGTAAATGCCACCCACATCTACAACAATGTCGCAGGTGTCCAAGATTTTATCATCACGGGTTCTGCATGGAATACAAGAAATAAAAAATCACGGAAAGAGTTTGAATGCGATAATATAAAAAATGAAGAAACGGTGCGAGATTTAAGTCTGCATAGTTGGAATAGAATGAAATCGTTTTGTTTTCATTTTTTTGGATACTTTTTTGAAAATGTGAAAGCAGAATGTGCAAAATATATTTTATATGGTAATATAAACAAAAGAAAATAAGAAAAAAGAATTTTCATTGTATTCGAACGAAGCAAGCTTCAACACGATGAAAAGTTGTGTTAAAATTTACCTGACGATCTTTGCATTCTTATATTCAGGCAATTGTTTTAGGAGAAAACAAGCCAGAGCCTCGTCGCAATGGAAACAACCATTGTGCGTGCCGATTGTCACACTCGACGACGCCATCGAGGTAAAATTTCGAAGAAAAGTTGAACGGCGTTCTACTGTCCGGCGACACGGTAACCTAACGAAACACGTGGTCAACTTAACGGACGTAATGAACAAACTTTGCCAGATTTTCATTCTCACTACAAACTCTCGTAATTTTCGTTATTTCGTATAGAAATTTGGTCAATTCGTATTTTTGACTGAATGTTGCACTAGTCTCACCGAATCTGCAGGTTTTTTTGTGGGTCCAAAATGTCACGAATCGACGAACCGGAATGTTTTCAGGTTATGTGCACTACTGGCGCTGCTGGTAAAAATAAACAGTGGACTAACCACGGTCTTACATTCAGAGATTAGTAGGGAGATGTAGAACGCTCCCCCAGAGATTAGTGGGGAGATGTACAACGCGGCCCTTTTCGGCGTGCCTCGTAAATGGCGCTAAATCGCGGCGGCGAGTTCGGGAGTATGATTTCGTGATCATCGCCTCTGTCGAGGTTGCAGATTCCCTTGTAGCCGCGCGAGTCCGTGATCACCGTTCAAGTCGATATCGCAGTCAGCGTGAACACGAATGGGTAGCTCGGTGGGGGAAAAGTCTCTGCCCCTCGCAAATCGCGCTCGCTCGACAGGCGAACGGAGCGAGGTTTTCCGTCGGATCGAGCTCGACATATATGTGTAGCCGTACTGCGGATTGGAATATGCATTAAATGAATTTCAAAGTGAAAAACATGTATCGAGATCATTGTTTTCTCTCTGTTGCCCGTTTATGCCGAAAATGCGGGATAAAAAATTAACAACGAACCGCGTTGAAAAATAAAACGCCGAAATGACCGTGGAAGGTTCAAAAATAAATCTTGAGCCTTTGCCGCGATTGTTTCGGCATTTTTTTCAACAGTAAACATTATGGATGAGGGTGTATCATAAATGTTTCTTTATCTGCAATGAGCCTTGTGGCTGAATTGGCAGCGTAGCGGATTAACGATGCCTACGGTCCGAGTCAATCCCCGGTGATTCAACTTTTTTTCTTCATTTTATATTCAGAAAATTTCGAACTTACTCTCACTTTAGCTATTCTCGCCTATTCAGGCATTATTTATGATATTTAATTCGCATATGTTTAATAAAAAAAAACAAGCCATTGCTACCGGGGATCGAACCCGCGTCCAGTGCAGCCGGATCGCACGTAAAAGTTACCCCCTCTTTAGTCTCTTACGCGCCCATCACCCAATCATGGTAGCGCGTGTCTGTGAGCGAGCGACGCTCGGATATCTTCGGAAAGAGCCGAGCACGGTTTAAGGTTCCCGACCGCGCCTTCGGCAGCTACACCAATCCATGGACGCTGAGCACGTTCATGTGCGGCCAAGCCGAAACGAAGGCTTCGAGGGAAAAAGCAATCTCATTGTCAGCACGACTCGCGCGTGACGTCACCCGACGGCACGCGCGAGGCTCTTAGATGATTTCAATGCTTGTTTAGTTCTTTTTCCTATTGAATGAAAGGCTGCGGAGATATTCGGAGAAAAGTTATAGATAAAAAAAGAGAATTTCATAAAAAAAACTTATTACATTTTTTTATCCCTCATAATTCTGAGAAATAATGAATTTCCGAAATTTTTGCAAACATTATTTTCCTTAAGGGGTAACACCACTGTAACGGCCTGCCATAAAGGGTTTTAGACGAATAATAATTGGGGTAATTATTAAGCATATATTGAAGTATATTGCAAAAAAATGTATGGGAAAATATTACAAAATGGCGACACTGCAGCAAATTCTTCCGAGGCATGTTGAACTTAAGGTGCTCTGCGGCACGCAGTATAACTTGTGCCAATTTTAATCTGGCCAAATAATTTTTTTTAAATTAAATCTAGATGAGTGTTGCAAGTAAATCACGTAGGGGATTTTAGAAATATTGATTTTTGAGTAATTGACGAGTATTTGACTAAAAATGTTCAATTTTTTAAAGACAGTTATTTTTTAATAAATATTGTTTTAATTAACTTATCGAAAATCCCCTACGTGTTTCAGTAGCTACACTCATGTAGACTTAATAAAAAAGAAAACTCTTTCTTTTAGATTAAAAATGGCACAGTTATACTGCGTGCCACAGAGCTTCGACATGCTTCGGAAGAATTGCTGCAGTGTCGCCATTTTGTAATATTTTCGGATGAAAAATTTAGAGCAGTATACTTAAATATATGCTCAATAAATACCGCAAGTATTATTTGTTTATCACATTTTCTCCCGCCAAAAAAAAAATATCAAAAAATACGCTTTCTGTAAGGCCGTTACAGTGGTGATACCCCTTAAAGAATGCATATAATTTCCGAGATTTTTCCGTGATTGTAATAAAAATGATGAAATGTTCGGAAAAATTCGGAGACACTCGGATGTTTGCGTAAAAACAATTGTCCGCAAAACTCCGAATTTTTCATATTTGTTCCAATTCATAGAAAAATTCGGGAAAAAATCGGAAAAATTTTCCGAAAAAAATCGGAGTTTTTTGGAAAAAAATTGCACTAGGGGCGCGGGATCGTTCCCCGCGCTTAGTGCTTCTTTTAAAATTATTATTACTATTAATTCTTATTTGATTAGTTATTTTTATTAGTTATCATTATTATTTTAATTGGTTATCTTTTAGTGTCGAAAAATTTATCGCGCACTCTGACCGCTTATTTTATTAGTTTATATGTTAATTTAAATATAATAATAAATCTAAATTACAACTTATTTTACTTCTGAAATTTTTTTGCGCTTCACTCACACCCGTCCCTATGCCAAATAAATTGTAATTCATAAACGTAAGCGGAAATATATTCGTATTATTATATTCATTCTCATATACTTTCAGCAAGCGATAAAGCATTATCATAGTGTATCCGGCCGCGAATTGTAAGTACCAGAAAGCGCACATATTTATAAGAGATGGTCCCGTTGGTAGCGTTCCTGGCTTCGGTCCGCAGGGGTGCGGGATCGGTCCCCGCGCTGAGTGCTTTTTTAAAAATTATTATTACTATAAATTCTTATTTAATTAGTTATTGAATGAATATAATAATACGAATATAAATATATTTCCGCTCATATACTTTCATCAAGCGATAAAGCATGATGATAATGCTTTATCGCTTGATGAAAGTATATGAGCAAAAATATATTTATAAATATATTTCCGTTTACTTTTATGAATTACAATTTATTTGGCATAGGGACGGGTGTGAGTAAAGCGAAACAATTTTTTAGAAGATAAATAAGTTGTAATTTAGATTTATTATTATATTTAAATTAACGTACAAACTAATAAAATAAGCGGTCAGAGTCCGCGAAAAAATTTTCGACACTAAAAGATAACTAATTAAAATAATGATGATAACTGGTGTGTGTCATGTGAGTGTGACTGTAGTCTGTGAGTTATTTCTCGACGAAACGCGACTTGCTCCGAGACTGGGAAGCGAACTCGGGACCGGCTGTATTGGTATAGGTTTTCCGCAGTTTCCCTATACCCATGGCAGAAATGTCATGGTGAATGCAATACAGAGGGGGAAGTCGGCTGCGGCCGCAAGGTGGCGATATAAACTGGAATATGGAGTATGTATCAAGGGGGAAGAACCCTGTACAGCTGGAAGTTAAAAAAAAAATGTTTAAAGTGAATGATGATAACTAATAAAAATAACTAATCAAATAAGAATTAATAGTAATAATATAGGATTATAGAATAATAGGATCCCGCGCCCCTAGTGCAATTTTTTTTCCGAAAAACTTTTTCTATGAATTGGAACAAATATGAAGAATACGGAGTTTTGCGGACAATTATTTTTACGCAAACATCCGAGTTTCTCCGAATGTCTCCGAATATTTCATCACTTTAATTACGATCACGGGAAAATCTCGGAAATTATATGAAGACTGTAAGGGGTAACACCACTGTAGCGGCCTTACAGGAAGCGTATTTTTTAATATTTTTTCTGGAAGAAAATGTGATAAACAAATAATACTTGCGGTATTTATTGAGCAGATACTTAAGTATATTGCTTGAAATTTTTATCTGAAAATATTACAAAATGGCGACACTGCAGCAATTCTTCCGAAGCATGTCGAACCTTTGTGGCATGCAGTATAACTATGCCAATTTTAATCTAAAAAAAATAATTTTGTCTTATTAAGTCTAAATAAACATTTTTAGTCAAATACTCGGCAATCACTCAAAAATCAATATTTCTAAAATCCCCTACGTAGTTCACTAGCTAAACTCATCTGGATTTAATTTAAAACAAAATGATTTTGTCCAGATTAAAATTGACACAAGTTATACTACGTGCCGCAGAGCACCTTAAGTTCAACATGCCTCGGAAGAATTGGCTGCAGTGTCGCCATTTTGTAATATCTTCCCGTCCATTTTTTTGCAATATACTTCAATATATGCTTAATAATTACCCCAAGTATTATTTGTCTAAAACACTTCGTGGCAGGCCGTTACAGTGGTGTTACCCCTTAAGGAAAACAATGTTTGCAAAAATTTCGGAAATTCATTATTTCTCAGAATTATGAGGGATAAAAAAATGCAATAAGTTTTTTCTACGAAAATCTCATTTTTTTCATCTATACCTTTTCTCCGAATATCTCCGCAGCCTTTCACTCAATAGGAAGAAGAAAAAGTTCCGAAAAAAATAAGAACAAGTTTGTTTTACGAAAATCTCATTTTTTTTATCTTCAAATTTTCTCTTAAATTTATCTTTAAAAATCTCATTTCTTTTCATCTTTAACTTCACTCCGAATATCTCCGCAGCCGTTCACTCAGGTCATAGGAAAAAGAGAAATTTCCGGGAAAAAAATGAGAAATCATGAATTTTCAGTGAAAAAAAATGTGTTTTTGGGAAATAGACCAGAACTTGAATCGGTTTGAAATCATTTTTTCTCCGAAAATCTCAAATATGATTAAAATATGAGAAATTATGAAAAATTTGGAGAAAAATTTGCACTACGGGCCCCTGCGGGCCGAAGCCAGGAACGCTACCAACGGGACCATCTCATCGCTTGTAGAATATGTGCACTTTCTGGTACTTACGATTCGCGGCCGGATGGATGATTGGCTTGTTTTTGGGGATAATGCTTTATCGCTTGATGAAAGTATGAGAATTAATATAATAATACGAACATAAATATATTTCCGCTTACTTTTATGAATTATATTTTATTTGGCATAAGGACGGGTGTGAGTAATTTTATTATCATATTTAAATTAACGTATAAACTTAAAAAAATAAGCAATCAGAGCGCGCGATACATTTTTTGTATACATTAATAACTCAGAAAATCAAGAGCTAAATAAGCATTGAAATCATCTAAAAGCCTCGCGCGTGCTGTCGGGTGACGTCACACGCCAGTCGTGCTCAGATTGCTTTTTCCCTCGAAGCCTTCGTTTCGGCTTGGCCGGACATGAACGTGCTCAGCGTCCATGGATTGGTGCAGCTGCCGAAGGCGCGGTCGGGAAACTTCGACCGTTTTCGCGGTCGGGAAACTTCGACCGTGCTCGGCGCTTTCCGAAGTGTCCAAGCGTCGCTCGCTCACGGACACGCGCTACCATGATTGGATGATGGGCGCGTAAGAGACTAGAGAGGGGGTAACTTTTACGCGCGATCTGACTGCACTGATCCCCGGTAGCAATGTCTTGTTTTTTTTATTAAGCATATACGAATTAAAAATCATAAATAATGTCTGAACAGGCGAGAATAGCTAAAGCGAGAGTGAGTTCGACATTTTCTGAATATAAAATGAAGAAAAAAAATGTTGATTCACCGGGGATTGAACCCGGACCGTAAGCATCGTTAATTCGCCACGCTGCCAATTCAGCCACAACACTCATTGCTGATAGAGAATCATTTATGATACACCCTTATCCATAATGTTTACTATTGAAAAAAAAATGTCGAAACGATCGCGGCAAAGGCTCAAGATTTATTTTTGAACCTCCCACGGTCGTTACGGCGTTTTATTTTTCACCGCGGTTCGTCGTTAATTTTATTAACCCGCATTTTCGGCATAAACGGGCAACCGAGAGAAAACAATGATCTTGTGGCGGTTCCGTCGTGTACATCGACATTACCGACCGAGCGGGGTTCACCCCACAGAAACAGCCAGCGGAGGAAACAAAAACTAACGCACCGACGCTGCGACGCGTAGAGGCCAGTTCCGCATCTAGGGAGAAAAAAAGAGGGGTAGTTCTGGTCCGAGCGTTCGAGATTGTTACGATTTATCGGAGATAGAAGAAAGAGTACCCCAGGAGACAAAAGACTGTTAATCGCAATAAAAGGACTCCCGTACCATAATTAGTGTACGTTTATTTTAGAGGATTAAGAACCCTAAAATTGGTGACCCCTACGCGAGTGAACGCGGGTGAAGTAAAAGAAAAAGACGGAAAAAGTGCTGCGTGCGAGGTGCGTCGTCCACGTGGGGAAGAAACCGCGTGGTAATAAAGGAAAAGAAGGCTTGCAATGCCTACGGAGCACTCGCCGAAAGGAAGAATTCACGGGGAAGGAGACGAAATGATCCAGCCGGCGACTTCGGGAGCGATGCCGAATGAATCAACAAGGGAGCTCTTTCAGACACCGCCGAACCAAGTCGAAGAAGTGTCGACGTTCAAGATCCCGCCATTTTGGACGAACATGCCGGACTTGTGGTTCACGCAGGTAGAGGCGTCCTTCCACAACCGGCGAATTCGTGACGATCAGAAAAAGTACAATTACGTACTCGAATCGCTCGACGTGAACGCAATGAAGCACATCTCGGATTTCCTCCGTCACCCTCCTGAAAACGATAAGTACTTGAACCTTAAAAAAACGTTAATCACACGCCTCACAGACTCAAAGGAGAGGCAAATACAAAAGTTCTTAAACGAGATCCAGCTAGGCGACAAGAAGCCCACGCAACTCCTTCGCGAAATCAAGGAGCTTGGTGGCGAGATAGTGCATGACGACTTCCTCCGTACTCGGTTCATTCAATGCATGCCATCCAACATAAGAGCATTTCTAGTGGGTAGCACGGATCTATCGCTAGAAAAATTGGCAGAAACGGCAGATAGGCTTATCGAAAGCTGCGGAGGGGCCAGCGTCATGGCTATTACAGATCCAACAGGTCAAGAGGCGCCCAAGGACTCGGTCAGCGTGTTGGAAGGGAGACTTAGTGCTATGGAGAAGAGCATGAGCACTTTCCATCACACAATGGCGGCGCTAACATCCGTGCTGGACAAATTGGCAGTCCGATTGGACAACGAACCCTCCACGAAAGAGTTTAGCAACACGTCAGGATCGTCAAATAGACACCGGGACAGATCGAGCAGTAGAAACAGAGGCCGATCTCGAAGTAAGTCCGCACGCTCGCAGGACGGCGTGTGTTACTACCACTGGAGGTTCGGGAAGGACTCTTACCGGTGCACACCTCCCTGCAACTTCGAAAAGGCGAAAGACCAGGAAAACTAGAGGTGCTGTCCTCGGTCCAGACGGTGGGCGACAGCACAAACGGCCTGGGTGAGATCCGTCTGTTCGTATACGATAAAAAGACTAACATAAAATTTTTAGTCGACACAGGATCGATAGTAACGATACTACCCAGGAGTGTCGTTAAAGAAAAATTACCAGAAGCCAGCCTCAAACTATACGCTGCAAATCAGACGGTGATCCACACTTACGGGACAAAGGTTCTCACGCTCGATTTAGGGATTCGACGTCCGTTCAGATGGCCATTTATCGTTGCAGGGGTGCAATCTGCAATAATAGGAGCCGATTTTCTGGCGCATTTCGGCCTCCTTCCCGATCTCCGCAACAAACGGCTAGTCGACATGACAACGAAGATCGTCTGTCCGGGCACGCTGGCGAAGGCCACAATTCATAGCGTGTCAACAGTAAGCCCGCACGGAGAATACTCGGAAATAATGGAAAAATTCATCAATGTAACGAAACCGACAACTCTGCCTGTTCCGGAAGTATCGAACCTGGTCGAACACTTCATCGAGACGACGGGACCACCGGTATCTCAACGACCGCGACGACTCGTCGGTGAAAAGCTGAAGGCCCTCCGAGAAGAAATAGAATATCTATTGCAGAACAACTAGATTCGGCCGTCAAAGAGCGCATGGGCGAGTCCAATCCATCTCCCGCCGAAACAGTCCGGGGGTTGGAGATTGTGCGGGGATTTTCGAGCGCTCAACGCCAAAACGGTCCCTGATCGGTACCCGACGGCGCACAGCCACGATCTGTTTCAGCGACTTCACGGGAAAACGATATTCTCGACGCTCGATCTGGCACGTACGTATTATCAAATCCCGATGGCCAAGGAGGACATCCCAAAAACAGCAATTACCACTCCGCTGGGATTGTTCGAGTTCGTCGTGATGCCGTTCGGTCTCCGCAATGCGTCGCAGACCTTCCAACGATTCATGGAGATGGTGTTTCGCGGAATTGACTTCGCCGTGGTTTACATAGACGACATCATAGTTGCATCGGAGGATCCGGAGCAGCACGGTCAGCACCTACAAATGGTGCTTGAGCGTTTGGAACAACACGGCCTGAAAGTAAATGCGAACAAATGCGTCCTCGGGCGACCGGAAGTGACCTTTCTGGGCTACGTAGTCAACAAGGATGGCTACAAGCCCCCAGTCGAGCGGGTAAAGGCCATAACAGACTTTCCAAAGCCGAAGACCCTCACTGACCTCCGCCGATTTCTCGGTTTAGTAAATTATTATCGGAGGTGCATCCCGGAAGCCGCCAAACATCAAGCTCGGCTGAGCGACCTGCTCACGGACGGGAGGAAGAATGACAAGAGACCGGTACCGTGGACGCCCGAAGCTGAGGAAGCGCTGGAGCGCTGCAAGAGGGGAGTGGCCGCGGCGACGCTGACAAGATTCTTGTCGTCAAAAGCTCCGCTCTCTCTGACGACGGACGCATCGGACATGGCGATCGGAGCAACGCTCGAACAATTCGAGAACGACGAGTGGCAACCGGTGGGCTTCTTCTCGAAAAAGATGAGCCAGACGCAACAAAGGTACAGTACCTACGACAGAGAGCTACTGGCAATCTACGAAGCGATACGCTTCTTCCACCACATTCTCGACGGGCGGCAGTTCGTAGTGAGAACTGATCACAAGCCGCTCACCTTCGCATTCCGGCAAAAATCGGAAAAAGCGTCACAGCGACAACTCCGACAGCTAGACCTAATCTCACAGTATACGACGGAGATAACCTACGTCAAAGGAGAAGAGAACGTCGTTGCAGACGCGTTGTCGAGAGTAGATCAGGTGAGTCGAATCGACATGCCGAAAGTGCTTTCTGCCCAGGTCATCGAGGAAGCGCAACATGCGGATCCCGAGCTGCGGGAACTGATCAACAACAGAGCGGCGATGGCGCTGCAGTTGCTCTCAGTCGAACCGGAAGTGAACATTTTCTGCAACATCGAGGCCGGCGTAGTACGCCCGTACATCCCGAGCAGTTTAAGGCGACAAGCATTCGACTCTGTACACGCGCTCTCTCACCCGAGCGGCAGGAGCACGTGTCGTCTTCTGCGACAGAAATATATCTGGCCAGGAATAAAAAAGGATGCACTGGAGTGGACACGCAGATACGAGCCCTCTCAGAGATCGAAGATCCACAGGCACAACAAGCTGCCTCCAAGCCAAATCGGCGTACCTGACGCGCGCTTCAATCATGTGCACATCGACCTCATCGAACTACCTGTGGTTGAAGGGTACCGATACTGCCTAACGGCGATAGACCGCTTTTCCAGGTGGCCGGAAGCCATGCCGCTAAGGAACATGACCGCAGACACGGTCGCAACGGCATTCTACAATGGATGGATCTGCAGATTCGGTAGCCCTCTCTCCATAACGACAGACCACGGGCGACAATTCGAATCTGCGCTCTTCACGTCGCTGTCGCGGCTGATAGGAGCCCAAAGAATTCGGACGACTCCGTACCACCCAGCGTCAAATGGACTCATCGAAAGATGGCACCGGTCACTGAAGTCCGCGCTCATGTGCAGCGGACAGGTGCCATGGACGGAACGTCTACCCTCAGTTTTACTGGGCCTGCGAACTGCGTTTAAGGAAGATCTCGGGGCGTCGTGCGCGGAAATGTTGTACGGAACGACATTACGCGTGCCGGGCGAGTTCTTTATCAGCCGAGACATGCCTGCTGAGCCGCACGTGTTCGTGGAGAAATTTCGGGAGTACATCCGGGGCGTTAGACCGACGCCGACAGCTCATCACACCAAGGCGAGAGTCTTCGTGTTCAAGGACATCCAAAAATGCTCGCACGTGTTCGTAAGGAACGACGCGGTGAAGCCACCTCTAGAGCCGCCATACGCAGGGCCGTACAAGGTGATAAAGCGACTCGACGACAAGAGGTTCATCGTCCAAGTAAAAGGCGAGGACAAGACCTTGTCAGTGGAGCGATTAAAACCAGCATACGTGGAAAAGGACGGAAGCGAATCTTCGGGGGGCAAAAATGTCCAAGAAGCGCCAGAACCGGACAACAACAACAACATCCAGCTGCCTGAACGGGAACAAGCGGTGGAACGGCTGACAACAAGGTTAGGAATGAAAAAGAAAACGGTATCGTTCCCACTTGACCCAGTCAAGGTCACTGGGGAGGGAGTAACTGTGGCGGTTCCGTCGTGTACATCGACATTACCGACCGAGCGGGGTTCACCCCACAGAAACAGCCAGCGGAGGAAACAAAAACTAACGCACCGACGCTGCGACGAGTAGAGGCCAGTTCCGCATCTAGGGAGAAAAAAAGAGGGGTAGTTCTGGTCCGAGCGTTCGAGATTGTTACGATTTATCGGAGATAGAAGAAAGAGTACCCCAGGAGACAAAAGACTGTTAATCGCAATAAAAGGACTCCCGTACCATAATTAGTGTACGTTTATTTTAGAGGATTAAGAACCCTAAAATCTCGATACATGTTTTTCACATTGAAATTCATTTAATGCATATTCCAATCCGCAGTACGGCCACACATATATGTCGAGCTCGATCGGACGGAAAACCTCGCTCCGTTCGGCTGTCGAGCGAGCGCGATTTGCGAGGGGCAGAGACTTTTCCCCCACCGAGCTACCAATTCGTGCTCTTGCTGACTGCGATACCGACTTGAGCGGTGATCACGGACTCGCGCGGCTACAAGGGAATCTGCAACCTCGACAGAGGCGATGATCACGAAATCATACTCCCGAACTCGCCGCCGCGATTTAGCGCCATTTACGAGGCACGCCGAAAAGGGGCGCGTTGTGCATCTCCCTGCTAATCTCTGTGATCAGTGGTATGACTAGTGTGAAGCGATAGGAATTACCTCAAATTGCGCGCGCAGTTACACAAAAAAAATACATCATATGTCACAACACCCCCCCCCCCCTCCTCCCAGCGTGATCATTCGTGATGTTATCAAAAGCCCATATTTGAACCTCTCGTGTTTAATGGATGACCCCCCTAACACTGAATAAAATACGTCCGTCTGGCAGCCAAACGGAATTTCAGTTGAACGTAAATTACGACACTCACAACTGACAACATTACGCTGTTTGCTCTCACTCTTACTCCCGGCCATCGACGAATTCATATGCGCCACCAGCGCCGAATTTATACTTTTCTTAACCTATTAAGAAAAGTAGAAATTCTTCTATTCTAGAAAAGTAGGCATAAAGTCAAGTGGCCTAGGCCACTTGACTTCGTGGAGCCACTCCTATCTTAATCTTGTATTTACCTAGGCTTTTTTAGGTGCCTCTAAAATCCGCCGCCCCTAGGCAACTGCCTATAACGGCCTATTAGCAAATCCAGGACTGTGCGCCATCGTTCGACGTTTGACGACTAATTATTATTATTATGCGACGGACTAGCATATTTGTAGAAGTCGTCTGTGTTGGGGAGAGCGGGAGGAAAAAGGATACAATTATATTGTTGATAAAAACCAGATGTTAGGAAAAATATGTTTAGTTGTGACGATGGCACCAAGGAAAAACGAGAGTGCACCGGCCAAAACTTCGGCTGAAATATTCATCAACAATTAATAAAAAAATATACCAAATCGTACGACAAATTTAGCCAAGATTCGTTTTATATCATCCATTCCTTGTCTTCATCCAAAAACAACGTTTGTTAACGAGCTCGAAATGAATATGTCAGTCATTCGTTCGCCCATGCCCCAAAGGCGTTCGCCGAGTAGATATGCGGCGACGTGCTGCCGTCGATTTGCCGAGACGACGAATAAGAAGTAGACTCTCCGGCGAATAATCCGTATCGCAAACTGAATGATTTCCTCGAACAGCAAAATGCGGAATACAGAAAAATATATTGCGGAACAGAAGCAACAAATAAAATTAAGGAGGATGATCAGGAATCTGTATCGCACCCAGTACGACGAAGACGCGCTCACGAGTGAATAAAATATCCAGCATTAGTTATTTTTAGTATAATAATTGTAATCAATTTATTTGTGCTACATCATAAAATTAAGATGTCGAAGGATAGGGCATTTCATTCTTCTTTTTTGGGCCGATTAGCAGAATATTTTCACCTTTTACAAGGTCGGAGCGATGAGCATGGCGGCACAGGCGGCTTGACCCGCAGCATATGCTGTATTGCACGCCGCCAATGCAGGCGTAGCCGCGATGACGCTAGCCGGGACGGTACCGAACGCGACTCCGGCGGCGGTAAAACACGCCGCTACCGCGAGTCCACACGCTCCTTGACATAACGCGTATGTAATTGGACCCGCCATGACGGCTGAAAAACGTTTGTTTTTTTAATGATGGGGATGGTGATGATGGTTTAATTATGGGGATGGTGATGATTATTTAATTATGGGGCTGGTGATGATGATTTAATTATGGGGATGGTGATAATGATTTATGCTCACCTGAATTGATCAATATTAGTGTGACAAAGAACGAACGAATGAAAGTATGCAACATGGTTGCCGGCCAACGCTGTACTCAAGGAGCCTTGCTAATCAGTGCAGCCAGGGCAGCCAGATCGCGCGCAAAAGTTACCCCCTCTCTAGTCTCTTGCGCGCCCATTACACAATCATAGTAGCGCGTGTCCGTGAGATAGCGACGCTCGGACGTCTTCGGGAAGAGCCGAGTGCTACCGAAGTTTCCCGACCGCGCTTCGGCAGCTACACCTACACATGGACGCTGAGCACGTCCATGTGCGGCCAAGCCGAGACGCAGGATTCGACAGAAAAAGCAATCTGAGCACGACTCGCGCGTAACGTCACACAGTAGGAGAAAAGCCCAAAAACCTGGCCAAAACCTCAAATGACCTTTGACGGGAATGAAAATTGGCTTACGGGGGTTTTCAAGGTCGCTGATTACGAATCTGAAAGCCAAATTATCGTAAACAAAATGGCCGATCCAATATGGCTGACATGAATGTTAAAAAGTTGCCAGATGTCGACAAAAATTGGTATTTACGGGTTTTCAAGGTCGCTGATTATGAATCCGCAAGCCAAATTATCGTAAAAAAAATGGCCGATCCAATATGGCCGACATGAACGTTAAAAAGTTACCAGATGTTGACAAAAATTGGTATATACGGGTTTTCAAGGTCGCTGATTACCAATCCGATATCTATTGTTTATAACTTGCAACAAAGAGCTTACAGCAAATTGTTATAAACAAAATGGCCGAGTATCCTGCTAAATAGATAAATTAATATATTTAAAAAAATCATCATAATAAAATAAACGTGAACAGTGTATTCTACGCAATTATTATTTTTATTTCCAAAATACATACGGAACGTTTCAAAAATAGAAAATTTTATTCTTAATCAAAATCGTAATCGGAGTCGGAGTCAGAGTCAGAATCATTATCCGAGTTTGTATCTATTACAACTCCCGGCACGGCTTCAATCTCGGCGCAAAATTCGTCTGCTGTAGCAGTCACTTTAGGAGCGATCAACATCGCTACAGCTTCCGGCGACAAACTCTTCAGCTTCTTCTGTGGTAGTCTTCTGACACTTGAAATGTACGGATCAGAAGTAACTAAGAGCCGATGAAAAACATCTTCCATAGTTTTAACCCTGGAACTTTTTCGCGCAAAATCTTCTCGATATCGTTTGATGTCTTTGTTTCGAGCTTCCTGAGCATCTTCGGATAATTGGCCGATTGGTAATAGAGCATGAGTTATTATCACTGGACCATGAATTAATAGTTTGTGCACCGAAGTAGGCATGGAGTACCAAGGGTATAATGCAACGGTCTTTCTTGCCGTTTCAATAGCATACTGTTCAAATCTTTCACAGTTTATCTCGTGGCCACACGATATAACTTGTAGGATTACGTACAAGCGTTTAATAACTTCTTCGTTGACCCCCGTTATCGCAGCGGAAACCGTCGAATTTTCAAAGAATCGCCGAGCTGTGTTGCCATCATTGCTGCTGCCGTATCCAGGCTTTGGGCGATCGATATTTAGACCCAATTGCTTCTTGAATCCTTCTTGAATGGCCCTCTTGCGTTCCTGGGTAATTTTTTTTTCTTCGGCACTTCGAGCTTGCCATTTTTTAATGCCGAGTTTGTAAGACACGTGTAAGCAATACTCGTAGCACCGTATCCACGCATGCAGCGTCGACAATCCGAACTTCAAATTTGTTTCATTGATTTCCCTTTGCAATACAGTGTCGATGGCATTAAAATCTTTGCTGGTTGCTCCACACAAATAGCACCGTTTTGCAGATTTCGTCAATGATACAGCGTTGCAAACTTTACCATCTATCATGGTGAACAACAACTTGTACATTACGGAGATTTCTTTTCCATCTATTACACTTTCGAATGGACGAAGTGACTTTATTTGTTCTTCAACAATTTGGACTTCATTAAGTGTTGACTCTGTGTCTTCGCGTAGAAACAGTAGTCTAAGCGGTCTACAAAATCGTGGAGACGAGGGTCTGGGGTTCTTCCAAACAACTATTTCTTCCTTCGATTGTTGATCATAACACACGAGTTGTAATGGCACGACTGAAGTAAAGAATACATGCGCATCAGATTTGCTGTCATCACTGAACGTCTGCTTATATTCACTTTGCCCAGAACTTCCATCGCAACCCCACTTGCAAATCAAGTCCATTTTACGAACATTATCTGGAGTCAATCTTTGAATGAGTACATTTTGGACGAGTAAAATACGTTCAACTGTATGATCTAATAGTGCCTGTAGTTGGACTTCTGCACTACTCTCTGTAATCCTGATTGCATCACGTGGTGGATAACAACGCTTTTTTTCTTTCATCACTTTTTCGTAAGACGGATATAGCTTACAGTTATTTTCCTTCCCTAATCTTCTCATTCCCTGGTAAGTACTCTTGGAGAATTTATATTCAATCATAGCGGAAAGTGCAGCCTCTTCGGATAAAGTAATTTCATCCGTTGCTGAGTAAGCTTTACGATACTTGGAAGCTCTTAAAGGACTCGTCATTGTTACGTCCTTAATAACTTTTGCGGCGTCGGATTGTCCTGAAGAGCGAAGGCTCATCTGAGTAGCGTATGCTAACTCGACCGAGTTGAACGATGTACGAATATCTTGGGTCTTCCTTCGTTTAGATCTTTCACTGGACATTGTAAACTCAAGGGACGGGCGGCCGCCCGTATTACCCGGGCTTGTTACTACAGTGTCTGTAGGTGCGGCAAAACATACCTGCTTGCTAAGCCATTCACCGTTATTCTTGAAAAATACACAGGATTTTCTGTGAGCTTGTTGCTACCTCGTTCTCATTTGATTGAAGAGTATCGAAAAAGTCTGTTTCGAGTCCTCAGGCACTACAACTGTACGTCCGGTGTCCTTGGAAATTTTTTCTACCATAAATTCGATCAAGGAAGCGAATTTATCGGATAAATGCTCGCTGATTATCAGAAATACTTCTTTCCTTGTCAGCACCAATTCTTTGTAACCGGATCCTGTAATAAAGACATAAAATTGTAGAAAATTGGTGTTAAAGGAAAAGATAAAATTTTCAATTAATACAAAAACTTGAACAATGTACATTATTTTACCAAATAAATAACCGCAATAAGTGAAATAATTTTAAGAAAATTAGACAGAAAATATTGACATGGATTTGGTTAAAAGAAAGCTTTGCTTACTATATAATATATATATATTCAAATATTTTATTTGAATGTTATAATATTTCATTCATATTTAAGAAATTTTTATGTGGTTGATTTTAATATGTATATATATATATGCATACGTATATATCATAATTAAATCACAGAAAATTTATATATATATATATATATACACATACATATATATTAAAATAATTTATTTCAAGCGTATAACAGCCGTCTTGTCCGTTATGATGCTACTTCACCCATTCTCAGGTAGAGGCGCAGAGGCTGCTCAATAGTGCCGCGTGCACGCTCGGCTACCGCACGATGCGAAAAAAATCATAACGGACAAGACGCACGCTTTCCGCAGGTAACTCTTGTAAATTTCGAAAGCTTATACAGTACTACCTCTCTAAGAGAGCCCTCGCTAAGAGAGAATTTCCCCGCCGTTCCGCTTGAGCGCATTTTATGGCTTCCCCCACCTAGCTCGAGCTGTCCAGTGTACCCGAGGCCTCTCGAGTTTGTCGCGGACAACTCGATAAGAGATCGCGAGCGATTTCAGAAAATCGCACGTCGCACGATTGTCAAATGGATAATATTCCTTTGTATAATAATGTATACGTTTAAGCTGTAAAGTCGGAAAAAAACATGCACCATAATTAAATTTCAAGTAGTAATTTAATGCAAGTAAAATATATTTTAATAGACATTAACACAGCATAAAATATTATTGATATTGATAAAAATTATCGAGGCTACATTATACTAGAGATATGTTTATGAGTAGTAGTAATAAATGCAAATATCGTACAGCATATACAATATGTATGTATCATAACATACACGTATATACTATACATCAGAGTATAGAGTCCTGTTGACGTCCGCAAGAATCGTAGAGACGGCTTCATTTTCGTGGTCAGCTGATGTGCTGGGCTGATCACCAATTTTGTTGTTGCAATAATATTGCAACAACAAAATATACCAAACAGCAGAATAAAAAAAAAACGCGAAGAAAAAGAAAGATTTACACATCAATATTCAATGATATATACTTACGCATGAAACGACGAAACGCCAGTACACTTTCCGCAACTCGTTTACAGTTTTCTCAACACTTTCGTTCGCGCTCTCTTATCGAGTTCGAGTGGAGAAACACATACACGCTACCACATGCGCGATTTTCGAGCGCGCTAACCTAGCGGTGGGGGAAGGCTCAGCGACGAATTTCTCGAGAATTTCTTCCCCTAACCGCCCTAGACCGCTCTCTTAGAGAGGTAGTACTGTACACTAATCGCGAAGTCTCGTCACGATCGGTCCTCTATGTCCTACTGTAAAAAAACGCGCAGTGTTTTTTTTTTTTTTTTTAATATATATTTTTCTGCAATTTTAATCGTTTACAAGGTTGAGAAGAAAAAATAATCGCGCGAACCCGTTTTCACCGCGCAGTTGACCGAGTAGTGTCAATTGCGCGATGCGGAGACGTCCCTGTGAGAAATCACCCACGGCTTACGTATCGTCTTATTGTATAACGCGTAAGTACCTTGAAGGACGAGCGATGCTCGGCTGGGCATAGAATATCGTATATTTTGCCACGTTGTTTCCAATGACGAAGTTCGCACCGTTGGAACGCAACGAAAATGATTTTTTTTATTTTTCAAATTTTCTTTAGCGGGTTTCTGCTACGAAAATTACGCAGCATTTGTTGGTATTTTTATTCTGCGATGTGCAACCTAAACGGGCGAAGTATGAATTTTGGATAGTGATGAAAATAAGAAATTAACCCTAGAACGGTAACCTGGGGTGAAAAACCACCCTAGGCGAGTTTAAATCTCGCGCCCTTTACGAATTTTTCATGTTTCTCACCCTTTAACCTAATTTTTTTACTAACTTTTCCTACTTCAAGCAGAATCGCCGTAGGTGTACGTAATTTTGCTTTAAAGAAACGAAAAGAATGAGCCCAAGTTGAACCCTTTTCGTGAAATTTGACCGGAGATACGAATTTTTCAAAATTGGGGTGGTTTTTTACCCGAGGGCACCATAATAGGGTTAAAAAGAATATTCGTTGCGTTCCAACAATGGAAAGTTCAAGCTCATTGCTTCCATAGGTATGATGCTGAAGTTTGCATTGTTGGAATGCAACGAGAATTCTTTTTTATTCCCTTTTTCCTTCATTTTCATTGTTATCTAAGATCACTTTTAATAGATTTAGGTTGTAGGTACAGTACTACCTCCCTAAGAGAGCCCTCCCTAAGAGAGAATTTCCCCGCCGTTCCGCTTGAGCGCATTTTATGGCTTCCCCCACCTAGCTCGAGCTGTCCAGTGTACCCGAGGCCTCTCGAGTTTGTCGCGGACACCTCGATAAGAGATCGCGAGCGATTTCAGAAAATCGCACGTCGCACGATTGTCAAATGGATAATATTCCTTTGTATAATATATACGTATATATATAATATATACGTTTATATATAATATATACGTATATTATATATATATACGTATGTCGTATATATATATACGTATTATACGTATATATATATACGTATAATATATATTGTAAGTTAACGATACAACTTAACTTACAATACGTATATTATAATATACGTATAATATACGTATATTATACGTATACATATATTATACGTATACCTATAATATACGTATACGTATATTATACGTATACGTATAATATACGTATACGTATACGTATAATATACGTATACGTATATATATATATATACGTATATATATACGTATATATACGTGTGTATATATATATATATATATATATATATATATATATATATATATATATATATATATATATATATATATATATATATACGTATTATACGTATACGTATATATATACGTATATATATACGTATTATATATATATACGTATATATATAATATATACATTTAAGCCGTAAAGTCGGAGAAAAAAACATGCACCATAATTAAATTTCAAGTAGTAATTTAATGCAAGTAAAAAATATTTTAATAGACATTAACACAGCATAGAATATTATTGATATTAATAAAAATTATCGAGGCTACATTATACTAGAGATATGTTTTTGAGTAATAGTAATAAATGCAAATATCGTACAGCATATACAATATGTATGTATCATAACATATATACTATACATCAGAGTATAGAGTCCTGTTGACGTCCCCAAGAATCGTAGAGACGATTATCCGAACTTTTGATTATCCGAACTAGTCTCGGTCCCAATTGGTTCGGATAATCGAGGTTCTACTGTATATGTTCGAGTTTCGATAACGAATATACTACGTATATTTTTGCGAACAATAAGATAATTCAACAATTATTGAAAGTTTTACAAATGTTTCCTTCATATGTGTTATAATATTGCAACAACAAAATATACCAAACAGCAGAAAAAAAAAACGCGAAGAAAAAGAAAGATTTACACATCAATATTCAATGAGATATACTTACGCATGAAACGACGAAACGCCAGTACACTTTCCGCAACTTGTTTACAGTTTTCTCAACACTTTCGTTCGCGCTCTCTCATAGAGGACGAGTGGAGAAACACATACACGCTACCACATGCGCAATTTTCGAGCGCGCTAACCTAGCGGTGGGGGAAGGCTTCGGCGACGAATTTCTCGAGAATTACTTCCCCTAACCGCCCTAGACCGCTCTCTTAGGGAGGTAGTACTGTACATTAAACTAAAGGCCGAGACTAGGAGCTTTGCAAAATGTGACAAAATATATAACTTTTCGGACCGTTGAAAATATAAGTTTTCAAAATTATTCAATTTTATTTATGCCGAAGGCTATACTACATTTCAATCATTTATACATAAACTTTAGATTCAACCGATGTAAAAACATGTTCTACATACCTCCAGAAGTCGTATCCATGTTGCAGAATTGAAATTAAACCCGTCACTTTAAAGTTATGGGTTTTTGAAGTCAGCGTTATTTTCGTCTGTTCAGCGCGTGACACGTACACTCTTCACGAACACTAACTGCCAACTGACGCTGCGGCGCAGGTATACACTTAAAGGGCTTTCCCTTCCACAATAGAATGCAGTTACTAGTCCTCTACCTGAATGACTACTCAACTGACCCTATTTCGAAAATTTATTTTTTGGGGTTTTGGCCAGGTTTTTGGGCTTTTCTCCTACTGTGCGTCACCCGACGGCACGAGCGAGGCTTTTAGATGATGTCAATGCTTATTTAGCTCTTGATTCTCTGCGTTTAGTTATTAATGGATACAAAAAAATGATCGCACACTCTCATCGCTTATTTTATCAGTTTATACGTTAATTTAAATATAATAATAAATCTAAATTACAACTTATTTATCTTCTAAAATATTGTTTACGCTTTACTCACACCCGTCCTTATGCCAAATAAATTATAATTCATAAAAGTAAGCGGAAATATATATATTCGTATTATTATATTAATTCTCATAGCTCTCATATGAAAACTCTCATATGAAAAACACAAAAAAAAACTTCAAAACCTTAGATTTTAACGAACCAAGAACATACATCTTCACATTTTAAATCATGACGAATTTTTAAGAACAATATTATTACAAACACATCTGAACCAAAACAATATACATCACCTAAATTATTAAAACATAAATCAAACAACACAAAATCACAACATCTTATACTCAAACCTTACTAATAGACAACAGGACACAAATAATAATCTTTCCACTGATTCTCTAAATAATATAAATTCGACAATGTGGAACGGTAGAGGCTAGACGTGTGGCGAGTAAGCGAAGATTTATATTAACAGATAGAGTGGTTGAAGGTGAGGAAAAAAGCAGCAAAGTGGGATAGGGCAGGAGGTAAGACCCAGGATCCACCTGAGATAATAAAAAAAGGATGCAGACGAGTGTGGGAAACAGGGAAAGTGGAGAAAAAGAGTCTCGAGAAAGTGAGGTTAGGATGGAGAAAAGTGAAGGAGGGGAAATAAACGGAAATGGCGAGGAGCGGCAGCGCCGCGGCGAGTTGGGGAACCCGGAAGAGAAAACGGCCGGTGTGGCAGGGTCGGGTACCCAGGGCACGGGAAAGAAAAAGAGAGGGCGCCCACCGCTAAGCAAAAAAGCGGAGGGAAATAGGGACGTTAGGGAGTTTTTCGACGTCGGGGTGGCGGTAGCGAGGGCAAAGGTGCTGCATACTCCGCCAACGCCACCAGCGCCACCACAGACAACAAGGAGGCGCTATCGCGGAGTGACAGGCAGAAAATCGACCAAGGAGGACACGGTCGACTGGAACGAGAATATTGTGGACGAGGAAGCGGCAAGTGGAAGTGAGGGCGAAAGCAACATCGGACAGGAGGAAGGGAAAAGTGAGAGCTATGTCGAGGGTGAGCAATCGAACCCGGATGACACGACGGTTGAGGAAGGGCGGTGGGAGGAGGGGGTGCAAGTCCCGGTGACAGTGGAGGGGGAAAGTGTAACCGAAATGGAAAGTGAGAGCGAACGAAAAACGACATTGGAGGATATAAGACGGGCCATTCGAGAGGCGGAGAGAAAAGGGGTCAATATGTGCGAGGATTTGATCAGGAAAGTTAGGGAAGAGATTGCGCCCCTACCGTGTCGGTGCGAAAAGATGAACGAAATCATCAGGGGACTGCTAGCGGAAGCGGAACAATGGAGATTCCTGAGATACAAGGACAAAGCGATCTGGGATGAGGAAAAGGAGCAACTGCAGCTGGAGGTGAGGAGGCTGCGGCGAAAAGTTGAAAGCAGAGAGCGTCAAGGAGGGAGCGTGGACAGGCAGACGATCGACCTGGCGGAAGAACGAAAGTCGGCAGACGGCGAGGTGGAAAGAGAAGAACCACGACTGATCAAAAAGCAGCACGGGGCCATGGAAATATGCTCTCCAACTCGAGGCAGCGAGACGGGCGCGCGAGGATGGAGACAAAGTTGCCAGAGAGGACAGGCCCATGTGAACCGAGCATCGGACGAGACAGAAATCGGAGAGGAAGTAAACGGCGGGAGCGAGAGACACGGGACGCCACGCGAGGAAGGCGAGGCAAGCGGAGGAGAACCAAGAGGATCGGCCAGCAGAGAAGAGAAACCGACGGAGGGGGGAGAATGGAGACTCCAAAGAGGGCGGCTACACAGCGGCAGGGGGACGCGGAAGCCGGAGGCGCTAAGCGAAGAAGAGTGGTATTGGGAAGCGCAGGAGAGAAATAGAAGAAAGCGCAATATAGTAATAAGAGGGATCAATACGGCCGGAAATGAGCGAGTAATAGCGCGGGAGATTGAAAAAGTAGTGGGGGCAAAAACGGGGATTACCCCACAAATCAAGAGGGTGTGGCGCACGGGGGGAGGAACGGTGGTCGCGTTAGCGTCTAAGGACAACAAAATAGGTATCATGAGAAGAAGGGGGGAGTTGTGGAGCACCGGAATTTGGATAGGGGACGACCTAACGGCGCGAGAGGCGACCGTTACGGAATGGATGAAAAAAGAAGCGGCTGAGAACAGGCGTGCGGGGAAGACCGTGGGTTTGGGTCACATGAAAATGTTCGTGGATGGGGGCTGGTGGTACTGGGTCGAGAGAGAAGGCAAAATGGAAAGAGTGCCGTTTCAGAGGGGGCGGGGGCGAAAGAATTGAAAGGGCTGAGGGAGCTATAAGAGCGGTAACGTGGAATGTCGCCGGGTCCGGCAAATTGTGGGAGGCGAAAGATTTTTTGAACGAATTTGACATAATACTAGCTCAGGAAACATGGGTTGAGGGAAAGAAAGAGGAAGGGATACTAAGACGACTGGACAAAGCGTTCAAGTGGTGGGCGAAGGCGGCGGTACGAGAAAAGACAATGGGAAGAGCGGCGGGGGGACATCTTGTAGGCGTTAAGAAGAGTATGTGTGATAAGTGTGAAGTTGAGGAGTGGCAATACGGATTAATTGTAAAAATAAGAAGGCGAAGCTTGAGCAAAGACCTATGGTTGATTGAAATTTACGTGAACGGGGGCTTTAAACGAGTGGAAGAAGCACTCAAACAGCGCGTGGAAGATGGAGCAGGGTGTGGTGCGGCGGTAATAATTGTGGGGGATCTAAATGCGAGAATTGGAGCCGAACAGGGGAGCGCGTGCGATGAAAGGGAGGGGGGAGGAGAAGGGAGAAGCTCGCAGGATAAAGTCCTAAATGCGGAGGGAAGAAAACTATTAGAGTTCTGTGATAACCTGGGACTGACAGTACTGAATGGGAGGACGAAGGGAGATGAGGAAGGAAAAGTAACCTATGTGGGGGGAGGGGGGGCATGCTCGGTGCTCGACCTTCTCATTAGGCTCGAGGACGAGGAGGAGGACGTAATTAGAAAAATGGAAGTGATACCGCGAACGGAGTCGGATCACTTGCCGGTAGCATTCGAGATGGAAGGGGGTACGGGGAGGCTGGTAAGGAAAGGGGGGCAAAGGACAAAGGGGGCAAAGGGGGTGAAACTATCCTGGAAGGAGGAGGGCAAGGAGGACTTTGAGGAAGAGTTAGACAAATCATGGCAGACAGAGGGGGGCGGAGAAGGGGGGTGAAGGAGGTTGAAAGATGCGATTTGGGTAGCAGCGGAGAAGGCTGGAATGAAGAAAAACTTAAGAACCCAGGAGGGAGAAAGGGGCTGGTATGACAGACAATGTAGGGAACAAAAAGCAAAAGTATGGGGGGCACTGAAAAAATTGTTAGATAGCCAGGAACGGGAAGGGCCGGAGGGAACGGCGGCGGACATGGCGAAGTGTAATTTACGGCAGGAAAGGAAAGCGATGAAAGAGCTGAGCAACAGGAAAAAGAGGGAATGGTTCGAGGAGAGATGGAAGAAGGTGAGGGAGAGTGTAAACATGGAGGAGTGGTGGGCTGCGGTAGGGAAATTTAGAATCAAAAGAAGGAAAGCGGGGGAGGGAATCAGCAAGGATCAGTGGACCGCGCACTTCGCAAAGCTGCTGGGAGGCAAGGAGGAAAGGATAGACACGGGGGAACAGGCCTCGGCGGAGGACGAAAGCGAGACAAAGGACGCGGCAGTGGAGTCGAAACTGAACGGGGAAGTAAGTAGGCTGGAGGTTAGAAGAGCTTTAAGGGGCTTGAAGAATAAAAAAGCGGCAGGAGAAGACGGCATAGCGGCGGAATTTCTTAAGGGCATCCCGACGAAAAGGGAGGAAGAACTGCGGGGAATAATGAATCAAATTTGGGAGAGTGGGGAGTTGCCGGAGGGCTGGGACCTGGCAAGGATCTACCCGATCCACAAGGCAGGGGATGTAGACGTGGTAGGCAACTACAGGGGGGTCGCGCTGTTGGACATAGGGTACAAGCTGCTAGCGAGTATTATGGTCAGACGGCTAAATGGGTGGGTAGAGCGGGAGGGAATTCTTAGAGAGAGTCAGGCGGGTTTCCGGGGGGAAGGGGGACGAGGGACCACGTGTTTGTGTTGAACGCCTTAATCAACAACAGACTTAAAATTAAGGGGGGAAAGTTGTACGTGGCTTTCGTAGATTTCAGGGCGGCTTTCGACCTGATAGACAGGGATAGGCTGTTCGAGAAGTTAAAGAAGAAGGAGGTGAGGGGAAGAATGCTGAAAATGATAAGGGGAATTTATAAGAGGACAAAAAATGAGGTGATCACTGAGGAAGGGATAACGGAGGGATTTAGTACCGGAAAGGGAGTCCGACAGGGCTGCCCGCTCAGCCCGACGTTGTTTAATATAGCGTTAGACGACGTGGACGACGTATGGGAAAGGGATGGAACGGGGGGAACGGTAATGGGTGGCGTGAAATTTTACGCGCTCAAATACGCGGACGATATCGCGATAATGGCAGAGGATGCGGAAGGGCTGAGGAGGATGCTAGAGGTGCTGGAAAAATACGTGGAAGAAGCTAAGATGGAGGTGAATGCTCAAAAAACAAAAATCATGGTGTTTAGAAACGGGGGTGGGAGAAAGAGAGGGGAGGAGTGGAGTTACAAAGGAAAAATAATAGAGGTGGTGAGCGAGTTCAAGTATCTGGGGTACTGGTTCTCGACTCGAAATACGGGAGGACGGCACTTGAGAGAACTGGTAGCAAGGGCGCAAAAGGCGGCAAATGCGGTGTGGGGGGTCATGAAGAGAGCGAAAGTAGATGGACTGAAAGAGAGGCTACAGCTGTTTGACTCACTAGTCAAGGCGGGAGCACTGTATGGGGTCGAGGTATGGGGGTGGAAGAGAAGGGAGGAAGTCGAGAAACTACAGGGGAAACTAGTCAAAATGGCTTTGGGGGTGGCAAGAAACACCCCAAGCTACATATGGAAGTTGGAGGCGGGCAGGAGGAGTGTGGAGGTGGAAGCAAGGAAAAGAGCAGGTAGTTACATAGTCCAAATTCTGAAGATGCAAGAGGGGAGGTGGCCAAGGGTGTGTTTAAGAGAAGAGGTCAGAAATATTTTAAACGGGCAGCCGTCAAGGTGGGGGAGGGAGTTTAAAAAGGCGATGAGCGAAGTAGGTGATGGAAGAGTCGTCGATCTGCTGTGGTCAGGTGTGGAAAACAGGGAGAGGGTCGAGAGATGCTTGAGCGAGGGGGTGAACAGGAAAAAGGATCAGGACGTGCAAGGGGACTGGACCAAAGTGGACAGGTCATCCTTTTGCCCCTGGTACAAGGATACAAAGGTGGGGATTGAGAGAGAAAAGTATTGGGATAATAAACAGATAGGGGGGGAAACTAAGGAGCAGTGGGCTAGACTGCGATGCGGAAACGTAGGAAAAGTTGGGAAAAAGGGATATGATAGCTGGTCGTGTGGAATTTGCGGAGAGGAAGTCGAAAATCTAGAACATATATGGAAATGCGAGGCGGCAAGAGGAGAGATAAGAGAAGAATGGGTTAGGGGGGTAGATGATTGGAGAGGAGGAAGGGAAGGCGAGGAGTTAGAGGAGTGGACGAAACAAACGCTAAGGGGGGACCCGGTGGTGGAGATTTGCGAATATTTGAAGGCGCTCGCAAGGCTGAAAAGAGGGAGAAAAGAGGAGAGCCGGGAAGAGGAGGAATAAAAGCAAAGGGAAAGAGCTAGAGAAAGAGAAAGAGCACTAATTAGTATTTAGTATTTAGTTCATAAGTAGTATTTAAGTGGCGCTAAAGTAAGAAAACATGGGATGAAAAAGCGGAAAGAGGAGGGGTATTGTAAAAAGCGAAAGCTGTACATTTGGAATAAACGAATCTAGCAGCTATAAATTCGACAATCACATTAAATAAAACGAAAGAATGGCTTATAAATCTCTCTAACATTGATCTTCCGCTACACATTTCCACATTCTTGTCTCTAGGTGAAAAGTTTTGTTTTCCTCTTACCTCAAACTCTCAAACATAAAAACTCATATCCACAAATCAATCTCCGAACTTGAGTCCAAATTAGATTTTTTACTCGACAAACCTAGACAAATCGAAATTAGAACCAGATTCACTAAAATCTTAAACAAAATAAATATTCCATTTTTATATATATATAATATATCACTTTTCAACACTAATCAAATTATAAAACACACGGCCTCATTCTTAAAAAAAGAACCCTCAACTTTTAGTTACACGAGCTGACAAAGGAAATTCAACAGTCATTCTTAACAAATCAGATTACATTGCAAAAGCTCATAATTTACTCGCAGATTCCTCAACTTACAAATTAGCAAATAGAAATCCCATCAACACTCTACAAAAAGGCATTAACAATATTCTCTCCAGATGGAAAACCCTAAAAATCATTGATGAAACAAAATACAAATACTTAAAAGCTGAAAATAGCAACCTATCTCGTCTCTATTGGCTGCCAAAAATTCATAAAAATAATTATCCACTTCGTCCAATAGTATCATCAATAAATAGTCCAACGCATAAACTAGGTGAATTTATACAATCTAAACTTTCTAAATTAATCAATACGACTAATTCACACGTCAAAGATAGTTTCCACCTAAAACATTCACTTTCTAACATCTCAATTCCACTCAACTACAAATTGGTCTCGTTTGATGTTGTTTCTCTCTATACCAACATCCCATTACGACTTGTTATTCAAAGCCTTCAAAAAAGATCAAATCTATTTTCAAAAACATTTCCTTTAAACGAAATAATTAAAGCCATAGAATACATCGTGTTCTTAACTTTCTTTACATTTCAAAATAAAATTTACCAACAAATCTCAGAGTTACCAATGGGCTCACCTCTGGCTCCAATACTATCTAACATCGAAAAATAAAAATTTTCGTTACCACTATATAAAAGATATGTTGATGATATTATTATTGCTGTACCAACAGACAAAATTGAATCCACCAAAAAGATTTTTAACTCACAAACTCAAAATTACAAACTACATCAGAAAATGAAGTAGATAACAAAATCCCGTTTCTTGATATACTTTTAATCAATAACCGAAATTCAATTATCACAAATTGGTATAGGAAACCAACCTGGTCCGGCAGATTCATAAATTTCTTTTCACACCACGCACTTTCCCAAAAAAGTCATAATTTACATGCTAGTTGACAGAGCAATAAAATTATCTCATCCTTCATTTCACAAAGAAAACCTCAAACTTTTTAGTAACACGATGACACAAAATTGCTATCCGATCTCTTTCACCGAAGAAATAATAAAACATCGGCTTTCCACAATCAACAATCAAAAAAAGAATAGCAACAATTTTGATTCTTCCAGACTAATAAATGTTCCTTACACAAAAAAAGCATCCATCATCAACTAATTTGTCTTTTCCAACAATACAACATAACATTAGTCACAAATAATAAACACAACATTTCATCGATTACTGGCTCCACCAAAGACAAAATAAATAACAACCAAAAATCCAACATAGTTTAAAAAATCGATTGTAAGGATTGCAATGCCACATACATCTGCCAAACCAAAAGGTTCCTTGAAACCAGAATAAAAGAACATAAAAATAGCCCAAAACATACTACCACAATACACACAGCCTTAGCACAACATGCAATAGAACAAAAAAATGCCTTTCAAGTCGACAACGTAAAAATTTGGAACAATGAAAATTGGCTCAAAAAAGACTAATCCTAGAAATGATCCAAAGTAAGGCACACTCCAACGCCATAAATTTTAGAACTGACATACAAAAACTAAGCTCGATCTGTAACTCTATTATATAACTATTAAAATATTTTACAATAATTTACTTGACATAACAATTTTTAAATTATTGACACTATAATTTAATTTTAAATACTCTTAACATGACGCAACAATTTTATTTCTCTTGACACGTCACTGCCTAAAGGATCTTTCTCCCCCGATTCGCAAAATTAAGACACCACTCAGTTTCACGAAATTAAGACACCACTCAGTTTCTCTCGAACTCTCCGTGATCACGCAACTCAATATGTAACTGAGTAATGTAAATTTCCATTTTTTGTTTATTTTGGAAGAAAACTTTTAAAATCTTAAACTCAATAGGTAATCATCACAGTCATTTGATACTTTATTAAAATTTCTTTTAAATTAATCACGTACATTGAATTTTCACAAATAAAATACAAAACTTTCTTATAATTATTAATCCCTTAGAGATGATAAAAATCGCTAAAAAACGATAAATTCTTCCATCTCTTGAGTATACTCCAGCAAAACAGTATTTAGTTCCATAAATACTGTCTTTTGAAATAACCTTCCAAATATAAGCAAAATCTACAAACATCAACAACATCGGGGTTAGTCGTTTCTCATATTTCATTTCTTTATAACTCCATAGTATAATAAACCACACTCTCACACATCACTCATTTCAAACACCGATGAATAAGAAGAATTAACGCAATTCAAGAACTTATGCATATCAAATCAATATAGTTATAACCAAAACAGAATTAACATAACAATTATACAAAACGACACAACAATTTTATACCACAATCATAACATAAAACATTCGTGTATTTAATTCCTTCGAACTTGATTTGTAAAATTTGCGTATCATAATTTTTAGAGAAAAATATAATTTCTGAAGAGGACCCGAACCAAAGGGTCGAAACGTAAGAAAGCATCATTTATTTCCATCGCTGACCTTGGAAAACCTCTATTGGCCGGACTGAAGCCGAATCTTCAACTAGCAACTTGTCATCAACACCGCCGCACACATCTTTGACTCATCAATTCTCATACTTTCATCAACCGATTAAGCATTATCCCCAAAAACAAGCCAATCATCCATCCGGCCGCGAATCGTCAGTACCAGAAAGTGCACATATTCTACAAGCGATGAGATGGTCTCGTTGGTAGCGTTTCTGGCTTCGGTCCGCAGGGGCGCGGGACGTTCCCCGCGCTCAGTGCTTTTTTTAAAATTATCATTACTATTAGTTCTTATTTGATTATTTTTGTTAGTTATCATTATTATTTTAATTAGTTATCTTTTAGTGTCGAAAAATTTATCGAGCACTCCGACCGCTTATTTTATTAGTTTCTACGATAATTTAAATGTACTAATAAATCTAAATTTCAACTTATTTATCTTCTAAAAAATTGCTTGCGCGTTACTCACACCCGTCCCTATGCCAAATAAATTGTAATTCATAAAATTAAGCGGAAATATATTTATATTCGTATTATTATATTCATTCTCAAACTTTCATTAACCGATACAGCATTATCCCCAAAAACAAGTCAATCATCTATCCGGCCGCGAATAGTAACTGCCAGAAAGTGGCATTTTTGTATGTTTTTACATTTACAGGTAATTTTCATTGTAATGGGGTGAATTGTTTATTTGTGAACACTCACCATTGACAGAACAAAAAAAATTTAATCGTAAAACATCATGAGCAGTTTTCCTATTTTCAGAATAATGTTCTTTCAATGCGCGTGTTTCACGTATAAATAATTCGCCCCATACAACAAGCAAATAATAATTTTAAAAAAAAACAGAAAAGCACTGAGCGCGGGGAACGATCCCGCGCCCCTAAGCTAGGAACGCTAACAACGGGACCATGTTATCGCTTGTGTTAAAACTGCATGTTCTGGCACTTACGATTCACGGCCGGATAGATGATTGACTTGTTTTTGGGGATGATGCTTTATCGCTTGATGAAAGTATGAGAATGAATATAATAATACGAATATAAATATATTTCCGCTTACTTTTGTGAATTACAATTTATTTGGCATAAGGACGGGTGTGAGTAAAGCCTAAACAATTTTTTAGAAGATAAATAAGTTGTAATTTAGATTTATTATTGCATTTAAATTAACGTACAAACTAATAAAATAAGAGGTCGGAGTGCGCGATAAATTTTTCGGGGGAGAAAGATCCTTTAGGCAGTGACCTGTCAATAGAAATAAAATTGGTGCGTCATATTAAGAGTATTTAAAATTAAGTTATAGTGTCAATAATTTAAAAATTATTATGTCAAGTAAAGTATTGTAAAATATTTTAATAGTTATATAATAGAGTTATAGATCGAGCTTAGTTTTTGTATGTCAGTTCTAAAATGTATGGCGTTGGAGTGTGCCTTACTTTGGATCATCTCTAGGATTAGTCTTTTTTGAGCCAATTTTCATTGTTCAAAATTTTTACATTGTTGACTTGAAAGGATGTTTTTGTTCTATTGCATGTTGTGCTAAGGCTCTGTGTATTGTGGTAGTATGTTTTAGGCTATTTTTATATTATTTTATTCTGGTTTCAAGGTATCTTTTGGTTTGGCCGATGTATGTGGCATTGCAATCCTTACAATCGATTTTATAAAATATGTTGGATTTTTGGTTTGATGAAATGAATCGATGAAATGTTGTGTTTATTGTTTGTGACTAATGTTATATCGTATTGTTGTAAAAGACGAATTAGTTGATGATGGATGTTTTTTTGTGTAAGGAACATTTATTAGTCTGGAAGAATCAAAATTGTTGTTATTCTTTTTTTGATTGTTGATTGTGGAAACCCGATGTTTTATTATTTCTTCTGTGAAAGAGATCGGATAGCAATTTTGTGTCATCGTGTTACTAATAAGTTTGAGGTTTTCTTTGTGAAATGAAGGATGAGATAATTTTATTGCTCTGTCACCTAGCATGTAAATTATGGCTGTTTTTGGGAAAGTGGGTGGTGTGAAAAGAAATTTATGAATCTGCCTGACCAGGTTGGTTTCCTATACCAATTTGTGATACTCGAATTTCGTTTATGGATTAAAAGTATATCCAGAAACGGGATTTTTTTATCTAGTTCATTTTCTGATGTAAATTGTAATTTTGAGTTATATGAGTTAAAAATCTTTTTGGTGGATTCAATTTTGTCTGTTGGTAGAGCAATAGTAATATCATCAACATATATTTTATATAGTGGTAACGAAAATTTTTATTTTTCCAGACAATTTGTTTCAAGATCAATCATGACGATGTTAGATAGTATTGGAGCCAGAGGTGAGCCCATTGGTAACCCTGAGATTTGTTGGTAAATTTTATTTTGAAATGTGAAGAAAGTTGAGAACATTATGTATTCTATGGCTTTAATTATTTCGTTTAAAGGAAATGTTTTTGAAAACAGATTTGATCTTTTTTGAAGGCCTTGAATAACAAGTCGTCATGGGACGTTGGTATAGAGAGAAACAACATCAAACGAGACCAATTTGTAGTGGAGTGGAAGTGAGATGTTAGAAAGTGAATGTTTTAGGTGGAAACTATCTTTGACGTGTGAATTAGTCGTATTGATTAATTTGGAAAGTTTAGATTGTATAAATTCAGCTAGTTTATGTGTTGGACTATTTATTGTTAATGCCTTTTTGTAGAGTGTTGATGGGGTTTCTATTTGTTAATTTGTAAGTTGAGGAATCTGCGAGTAAATGATGAATTTTTGTAATGTAATCTGATTTGTTAAGAATGACTGTTGAATTTCCTTTGTCAGCTCGTGAAACTAAAAGTTGAGGGTTGTTTTTTAAGAAAGAGGACGTGTGTTTTATAACTTGATTAGTGTTGGAAAATGATGTTGGAATATTTATTTTGTTTAAGATTTTAGTGAATCTGGTTCTAATTTCGATTTGTCTAGGTTTGTCGAGTAAAAAATCTAATTTGGACTCAAGTTCGGAGATTGATTTGTGGATATGCGTTTTTATGTTTGAGAGTTTGAGGTAAGAGGAAAACAAAATTTTTCACCTAGAGACAAGAATGTGGGAATGTGTAGCGGAATATCAATGTTGGAGAGATTTATAAGCCATTCTTTCGTTTTATTTAATGTGATTATCGAATTTATATTATTCAGAGGATCAGTGGAAATATTATTGTGTCCTGTTGTCTATTAGTAAGAGTCGAGTATAAGATGTTGTGATTTTGTGTTGTTTGATTTATGTTTTAATAATTTAGGTGATGTATATTGTTTTGGTTCAGATGTGTTTGTAATGATATTGTTCTTAAAAATTCGTCATGTTTCAAAATGTGAAGATGTATGTTCTTGGTTCGTTAAAATCTAAGGTTTTGAAGTTTTTTTTTGTGTTTTTCATATGAGAGTTTTCATATGAGAGCTATGAGAATTAATATAATAATACGAATATATATATTTCCGCTTACTTTTATGAATTATAATTTATTTGGCATAAGGACGGGTGTGAGTAAAGCGTAAACAATATTTTAGAAGATAAATAAGTTGTAATTTAGATTTATTATTATATTTAAATTAACGTATAAACTGATAAAATAAGCGATGAGAGTGTGCGATCATTTTTTTGTATCCATTAATAACTAAACGCAGAGAATCAAGAGCTAAATAAGCATTGACATCATCTAAAAGCCTCGCTCGTGCCGTCGGGTGACGTTACGCGCGAGTCGTGCTCAGATTGCTTTTTCTGTCGAATCCTGCGTCTCGGCTTGGCCGCACATGGACGTGCTCAGCGTCCATGTGTAGGTGTAGCTGCCGAAGCGCGGTCGGGAAACTTCGGTGGCACTCGGCTCTTCCCGAAGACGTCCGAGCGTCGCTATCTCACGGACACGCGCTACTATGATTGTGTGATGGGCGCGCAAGAGACTAGAGAGGGGGTAACTTTTGCGCGCGATCTGGCTGCACTGTTGCTAATCAAATCCATGTACTAGACCAGGGAGACAATAGGGAAGGAGTCGAATCTTCGTATGGTGAGACGGTATAAGAAACGTCCCTAAATTTGACCCCAGAGCGTGGTGTTAATTATGGCCTGTACGCGTCGTTCGTGTCCTTAGTGTATCAAAAATATAGTAATACAGCCCTAGTAATATAGTAAATATTAGTAATACAAGAAATAATAATAAATACAAAAAATATAGTAATACAAAAATATACTAATAGTGCACGGGGGAAAGTGACTGTCATGGCGGCTAATTGTTGACGCTTGTCAAAAAAAACACCTATCGTGCACTTAGATTATTTGTTTGCGATCTAGTTCGTTTAATTAGTTTAATGCAATAATTGATATGACCATTTTTACGATGTTCTTAAATTTTTGTTTAATTACGAAAAATATATTATGACTCTGTAAATAATTTCTATAATGCATTTTTGGATATTTACAAAAGACCATCAACCATCGATAAATACATTAACGTTAATAGCTTTTAGAAATGATTACTATTTTTATTTGCGTTATTATGATTCTTATAACAAATGTAATCAATAATCAAACTAATTCACCGAGAAAATCATTTCAATTGAAAAATATAATTTCAATTATAAAAAAACTTTACGAGGAGAGAATCGAAAGCAGTACCTCTCGCGGTGCCATACAGTTTTGAATTAAGGTTAAGAAAATTAAAAATTTCAGCTCACGTGACAGCTAATAACAATGCATGCGCAAAAAATACATATATATAGAGTACACAATGACTAACGTTCCCAGCGCCGCTTATGCGGAACCCAATTTTGTTGCACTTTTACGGACGCGCCAGAATGCGGAGATTGGACTCCTTCCCTATAGTCTCCTTGACGGTGCCATACCTCGGCCATTTCTAAAGATTAATTTAAAAAAATACGATGTAACAGCCAAAAGTAGTAATAAAACATACCCTAAGTCTAAAAAATAGCGAAGTAATTTTTCTTTAACAAAAATCATGAAAACCAGAAATTTTTTCCTCGCCTCACATCGTCACATTCCTCATTGTCAACAAAAATTGACGTTTGTTAAGGAGCTCAGAATGAATCTGTTCATTCATTCGCGCATGCCCCGAGCAGACGTTCGCCGAGTGGCTGTGCGGCGGAGCGCTGCCGTCGATTCGCCGGAGCGGCAAGTACGAAGTGGACTCTCCGGCGAATAATCCGTATCGCAAACTGAACGATTTCCTCAAACAGCAAAATACGAAATACAAAGAAACACATTGTGGAACAAAAGCATCAAATGAAAGTAAAGGCGCATCATCAGGAAACTGTATCGCACCCAGTACAGCGAAGATGCGCTCACGAGTGAATAAAATATCCCGCATTCTTTCTTTTTTGTATAATAATTTCTAGTTAATTTTTTTTCGTGCTACATTGTAACATCAAGATGTCTAAGGCTAGGGCATTTTATTCGCCGTTTTTGCGGCCGATTAGCAGCGCATTTTCACCTTCCACAAGATCGGAGCGATATACCGGCACTAGCGAGATTCTGTAACTCGGTAGCGACAGTTTTGGTTATCGTTAGCTAGCGATAACATGCGCGGTCACAGAAGAAAGATAGCCCTTATTGGCCGTTGCTCGCTAACGATGCCGAAAACTGTAGCTACAAGTTACAGAATCTTGCTACAGCACTACGATTCTGTAACTCGTTATAACTCGAAACGACAGTTTTCGTTATCGTTAGCTAGCGACAGCCAATAAGAGGCTCCCTTTCTTCTCGCTACCGAGTTACAGAATCTCGCTAGTGCCGCTATGCTCATCATGCCGACGGTTTTATATGTTATTCTTTTATATTTCTTATTATATATTGTTTGGATTTTGTAGTTTTCAATTTTTTGTCCGATTTTACATGGTACCTCCTTATAATGTTTGATAACCGGCCGCTGCAGCGATGTCCGGAGACAAGAAGACTAGAGGCAAGGAGTATAAACGCAGTGTTGAAGCAGAGATTAGTAGGGAGATGTACAACGCGGCCCTTTTCGGCGTGCCTCGTAAATGGCGCTAAATCGCGGCGGCGAGTTCGGGAGTATGATTTCGTGATCATCGCCTCTGTCGAGGTTGCAGATTCCCTTGTAGCCGCGCGAGTCCGTGATCACCGTTCAAGTCGGTATCGCAGTCAGCGTGAACACGAATGGGTAGCTCGGTGGGGGAAAAGTCTCTGCCCCTCGCAAATCGCGCTCGCTCGACAGGCGAACGGAGCGAGGTTTTCCGTCGGATCGAGCTCGACATATATGTGTGGCCGTACTGCGGATTGGAATATGCATTAAATGAATTTCAAAGTGAAAAACATGTATCGAGATCATTGTTTTCTCTCTGTTGCCCGTTTATGCCGAAAATGCGGGATAAAAAATTAACAACGAACCGCGTTGAAAAATAAAACGCCGAAATGACCGTGGAAGGTTCAAAAATAAATCTTGAGCCTTTGCCGCGATGGTTTCGGCATTTTTTTCAACAGTAAACATTATGGATGAGGGTGTATCATAAATGTTTCTTTATCCGCAATGAGCCTTGTGGCTGAATTGGCAGCGTAGCGGATTAACGATGCCTACGGTCCGAGTTCAATCCCCGGTGATTCAACTTTTTTTTTCATTTTATATTCAGAAAATTTCGAACTTACTCTCACTTTAGCTATTCTCGCCTATTCAGGTATTATTTATGATATTTAATTCGCATATGCTTAATAAAAAAAAACAAGCCATTGCTACCGGGGATCGAACCCGCGTCCAGTGCAGCCGGATCGCACGTAAAAGTTACCCCCTCTTTAGTCTCTTACGCGCCCATCACCCAATCATGGTAGCGCGTGTCTGTGAGCGAGCGACGCTCGGATATCTTCGGAAAGAGCCGAGCACGGTTTAAGGTTCCCGACCGCGCCTTCGGCAGCTACACCAATCCATGGACGCTGAGCACGTTCATGTGCGGCCAAGCCGAAACGAAGGCTTCGAGGGAAAAAGCAATCTCATTGTCAGCACGACTCGCGCGTGACGTCACCCGACGGCACGCGCGAGGCTCTTAGATGATTTCAATGCTTGTTTAGTTCTTTTTCCTATTGAATGAAAGGCTGCGGAGATATTCGGAGAAAAGTTATAGATAAAAAAAGAGAATTTCATAAAAAAAACTTATTACATTTTTTTATTCCTCATAATTCTGAGAAAAAATGAATTTCCGAAATTTTTGCAAACATTATTTTCCTTAAGGGGTAACACCACTGTAACGGCCTGCCACAAAGGGTTTTAGACAAATAATAATTGGGGTAATTATTAAGCATATATTGAAGTATATTGCAAAAAAATGTATGGGAAAATATTACAAAATGGCGACACTGCAGCAAGTTCTTCCGAGGCATGTTGAACTTAAGGTGCTCTGCGGCACGCAGTATAACTTGTGCCAATTTTAATCTGGCCAAATAATTTTTTTTAAATTAAATCTAGATGAGTGTTGCAAGTAAACCACGTAGGGGATTTTAGAAATATTGATTTTTGAGTAATTTACGAGTATTTGACTAAAAATGTTCAATTTTTTAAAGACAGTTATTTTTTAATAAATATTGTTTTAATTAACTTATCGAAAATCCCCTACGTGTTTCAGTAGCTACACTCATGTAGACTTAATAAAAAAGAAAACTCTTTCTTATAGATTAAAAATGGCACAGTTATACTGCGTGCCACAGAGCTTCGACATGCTTCGGAAGAATTGCTGCAGTGTCGCCATTTTGTAATATTTTCGGATGAAAAATTTATAGCAATATACTTAAATATATGCTCAATAAATACCGCAAGTATTATTTGTTTATCACATTTTCTTCCGCCAAAAAAATATCAAAAAATACGCTTCCTGTAAGGCCGTTACAGTGGTGATACCCCTTAAAGAATGCATGTAATTTCCGAGATTTTTCCGTGATTGTAATAAAAATGATGAAATGTTCGGAAAAATTCGGAGAAACTCGGATGTTTGCGTAAAAACAATTGTCCGCAAAACTCAGAATTCTTCATATTTGTTCCAATTCATAGAAAAATTCGGGAAAAAATCGGAAAAATTTTGCGGAAAAATCGGAGTTTTTTGGACAAAAATTGCAATTCCGCTCATATACTTTCATCAAGCGATAAAGCATTATGATAATGCTTTATCGCTTGATAAAAGTATATGAGCAGAAATATATTTATAAATATATTTCCGCTCATATACTTTCATGAAGCGATAAAGTATTATGATAATGCTTTATCGCTTGATGAAAGTATATGAGCGGAAATATATTTATATTCGTATTATATTCATTCAATAATTAACCAAATACTTTCATATACTATATGCTCATAGACTTTCATCAAGCGATAAAGCATTATCATAATGCTTTATGGCTAAATCAATTTCCGCTTACTTTTATGAATTACAATTTATTTGGCATAGGGACGGGTGTGAGTAAAGCGCAATTTTTTCGAAGATAAATAAGTTGTAATTTAGATTTATTATTATATTTAAATTAACGTACAAACTAATAAAATAAGCGGTCAGAGTCCGCGAAAAAATTTTCGACACTAAAAGATAACTAATTAAAATAATGATAATAACTGGTGTGTGTCATGTAAGTGTGACTGTAGTCTGTGAGTTATTTCTCGACGAAACGCGACTAGCTCCGAGACTGGGAAGCGAACTCGGGACCGGCTGTATTGGTATAGGTTTTCCGCAGTTTCCCTATACCCATGGCAGAAATGTCATGGTGAATGCAATACAGAGGGGGAAGTCGGCTGCGGCCGCAAGGTGGGGATATAAACTGGAATATGGGGTATGTATCAAGAGGGAAGAACCCTGTACAAGTGGAAGTTAAAAAAAATTAAAAAAGTGAATTATGATAACTAATAAAAATAACTAATCAAATAAGAATTAATAGCAATAATATAGGATTATAGAATAATAGGATCCCGCGCCCCTAGTGCAATTTTTTTCCGAAAAACTCCGATTTCTTCCGAATTTTTCTATGAATTGGAACAAATATGAAGAATTCGGAGTTTTGCGGACAATTATTTTTACGCAAACATCCGAGTTTCTCCGAATGTCTCCGAATATTTCATCACTTTAATTACGATCACGGGAAAATCTCGGAAATTATATGAAGACTGTAAAGGGTAACACCACTGTAGCGGCCTTACAGGAAGCGTAGTTTTTAATATTTTTTTTCCGGAAGAAAATGTGATAAACAAATAATACTTGCAGTATTTATTGAGCAGATACTTAAGTATATTGCTTGAAATTTTTATCCGAAAATATTACAAAATGGCGACACTGCAGCAATTCTTCCGAAGAATGACGAACCTTTGCGGCATGCAGTATAACTAGGCCAATTTTAACCTAAAAAAAATAATTTTGTTTTATTAAGTCTAAATGAACATTTTTAGTCAAATACTCGGCAATTACTCAAAAAAGAATATTTCTAAAATCCCCTACGTAGTTCACTAGCTACACTCATCTGGATTTAATTTTTAAAAAAATGATTTTGTCCAGATTAAAATTGACACAAGTTATACTACGTGCCGCAGAGCACCTTAAGTTCAACATGCCTCGGAAGAATTGGCTGCAGTGTCGCCATTTTGTAATATTTTCCCGTCCATTTTTTTTGCAATATACTTCAATATATGCTTAATAATTACCCCAAGTATTATTTGTCTAAAACACTTCGTGGCAGGCCGTTACAGTGGTGTTACCCCTTAAGGAAAACAATGTTTGCAAAAATTTCGGAAATTCATTATTTCGCAGAATTATGAGGGATAAAAAATGCAATAAGTTTTTTCTACGAAAATCTCATTTTTTTTTCATCTATAACATTTCTCCGAATATCTCCGCCGCCTTTCACTCAATAGGAAGAAGAAAAAGTTCCGAAAAAAATAAGAACAAGTTTGTTTTACGAAAATCTCATTTTTTTAATCTTCAAATTTTCTCTTAAATTTATCTTTAAAAATCTCATTTCTTTTCATCTTTAACTTCACTCCGAATATCGCCGCAGCCGTTCACTCAGGTCATAGGAAAAAGAGAAATTTCCGGGAAAAAAAAATGAGAAATCATGAATTTTGAGTGAAAAAAAATGTGTTTTTGGGAAATAGACCAGAACTTGAATCGGTTTTAAATCATTTTTTCTCCGAAAATCTCAAATACGATTAAAATATAAAAAATTATGAAAAATTTGGAGAAAAATTTGCACCACGGGCCCCTGCGGGCCGAAGCCAGGAACGCTACCAACGTGACCATCTCATCGCTTGTAGAATATGTGCATTTTCTGGTACAGTAGAACCTCGATTATCCGAACCTCGATTATCCGAACCCTCAATTATCCGAACGATGGCTTAGTTTATCCGAACGCTCAATTATCCGAACGTTGGCGCGAAAGATACATTGTTGCTCGCTGCCACTGCCGTGAGCAACAATGAGCAACCCAACGCAACTTCTCCTTCTCAAACGGCTGCGAGACTTAGCCGCTCAAAAACGCGTTACGGCCGTTCGTCAAATAAAAATGGACGATTTTATTAAAAAAATATTAAAAAAGGTATTCGACTTTTTTCAGGTGTTTAATATATATATATATATATATATATATATATTTAACACCTGATATATGTATGTACATAAAAACAGTACATACATATATATTAAAATTTGACATGTACTGTACTGTTTTTATGTAAAAGGTTGTTGTTTATGATGTCATCCCAAAAAACCCAAAAGTCGAATGCCTTTTTAATTATTTTTTTTATAAAATCGTTCGGATAAAAAGTTTGGATAATCGAAACGTGGGTTTTTTGTATGTACCCTAAAGGTACATACATATATGTATACAAACAGTACATGCATATATGTATGTACTGTTTTGATGCAAAAAGGTGTTGTTTATGATCCCGTCCCAAATAACCCACGTTTCGATTATCCGAACTTTTGATTATCCGAACTAGTCTCGGTCCCAATTGGTTCGGATAATCGAGGTTCTACTGTACTTACGATTCGCGGCCGGATGGATGATTGGCTTGTTTTTGGGGATAATGCTTTATCGCTTGATGAAAGTATGAGAATTAATATAATAATACGAATATAAATATATTTCCGCTTACTTTTATGAATTATATTTTATTTGGCATAAGGACGGGTGTGAGTAATTTTATTATCATATTTAAATTAACGTATAAACTAAAAAAAAATAAGCAATCAGAGCGCGCGATACATTTTTTGTATACATTAATAACGCAGAAAATCAAGAGCTAAATAAGCATTGAAATCATCTAAAAGCCTCGCGCGTGCCGTCGGGTGACGTCACACGCGAGTCGTGCTCAGATTTCTTTTTCCCTCGAAGCCTTCGTTTCGGCTTGGCCGCACATGAACGTTCTCAGCGTCCATGGATTGGTGCAGCTGCCGAAGGCGCGGTCGGGATACTTCGACCGTGCTCGGCTCTTTCCGAAGATGCCCAAGCGTCGATCGCTCACGGACACGCGCTACCATGATTGGGTGATGGCGCGTAAGAGACTAAAGAGGGGGTAACTTTTACGCGCGATCTGACTGCACTGATCCCCGGTAGCAATGTCTTGTTTTTTTTATTAAGCATATACGAATTAAAAATCATAAATAATGCCTGAACAGGCGAGAATAGCTAAAGCGAGAGTGAGTTCTACATTTTCTGAATATAAAATGAAGAAAAAAAATGTCGATTCACCGGGGATTGAACTCGGACCGTAAGCATCGTTAATCCGCCACGCTGCCAATTCAGCCACAACACTCATTGCAGATGTAGAATCATTTATGGTACACCCTTATCCATAATGTTTACTGTTGAAAAAAAAAATGTCGAAACGATCGCGGCAGAGGCTCAAGATTTCTATGTGAACCTCCCACGGTCGTTACGGCGTTTTATTTTTCAACGCGGTTCGTCGTTAATTTTTTTAACCCGCATTTTCGGCATAAACGGGCAACTGAGAGAAAACAATGATCTCGATACATGTTTTTCACATTGAAATTCATTGAATGCATATTCCAATCCGCAGTACGGCCACACATATATGTCGAGCTCGATCGGACGGAAAACCTCGCTCCGTTCGCCCGTCGAGCGAGCGCGATTTGCGAGGGGCAGAGACTTTTCCCCTTCCGAGCTACCCATTCGTGTTCACGCTGACTGCGATACCGACTTGAACGGTGATCACGGACTCGCGCGGCTACAAGGGAATCTGCAACCTCGACAGAGGCGATGATCACGAAATCATACTCCCGAACTCGCCGCCGCGATTTAGCGCCATTTACGAGGCACGCCGAAAAGGGCCGCGTTGTACATCTCCCTACTAATCTCTGCCGAAAAGGGGAGCGTTGTACATCTCCCTACTAATCTCTGCTACATACAGGTCCTGCAATGAAGCTAAATTTTCGTGGTGGGAGCAGGCACGCTTATCGGCTCCACTTTTCGATTCACTAGGCGCCGCTACGCGTCGCTACTAGCAAGGGGGAGTAGTTTCCCTCTTACCTCTTATAGGCGAATGGGCCAAAGGTGTTTACGTGTGTTTTTGTGGCGCGATTGTCGAAAAAACCTTCATTTGCGATTATATACCAGAAGGTTCTACGCGATTTACCATGATACATTTTTTATCGTGTTTTAAGCATAAGTGTGAATTTTTTTTGGCAGTGTTTGCGAAAAAAATGCGAAATGGCTAAGGTTTGCGCGGTTCGCAATTGTAAAACGGGGTACAAAAATTGTAAGCAGATGCTCTGTGTTTCGCGTGCCCAGAAACACTGAACATTATTCCGGGACTGAAAGAGTCTCAGTAGGTGTGTGAAAAACATTTCGAAGAACGATGTATTGTGAAACATTCGAGAAAAAAGGATGTAAATGGTCGTATTATCGCTTTTTATTGGTTTCGTATATTATGCAGTTTACACGACAGAACGACGGCGCATGCGCTGCGGTCAGGAGGGAAAAGGACAGAAGAGCTATTTCTCTCTTCGTCGCACTACTACTTCCTTTTGCCGTCACGCACCAAGCGGCAGAAGTCGGAATAAAGAACAGAACTGCTAAGGGTGCCTACCCCCACTACCGCCGTTGTTAGACCTGTATGTAAGACCGTGGGACTAACGGCCACTTCCTTCGTGACCTTGGTCGGACTTTTGCCTCAGATTATTTTATCTCTAGACTATTATAGGTATAGTAAGAAAAAAATGAACTTAGTTTGAATCACGCGTCGGAGGAAACGGAAGTTGAAACGTCGAACGCCGAAAGTCGGTACCCAAGTGGTCATTTTCAAAAAGTTGTCTCGAAAGTCGGCTAAATGGGTGCCAAATGTCCGCCTGGAGATTACTTTGAAATTAACAACCATCCAAAAAGATAACTGTTGGACACATGATAACTTATTGGTAACTTCCAAGCGGAGATTCAGAGGACAACTACACTCACAGGCACAATTAACCACCCGCCCATCTCGAGGGCGTCGATTTGTTTTTAATTGAGGTGACGCCTATATTTGTAAATGTTTCGCGTTAAGTGGGTACGTGGGTACTTCCTACGACCCGTCTTTCGCGAAATGTTTTGTATAAACTTTTAAAAAGCGTGAAAATGTCAACCCAAATGCGATACAAAGGAAAGTTTAATAAAAAAAACGGCGCTTGCTAAAAGACTGAAAGCTGTGGCAGCCATGTGTCAAGCAAATGCGGCTAAACGCGATGAGAATAACCATAACCTCAACAATCAGCAACAAAAATTCGCTGTCGAAGGACGTCGGATCGTGGATTTCCAACATCTCGCCGACAGTTTAAATTGCATTCGCTGTAGCAAAGGCAAATACATGCATAAATTGAACAAATTAAATTTGTTTGCAGAATAAATTTATTTCACAACCGTCGCAGAATTACTAGAACTCGGGAAAAAAACACGCTTCGAGTTCCCAGACCACGCGCCGATCAGCTTGCTGCAGGGTACACTGTTGCTATTCCGTTACAAATGGTTGGACCCGAGTTCGGTGTGGGGAATCGGCATGATGTGATTAAAAATGAGCCTCAACGCAGAGCACACAGCACATCGAAATCAAATTCTTTTATTATTTGTGCGCATGCGTCAAGTTTGGACTATTATAATTATTTGAGACGTTATCGTCAGCAGAGCTGCTAGTGGCACAATCTGGAACTATTGAAGGCCGGACTTTTTAAGACGCTGGAACTACGTATTGGCCTATGCTGTGTCCACTCCTTCTCTCTAGTCTCCCTGATCACAGCATGCCGCGAATGTCCCCTCACCTTGCCGAATGGCGTATTCCAAATTTTCCTTCTCAATGCCGCGATAACGTGCCTCGTTTCTACCGACAATGCAGCGTCACAGCATAACCTCCAATGTGCCTTCAGCTTGCCGAAATAACGCATTCCAATTTTTCTGTCGCAATGCTGCAATAACCCCGCAATGATCACTGGGTGATCTAGGTTATTGCAATTTGCACCGCGGTGGAGCTGTTTATCTGATGAGTTATTTAAAGTGCGTTTTCCGTTTTCGTGTGAAGCACTACACTTGACGCAGTGGTATGTGAGGTTGCAATTTACACTCGCATGTCCGAGTCGCTGACATTTTCTATATATTTAGCACACTATGATCTCGGCCACCTGACCATATTTAAATGGAATGTATATTTACGTCAGATATACATTATGGCATTTTTTAGGGTTATTTTTCATAATTAGGTGGGTTATTGTGCTATGACTTTAATGTAGAACCATCTTAAGGAGGTACGGTGATTGGAGCGAGTCCAAGATAAAAGCCCGATTTTTTTAAATAACATTGTCGAGAGCTTCGTCCATGCGTATGCGGAGTTTCCGCGAGATTTACCGTACAGTTTCCGAGTTATTAATTGTTAAAGTTGGTCAATTAGTCACACGTAGACGACAAAATGTGCCTGTCCTCTCATATATCGATTTTTTTGTGCTACTTGGAGCCAAGACACGCGTAAAAAAAACTGACGGTTGCGTTCGTTGGTTCGTTGTGATCAATAAGGCAACTTGAATTGGAAAGCTCACCGCAGAAATAAGCAATAAATTTAGAAATAAAGTCGCGAAAAACCGAAGTATTCGGCGAGAGAGACGTCTCGTGACGTAACCGCAGCCATCTTGCTCGAAGTGTGGCAACGCCGGATACCCGCGCAAATTTGATTCGTCTATCGAATATTTTCAACGCGAATTAAAAATATGGTTGTGTGAAGCCGTACGTTTTTTAATCGATTATAAAAGGCCTTTCGTCGATATTTACTCAAAGTTCTTTTATGTATAGCTAAGGCATCTTAATCTTTCTGGCGACATGCATACAACGCATTTATATGTAAATTCAGCATGGAAAAACCGTCATATAAAATGAACGTTCGTTTTTACATCTGCAAATATTCTGAAAATTAGGAAAGGGAAAAATAACATAACAATCGATGAAATATGTTTTGACTTCGGACAGATTGGACATTGGATATTGAGGTTAACGTCAACGCGACGTTTTTCATTTGCATTCGCAATATCATCTTTTCACTCTCTAAATCTTGTCCGACAGAATCTACCTTTGTCTCTAAACTGGACTTCAGGTACAATCCTGTTACTCTCTTGATAAACTTCTACAGTACTTATTTTCATTCTCCATGTTTACCGGCTACCAAAAATAATAAGCCGAGCGCGTGGGACCGATGACAGCTATCGAAAATGCAACGATGCTAAACGTCGACGATATGGCATACTACTGAAGTCGAGTAGTAGATTATTACGTTTGTTTTCATATTATAAAAATAATAAGTAGCTTGAAATTCAATACTTAAAAAATATTTCTCGAAATATAGGCCACACACATATGTCTAAAACGTAGCGGTATTATGGCGAAAAATAGACTCTTAGTTTACTAGCGTGGTCATCACCGTACCTCCTTAAGGCACTACTACAGCTACACGAAATTTATTTATAAAATGAATTAAGGTTAAGAAAATAAAAATATTCAGCTCATGTGACAGCTAATAACAACACAGCTGATAACAACGCATGCGCAAAACATACATGTATATATAGCACATAATGACTCACTTCCCCAGCGCCGCTTATGCGGAACCCAATGTTGTCCCACTTTTCCGGACGCGCCAGAATACGGAGATCGGGCTCCTTCCCTATGGTCTCCTTGCACCGTGTAATGAAGACAGAGCACGGTCGTATATACAGGTCTGGGCACTCCCGTATATTCCGTATACCCCAAAGCGTGCCTCTATCTGACGCCTCTCTTTGCGGAACTGGCCGCAAAAGCGTGGAGCGCTGCTATCTCGGAGGCATGTGCGACAGAGCGCGATGTATGTGCGTATGCGAATTTCTTTCCCTTTTACGTGTAGCACGCATTCCTTTCATTAGTGGTAGTAGTAGAAAAGTAGTAGAAAATATCAGTAGACATCATGCTCCGTAAACGCGGTATAAACAAAAGTGCCTCCCCTTCACTAGCGCCGCGGTGGAATGCGAAAATAGAGGCGTCACTTAAGCCCAACGCACACGACGCTTGTTTTGCTGCTAGATAGCTTGCTAGAATTTGCCGCTGGGTTCGAAGTTGGCTGTGGCGATGGGTGCGCTGATGGCTCCCTTGGTAGGTTGGCTTCACACGGTGCTTGTCGCTAGGCGTGCATCGAAGTGACGCACCCATTAAAGAGACGAGTGTTTCTAACCTCTACAGTACCCAACAGTAAACAGTATCATGGACGCTCAAGTACAACAAACTATTGCGGCTGAAATAATTCGACGTAGGAGAGCAATTATCGTGGCAGCTGTAGTTACTGCTTATAAACGTAAACGAGCACTTGAACAACGGAAACGTAGATTGTGGAGTCGCGAGTGGCTGTTACGGCGTGATACAGGACAGAATGTTCTGAATATGGTGTTTGGTGAGCTCGGGTATGTATCCATAACATTTTCACTTTATTTGTTACTCAATTTTTTGAATTTTTAATTTTACACTTGATTTTTTAATGTATAATGATTTTTAATTTATACTACATTTTTGTTGAAGCCCTGAAGATCCTGCCAGTTTCACCAATTATACCCGAATGTTGGAAGATGAGTGGAATGAGTTGCTGATACTTCTGACTCCACTCATAAAAAAACAGGATACCGTTATGCGTCAAGCTATATCACCGAGAGACAGACTCACTGTGACTCTCCGATACTTGGCAACGGGCAACACCTTCCAAGATTTAAGCTACTCTACTCGCATAGCTCCGAACACAATTTCAAAAGTGATCGATGAAACTTTGAGAGCGATAGTAGAAGTACTAGACTCGAAAGTATGGAATTTCCCATCAACGCCGGAGGAATGGCAGGTTGTTGCACACAAATTCGACACTTTGTGGAATTTCCCTCATTGCATCGGTGCGCTGGATGGAAAACATATCAATTTTCGTCCTCCTCGAAGTGATGGATCAATTTACCGCAACTATAAAGGAAAAGACAGCATTGTGCTTCTGGGTCTTGTCGATGCTGAATACAGATTTTTGTTCGTTGACCTCGGAAGAAATGGACGTATGCATGACTCTGCTGTTTTGCGTGAGAGCCCGTTATGGACGAAAATCAACGACGGAACGTTAAACTTGCCTGCTCCATGTGAAATTCCAGGGTTTTGTCACAAATTACCGTACGTGATTGTCGGTGACGACGCATTTGCCTTAAAACCTAATTTGTTAAAGCCTTATCCGGAGAGAAACTTGACGCTCGACAAAAGAATATTCAACTACAGATTAAGCCGTGCTCGCAGAACTGTTGAAAACGCTTTTGGCATACTGGCAAACAGATGGCGAGTTTTACTCTCTACGATATCTCTGTCCGTTCAAAAAGTAGAGACAATAACTTACGCGTGTGTGCTTTTACATAATTATTTGATCAATAAATCTAACAATGATTCTAGTCAATGGTACGTGCCGCATAATTACAGAATCTCAAGCCGCGCCGATAGTAATTGTAATGTAGTACAGTTATCCGAAAGGCAGAATGGTTCCCAAAATCTAAATAACCGTAGCAGTAATGAAGCATTAGAGATACGAGATAAATTTTGTGAATACTTCAATACTGCAGGCATAGTGCCATTTCAGTATACCGCTATTGAACGAGGCAATTTTTAGTTGTCAATAACGGTACGAGAAATTTCATATTATTAATTTATTTATTTATTGTATACATCGTTTACGAATTGACTGTATTTTTGTAACATGCTAAACAAATAAAGTGTCATCATTGGTTTTATATTATTCGAATTTTGTTTGTGCACGAAAGACTTTTAAACATGTTTTTGAATACACAATATCGACAATTGAAAAAGAAATCCTCTCTCCCAAATAACAAAGATTTTAAATGAAAAATATTTTACTGCCTCAACATTTTGACGATTTGAATCACCAGACAACACTTACTGAACACCTTTGGTATTATACGTATAGATATATATGCAACAGTCCATAAAAAGATGCTAAAAATAAAATTTTGCAAATTGCTTCTTCAAGATTTAGCACGATGCTCAAATTTTCCCCTATTAGGAACTGCATGTTTTTATTTCGGCTTTCTCATAGAGAAAGCTTTGATCGTGCTAAATGTTGAGGATGCAATATGCAAATTTCTATTCACAACGTTTTTTTAGCGCACTTTCATCCGAATAAAAAAGAAACACACCCACACACACACACACGCGCACACACACACCCACACACTTGAGGGTGCATATGCAAATTTCTATTCGCAGCAACTTCATCAGAATAAAAACATACACACTTTTGGGATATGATTTGTTGATGCTTTGGAACATTTAAATATCAGCAGAAAAATAGAAGGACTATCATTATTGTTTACACGAAAAAAATGAAATAAACCGTATGGTATGAATATTATTTTATATTCAATAAATATATAAAAATACAAAGTTTGTATGCAGATTTCTTGTCTTCGGGTTATGCATACGTTTGATTGACTCTTTACTTCTTCGATCGTTGATAGTCGGTAGTTTTTGCGTTTATAATCAATTGGGTGACTTGATTCATCACTTCTAGCTTCAATTCTTCATCTTGAAAGCCTCGCAGCAAGCTTCCCATGAACGTTAAAAATCCGTCGACCGAGTCCGGAGTTGAGTTTGTCGGAGGCGTGTTTATGGCGATAGGCGTATTCATTGAATCGGTTAAATTCTTGATGACGGTTGAAAATTCGTCGCTGTCGCCCAAACGAGGATTCTTTCTTTTACGCCTTGCTGATGTGCATACTCCAGACGTTGAAGAGCCGGAATGCGCTGAAGTACTGGGACGTGCAAATACAACATCTTCTTGCTGATTGTTGGCCGTCACTGATGACAAGGATGATGAGCGACTCCTTTGTTGAGATGGTGATGGTGATGGTGATGGTGATGGTGATAGACGTGTAGTTCTGTACAGCGAAGTGTTCCTCGTGTCCAACACTCGTTCTGCCGAAGAAGACCGACGAAGATTTTCCTGCGCTCGAACAATCTCGTCAATCTCCGGGTCATAAATATCGTCCACGTACTCAATATTCTCATAATAGTTGGCTTCTTCGGAGTTTTCCTCAACCACGATTGTCTCTGTATCCTAGAAACAAAAAGGGCATGAGTTTTGCATTCGCAAAGTTTTTTTTTTCATTTTTAGCATTACCTGACTCAGCGGCACACCGGACAGCGAAGGTACACCGGGCAGCGAAGACACACCGGACAGCGAAACCTCACTATCGAAGGAAGTCCTGTTCTTACGCGGGATCACGTACGTTTCGAGGAACAAGAGCTTTTCGTAATACCACAGGCTCGGTTTATAAACCTGAAAATGTTTACATAAATGTTTATTACTTATTATATTTTTAAATTTAGGTTAGTTTAAATTTTTTCATTACAGTAAAAAATACTCACGTCATCGGTGCCAGTCCCGCTTTTTAAAGAGGCTTTCATTTTGGAATTCTCGATATTAAATTGATTTCTCAAATTGTGAAACTTGGTTGAGCACTCTTTTGCCGTCACGGTTGGCTTTAACCCCAAAACTGCGTTCCTCACTCTATCAAGAGCCTCAGTTCGAAGACGCTTGTTGTGGTAATTCGGAGTATTTGTTGCATACAAACACGGTTCTTCTTTGTATGCGTCAATTAAAGCATTAATTTGCTCCGGAGACCACCTTTGCGACATATTTTTTCAACAACAGAGCACGAAAAAAAGAGAACACGCAAGCAAGCCGTCACGAAAAATAGCACACGTTCTATCATCGACAGCCAGCACGCAACCACGCTGCAGAGCCAGCAGTGACGTCACTTTCTCGCAGCGCTGCCAGCAGAGTAGCCAGCAGAGGGCCCCGCAAGCAATCCAGCAGCAAAACAAGCGTCGTGTGCAGCGGGCTTTAGAGTCACGCATTTTTTAACGGAGTGCCCAGGCCTGTATATACGACCGTGAGACAGAGCAGCATTCTGTCTCCGTTTCTACCATATGTAACCCATGTGCATGGAGCCTAGATACCAGGAGGTTCAGCGGCAATGCAAAGGCGCTGAAAAAAGCGTCCCCGAAAATGTCCCGAAGTGATGGCGCTGGGGTGCAGCGCGACCGACATATATAGTAATATATTGGTCAACGAGGTGAAAGTGATCGGATGAGTTTCTAACCTCACGACAGACCGATCGTGACATCAAACGTCGAAATATCCGCCGATTCATAATTTCCTCATGACGGTTCGGAAAAAAACGCAAAAGCGAGAAAAGATCTCAAACTCAAACTCAAAATGGCGGCAATATAGTCCATCTAGAAAAACGTTTTTTTTACATGTAGCTTCACGGGAGAACGGTTTTATCGTAAAATATAAGACCTGAAAGAAAAATAAAAAAAATGATATTATATATTATTAGCTATGAGACTACCTAGAAATTTGCTTTTAATTTTTTTTTAAATAGCGCACTTTGAAGGAAATAAATCGATTTTTTGCCAAAAAAAACAGTAAATTGTTTATAAAAAGAAGTTTACATTTAATCAAAAAACGGATACGTACTCCCATAAAGAATATAATTGTGAAGCTGCTGTCAAAATTTCAACCTCGAAATCGATGCATGCAAAGGTGGTCGAGTAATCCGTCTTCCGAGATCGAAAAAAGTGATTTCGAGAAAAACGCGGCCAAAGCGATAATTGAACCTTTAAATAAAAAAAATTGCTACAGGACCAATTCCGTATTTTTTTTATGACACAAAAGTATTTTTAGGAAAGAAAACGTCTTTTCAAAATCCTAGAGTGGTGTTATTCCTTAACACTAATGAGGGTTAGGTACATCATCTGTGATCTGTCTTAGATCACACCCATGTTTAGCGTATATCTATATACATATGGGTTGTGGAGCACCCCAGCGCCATCATTTCTTGTTTTCGTTTTGGGGACGAGTTGAAAGGCCTCGCTGAACCTCCTGGTATCTAGGCTTAAAGCGCCCATGCGCTTTAAACCCGAACTCCATTACTCGTATTTATTCCGTATTTCGTAAACAATATTTCATTTACGGACGAAGAAAGTACAAGAACATGTTCTACACGATCAAATATAACAAATTCACGCTTCATCGGATTTATGTTGAAATGTAAACTGGAGACTTGCAAAATTTAAGTGATTCTGATGAAACTAAATGACATTTCGTTAATTGCTGTCACAAAGGTGATTTGGCCAAGTGGATTCGTACCGCGCTTACACTCACAAATTTTAGGTTCAATCCCCGAATCGGCTTTTTTTCTCCTGAATTTATTTCCGATGTGCGCAAATAACTTTAAGCCGGAATGAGCGTAATTGGAAGTGTTGAAAACTTGATTTCCAATGCAATTGAGCATTAAGAATCTTTAAAATAATTATTGTAAAAAATTGTAAAATAATTATTACCCTGAACTATCAACGATGATTTTTTATTATATTTATTTATCTTATGAACGTATTTTGAATCATCCCTAATTTGAAGCGTCCCCATCCACCCTCAAAAGTGTAGACAGTGTAGGAGAAAACTACAAGCAAACATGTCAATATTTTTTCGCTGTAGTACTGAGGTTATGTGACGCACGGGGCCTTACCGTACCGATGTACAGCAGCGACGCGAAGTGGCATTGAGGCGAGCGAAAAACTTGTTCAATAAGGGTACGAATCCTCACCACTGAAATTCGCCTTTGTTTCAAGATCTGTATGATAAGACCGTGCGCGGAACTCGTGGAACGGAGCATTTCGAATTGTTTTTTTTTTTTCGTCAGTGAAAGAATTTTAACATCAGGAGAAACGATAGAATATTAAACGAAGATGAAGAAATATTGAGATAGGAGGCGAAATAATTTTGCCCCAGTAAGAAATTCGGCGACAACACATTAGCAACATCACGCCAAACGAGAGCAAGATGTGACGGAAAAATGCCATCCTTTGCCGCCGCATTAAACTGTGTTCTAACAGCGCAACATTGCGCATCCTCGCGTGAATGCTGGTGTTAATAATGAAGTACGAAAATACAGAATATTGGCGGTACATCTGGAGCACGGTCATTGCTGGCTTATTGCAGCACTGCGACAGAAAAATTGGAATGCCCCATTTCGGCAAGCTGCGGGCACATTGAAGGTACGCTGTGACGCTCCATTGCTGGTAGAAATGAGGCACGTTATCGCGGCATTGAAACGGAAAATTTGGAATACGCTATTCGGCAAGGTGAGGGCACATTAGCGGCATGCTGTGACGTTCCGCTGCCGGCATATTTAGAACATGCCGTAACGCTCCTTCGCCGGCATAAACGAGGCCCGCTATTGCGGTGTTGTGACCGGTTAAGGTGTCTGGCCACCTTGGCCGATCGAAAAATGGGTATATTTTTAAAAAATAATAAACTCCAAAGCATGGGCCGGAATATTTTTATTTTTTTACACAACGTCAGAAAGAGCTTTAAGAATAACGTTAATAAATTTCCGTTCAAAACATTAAAAAATGGCACCGTTATGCACTTTGCCGCGGAGGCCCTCCGCACGGTACGCGCGATCGTTATCCCAGCTGTTACCCGGTCATGTCACATGTGAAAAAAACAAAATCAGCTCATTCGTGAGTAGTGTAGCTACGATGTAGCGTAGTGGTTTTTTTCGACCATTGAAAAAATTATGGTAAGCCGAAGAAAAAAATTGTATTTTTCACCGAAATTATGGCACACCATAATTTTTTCAATGGTCGAAAAGAAACCTCTACGCTACATTGTAGCGACACTATTCACCAATGAGCTGATTTTTTTTTCAGGTGTGACATAACCGGATAACAGATGGGACAACAACCGCGCGTATCGTGCGGAGGGCCTTCGCGGCAATGTGCATAACGGCGCCATTTTTTAATATTTTGAACGGAAATTTATTAACTTTATTCTTAAAGCCCTTTCTGACGTTGTGTAAAAAAATAAAAATATTCCGGCCCATACTTTCGAGTTTATTATTTTTTTTAAAATATACCCATTTGTCGATCGGCCAAGGTGGCCAGCCGCCTTAAATGAGGTTCTGCATTACCGGTAGCTCGGCAGATGGGCATAAAAAGAGGGCAAAATAAATAATTGTATTGAATACAATAGCACACACGTACCGGTTCGTGTGTGCGACGCCCACGTATGACTGAGGACTACGCGTCATGCCCGTAATTATTTCTTTCCGAAAGTACGAGGGTGGGATTCAAACCCGCAACTTCACGATCGGCGGGTTTAGAAGGTAAGCACGCTAACTACTCGACCATCCAACTCGTTGAACTTATATAACTAATTTTAGGATCATGATATTTGTCGTAGCGAATCTGCTTATGGTTATAACCATGTACCTTGTTTTTGCCGGCAATGGAACGTGACAGCGTGCCGCCAATGTGCCCTAACCTTGCCGGAATAAGGTATTCTAAATTTTCCCTCTCAGTGCCGCGATAACTTGCCTCGTTTTTACCAGTACCGGAGCGTCACAGCGTGGTGCATTTATGCAGGAAGACTAGAGGTAAGGAGTACGAGGGCCGTGTCGACGAAACGTCCGCAAAAGCGAAGACGAGAAGGGCGGCGCTGCTCTCCTACCGCACCGAAATAAAGTCAGCAACAAACCAGTGCCGTAGGATATGTAGAAAGCACCCTTTGCTCCCTCATATGGAGCTATAATTTAATTAAATGAATTGTAAAGGCAGTGCCGTACGATATGCAAAAAGCACCCTTTGCTACTTCATATGGAGCGATCATTTCATCAAATTAATTGTACAACCAGTTGGTGAAGGCAATTTCTATATAGATAGACAAAATTCTTATACATAGATTGTTTTGGACAATACCAAAATACAGAAATTAAGTCAATTTTTTTTGTATCGGAAGTAGTAACAAACTTTACTCATAGACACAGGGAAATTCATAAGAAATTTGAATCCAGATAAAAATTTTACAGATTATCACCATATTTATACATTATGACACGCTGTACAGATGAAGAATAATAACGAAACACAGAAATTAAGTCAGATTTTTTTCGTTGCGGAAACCGTAACAAACATAATTTATTTATAGACACAACAAAATTCATAATAATTTTTAATCCAGACAAAAGTTTAAAAAATTATCACATTTCATATTTACACATTATGATACGCTGTACAGATAAAGAATAAAACCGAAATAGAGGAATTAAGTCAATATGTTTTTTTTTCGTTGCGGAAACCGTAACAAATCAAGTTTATGTATAGACACAAGAAAATTCATGAGTTTTGCATCCAGACAAATTTTCACAAATTATCACACATTATATTCACACATTGTGATACGCTGTACAGATAAATCGATCTTACAGTTTTTATTTTTTCCGTAATTCCGTGATGCGTGATTATTTTCGATGTGCGCTTGGCATCCCACGTACAGCAAATTTTTTATGTCCGAAACTTTGTCGAGAATTTGATGGAGAGTGTTGATTTTAACGTCAGTTCTCGATCGATCGCTGCACTCCAAGTTTGTCTCGCGTTCGGGTACTGAAAGCAACAATTCAAACAATATTACAAGCTTTTATTGAATTTGACTTTCTATGAAAATAGAAAATCGATATTTCACCCACTCACCCACTCACTTCCCTTTTTCACGCCGACAATAAACAGAATGTTTTTTTTTGCATTAAACAAAACGTGCACGAGATAAAACGTGCAATATATGAAAAAATCCATATATTGCACGTTTTGTCTCATCAACGGGACCTTGTTCTGTGTCTCGCGTTTGTGATAATTTTTATTTCACTCGGTACAATTACGGTACGATAAAATGAAACTATCCTTTTTATGAATGTAAGTACTGTTTTTCTTACCTACGATTGATTGTTTTCGCCGCAGATCACTTAACATATTTTATACCGAGACACAATTATTTTTTTTTTACATCTAACACAATTCCCAAAATTGGTTAACCCGAACACGCCTTATGTCAAAACGGACGACGAGCGGGTATCATCGATGACACATGACTTCGGTTGTGTTCTTGTCGCGTAGTTCACTTCGGTGCGGTCCTGCGCTAGCGACCCACGCCGTGAAAACACTAACTACTAAAATCCACAGTTTCACGGACGCTTTTGGATCGGACTCGCCACAGGCATTCGTACTCCTTACCTCTGGTCTTACTGCATTTATGACTGAAACGCGATATAAAGGTGACATCACTCCAAATCTGGAGCTTGCCGCATCAGTACCGCTGTTGCAGTAGGTAATTGTTGCGTATATTTGCTGCAAACTTGCCGTCTTGGCATCAGACATTTATTTCGCCAAACCACGCACTGTAGCGCAAATTTGCAGCTTAATGAGGAAGCAAAAGACAGCATATTGGTGTCATGATATGCCGCCGTATACTGTCCTCTTGCCGCTATAATGCTGACATGTGAATTTTCACAGCACGTTTGTCTATCAGGGTACGATTATCACAAAGTATGCGGTACTCTGGAGCCAGCTATAATACTGTACGATATTGTCATGGACCAATAAGTTTCGCAAAACTAGTCAGCTATCGAGTGGTTTAATTTTTGTACGTCCATTGGTAAAATTGTTTTTTTTTCACTGCTAAGCAAGTGTTACAACGCTACAACAATTTCTAGTGTATTACGAATGTTACTCTTGGACAAGGTCTTACATGCAGGTCTTGCAACGAAGCTAAATTTTCGTGGTGGAGGTAGGCACGCTTATCGGCTTCACTTTTCGATTCACTAGGCGCCGCTACGCGTCGCTACTAGCAAGGGGAAGTAGTTTCCCCCTTACCTCTTACCGGCGAATGGGCCCAAGGTGTTTAGGTATGTTTTTGTGGCGCGATTGTCGAAATAACCTTTATTTGCGACCACATACCAGCAGGTTCTACGCGATTTACCGTGATACATTTTTTATCGTGTTTTTACGTATAAGTGTGATTTTTTTTGGTACTGTTTGCGAAAAAAATGCGGAATGGCTAAGGAGTGCATGGTTCGTAATTGTAAAACGGGGTACAAAAATTGTAAGCAGACATACTCCGTGTTTCGCGTGCCCAGAAACGTCGAACGATACAAAAAATGGCTCGATGCTCTTCCGGGACTGAAACAGTCTCAGTATCCCAGTAAACACAGTTCTGTACCGGCAATGTAACGGCAAAGTAACTGAAATTAACGAGTAATGTTAACCGGATAGTACATGCAACTTACATGTAAGTTGCTATTTCCCACTCATGAGTATTACTCGTTATGCAATATTTTATGTAACCGTTACATTTTTGTTATGTTACTTGTTTGTTGTACAATGCAACTGTTATGTAACGGAAATGTAACGGTAACATTACCAACAGGGACAAGTTATATTACTCGAATATTACCTAGTACACACAGTTCTGTACCGGCAATGTAACGGCAAAGTAACTGAAATAACGAGTAATGTTTACCGGATAGTACATGCAACTTACATGTAAGTTGCTATTTCCCACTCATGAGTATTACTCGTTATGTAATATTTGATGTAACCGTTACATTTTTGTTATGTTACTTGTTTGTTGTACAATGCAACTGCTATGTAAAGGAAATGTAACGGTAACGTTAACGAAAGTAACAAGTTATATTACTCGTATATTACATGCAACTTACGTGTAAGTTCTTATTTCCTACTTATAAGTATTACTGGCTATGTACCATCTTATGTAACCGTTATACTTTAGTTACGTTACTGGTTCATCGTGTAATGTAACTGTAATATATTAAGTAGCACAACAGTTACGTTACCGCAATTTCAAAATGTAATATAACAGTGAACTTAGCTGTTACCTATCAGCTGATATAACTGCAATATTACATTGACTTGAACAGTTATTTAATGGCTGATATAAATATTATATTACAAGTACATCAATGGTTAGATAACAGTTTATGTAAATGTTTTGTTACATTCACATGTATGTTTACGTAACAGTTGAAGTAAATTTAATTTTGTATTAACACGAAGGGTTATGTGAGAGCTAAAATAACTAACATTATGGTAACACGAATTATAATACATTTGGTATAAATGCAACATTACAGTGTTCTCAATTGTTATGTTATGTTATGTATGTTGAAAATGCAAATAATTTGACACTATGGTTCAATTAAAACTTTTCACCAAGCTATATTCGTAATTACTGTAAAAATATGATTAGTTATTGATTATATTCGATCTTATACATTTTATTGCTTCATGAATATCAAGCATAGGATAACTGGCAGGTAGAGGCTTACCGAGAAGTTGGAAAAACCCGCCCTTAATCATACAAAATCGGCAACGTTTCATATCATTTACATATCTTGAATATTATTAATGTTAAAATTACATCGTTACAGGTATAATATGTAACGGTTACAATATGTTGGCTATGTAACTACAACATTTTACCCCTCTAGAACATTCACATTATGTACGTATTACCATTGTTATACTCACATGGTTGTAACAATGTTAGGTGGCTGTGGCAAGTACTGGTTATACAACTTCAATATTGCAACATTTTATAACATATACATTACCTGAATATTACCAATTTTATATTCACATCGTTATAAGCATAATATGTAACAGTTACAATATGCTAGTTATGTAACTGCAATATTATATTGTTTTAGAACATTCACATTATGTACGTATTACTATGGTTATGCTCACATGGTTGTAACAATATTGTGTGACTGTTGCAAGTACTGGTTATGCAACTGCAATATTGCAACAGTTCATAACATATACGTTACCTGAGTATTACCAATGTTACATTCACATTGTTATCAACCTAATATGTAACAGTTACAATATGTTGGTTATGTAACTGCAATATTAAACCCTTTCATAACGTTTACATAACCTGAATATTACCACGTTATACTCACATTGTTACACACATGTTATGAGACTGTATACATTTTGGTAATGTAACCATGATGTTACCATGGTACGTTATATGTATATGACATACAGGTATCGAGTGAAACATTGCAGTGTTATTTCCATATTACATAACAGTTATACTACACAAGTGTAACATTGTGACATTAATTGTAACTTCCACGTTATATTGCCGTTACATGACTGGTTTACTGGGTACGTGTGCGAAAAACATTTCGAAGAACGATGTATTGTGAGACATTGGAGAAAAAAGAATGTAAATGGTCGAAATATGTGCTGGTATGAGTTAATGGATTCAAAAAGTTTTCATTTTTTTTCGATGAAAGTAGTCGTCTTTTTTTAATCAACACATTTTTTAAATTGGTTTCGTGTATTATGCAGTTTACACGACAGTACGGTAAATGAAGTTAGGACAAACTGCGCATGCGTTGGGTTGAGGAGCGAAAAGGACAGAAGAGCTATTTCTCTCTTCGTCGCACCACTACTTCCACTTGCCGTCACGCACCAAGCGGCGGAAATCGGGATAAAAAACAAAACCGCTAAGGGTGCCTACCCCCACTACCGCCGTTGTCAGACCTGTATGTAAGACCGTGCTCTTGGAAATGAAATAAGAGAACAGCAGCGCCGCGCGTACCTACAACCGTCACTACATAGCTTCGTTCATCGAACGCTGGTCGAGTAGAGCTCTTCCAAAAACTCCGCTCCCGTTAATTTCTCCCGTTACTCGATGCGCTAGGCATCGATAAGTATACTTGTACGCGTGGAATATCGAGTCGAAAAATTGCTCGAGGGTCGATACCCAAGTTCGTTTATCATCCCGTGTGCAACGACTAAAACAAAAATGACACTTTCGTTCGATGAATAATTCGCAACCGTATATTCAAATATATCGAAAGCAATGAGATTATTCATTCGTTTTCACAACGAAATCCTTGCGACATTTTTCCGCACCGTGTATAGGGAACTTTCAGTGCTATACGCGCGCCGGCTTCGGCTGAACGACTGAACTCCCCGCACACACGCACACCCAACAAGTATGCCATAGGTTTGATGCTGGTTAGCGGTTGATGCTGGTTGATCCAGTCGGACGCTTTTTTTTTGTTGCGTCGCTCGTTCGACTGTTGAAAATACAAGAGGAAGCAGAATAGCAAGATCGGAACAACGAAAATTGTCAGACGTTCTCATTGACGGAACAATTTCGAACTCTTGCGTAGCCGCCAAAAGTGTATCGACATTATTATTGTTTTGCATCATTCGTTACATTTTTCCTTGCCGTTGTGTGTTCCACAAAGCGACGAGGCAGTCGAGCGGAACGTATAGTGTCGCGTCCGCAAGATCGTCGCGACTAAACCCGCAAAAATCGACCGGAAAGAGGGAGCAAAATAAGAAATGTCGGCTAAGCGAAAAAACGTGGGTGTGAAGAAAGGTCGCGGCAAATCGCGAAAGGTCGAATACGATGATGAGGATATTTCGAGCGAGCAAGAATCTGAAGTCGATGACGCCGAGGTCGACGCCGATGGTGATGCCGAGGCCGGTGCGAAAACCGGCGGGGACGCTACCGAGGAGGAAACCCCCGAGGACATATCCAGTATTCCCGAGCTACATCCACCAGAGGTGCGTGCCTTGATAAAAATCACAAATAAAAACGACTGTCACGCTTGCCCTGCTCACTTCTATTGTCCGTTCGATGCCTATGCACATTTACGACTATATGGATGTGCATGCTACGTATGTATTTCCATATATAGTTATACCTGAGCATGAGAGATATATGACCCAATTTATGACCATGATATAATATCTGACCACCTGAGGAAACAATCTCATATTTGTAGAATGAGAAAATTCGTAAATGACGCTTGAGGTTGTTGCTTAAAAATATTGGGGTAAATAGATATTAATGAAAATTTTACGTATCGTTATGGTCTATTTTCTGAATATACTGGTAAAAGGACAACTGAGGTTTCCGCACTAGTTTATTAAATATTAAATTTTCAAGTTTACATCATTCACCGATTGAGTGCATTGGTTGTACAGCACGTCGTTACATTCATGAAGAAAGTGACCCAAAAAATGAGTACTGTGTGCAGGATAGTGTATAGAACAATATTCTAAAAGAAATAGGTTACCGAACTAATTATTGAAAATGTATGAAAAATATGCTACCAGTTTACGAAAAAGTAAGGCTTTTTGAGGAGTATGTATTAAAATGTGGCAACATTGGAACTATGGGAATAGCAGAACCAGTTGAAAACCTAGCGCGCCAATTTCAAATACAAATGCAACTAAGGGAAACTTATTTATTTATGATGATGTATTTCCTTATTTCTAGCTTCGGTAAGCATAGTACGATGCTTGTGGGCACAAGCACTGACAAATCGTCTTTTCCAGCGGAAACTTTACGGCGCACTAATATTTTTTTCTGAATAATTTGTTGCCTTCTTTTGCTCTGACATATCCTTTGAAAATGCAGAATGCCACGAAACGTACGTAATACAGCTGTGACCTGTGACAGTCACTGCAGTCAACCTAACAGCCTCGATTTACAACAGAACCGTGCGACGTTGCCAAAGCTCGTGTCTATTTTAATAAGATTTATAAACATCAACATTTAATTTTCTGACAATCCTAACTCTTTCAAATTACCATATATGTAAATAATAATTACGATTGTCTACCGTACATTTCAAAAATTTTGCGAAAATCAGCCGAGCTTTACACAAAATTTCGGCCAACATAATTATTGTTGTCGGCCTACTAGACGCTACTTGACATGTAACATTAGATTTTTTTGAATTGACAAGGCACCCGTCAGATTACGTTATTCCAGACCAAACGCACATGTGTTACGTGATTATCGACCATTATGTAAATTTTATTTAAAACAAAGATGATGGTAAACAAAACCATTTTTTGTTAGAGTGCTCCCTCCTAGCCCTTTGACCCACAAAAATGCTGGCCAAGCCAATGCACGTCTCACTGCAACTTTTATTTTGATCATTCATTAATTCCAAAGCTCAATGTCGTTAAATCGGATAAAAAATGTTTAAATTAGTTATGTTTCACTACGTGAAAAGGTATAGCTACTTTTTTGACGTCCTTAATATTTTGCTACAATAAGTTGGTATCGGTGACATCACATAATGTATAAGCATAGGAACTTTGCTTCTCTCCCGACCCTTTTAAAATAATTTTCTTCAACCTCAAAGGGAAAAGTTATTGTAACTACTCGAAAATCGGGGTTGTTTGAAAAAATTAATTCTGTAGAAAAAAATAAGATTGAAAAATCATTTAGACATTTAATTCTATGCATATTAACAATGTTGCGTACCAAATGGCATTGAAAAATATTAACAATCAAAGAAGTGATAAATAATTTGTGAAGGACCTTGAAACGTGAGAGGCCCAACGGTGTACTTGATATTGGCCACCTGGTTGGAATGAACAAAAAAAAAAGTTGATTTTAAAAATAGATAATAGGAATTAAGAAGCTTCGGGACAAATGACAAAATGTTAACATTTGATTGAAATTTATACGGTAAACTCTTTGTCATATGCTGAATGCACTCTTTAAATTTTAAATCGATCGTCTGCACGGTTTCTATAAAATTTACAATTGAAAAACACTTTTTAACATAGGGAGATGCCTATGATCAGATACGATAAGGAGTACATTATGACATAATATTGAAGTTTGCATCGCTGTAACACCACGGAAGTTGTAGTAGAGTAGACCGAAATTGTTCAGCTAATTTATGCCACAAAGTCGCTGAACTGTTTTTTAAGATCCTCATAAAAAATCTACAGCCTAAGTTTGCAGGCCAAGAAGTCGGATGATGAAAAATATAAAGAAATAAATATTTTTTTTGCATCCCAACGATGCAAACTTCAACACCAAATTATGACATTGATGACAAAATTTTCATAATGTACTGGACACACTTTTTCTTGTGTAAAACTACATCTCAGTGACAAGCATATGCATCTCCCTATGTTGCAAACTTTTTTTTTCAATTATACTTTTTTATAAAAATGGTGTAGACGATCGTTTTCACATTTGGTGGGTCTATTCAGTAAATAACAAAGTATTTACTGTATAAATTTGAATGGAATGGTAATATTTTGTTAATTGTCCCGAAACTCCTTAAGACTTGACCGTTTTTTTCAGGTTATTGTGTTTCAACCGTTAAAAATAATGGAACTTTTTTTGGTCATTGTTAGTAATTCATTTTTAAACGTGTTAAGAAAAACATTGGTCAAGACTAAACTACTATTACACTGAATAAGTGTAACAAGCTTCAATTCAATCTGTTCATTAGATGTCGAGAAATCCTGTACAATGCTTTGAAAAACGCGTCGAAAGTTTCACAGTTCTATCGTTGTGATCATAAGTTCACCTTCAATCTGCAACTCCTGCACCATATGTTGGACCTTCCTCTTCAATTTGAGTTATCTCAAGTAACGAACGAGCGTTCGTCATTTTAAAAGTATCCTAACGCCTTACGTATTAATGCCGTTAATTTATTCACCACATGATTTTTTAACATGCCGAAAACGGATGGACTCCGTAAAAACAAGACATTATTTTTCAGCAGATGCTTAAATTCTATCACATTTGTTCCAGATGAGAATAACGATTAGTTATCCACAACTCGCAGTTCAATTGTGTTTGGGTTTCGATTTTGACATTATTGGATTATAAAAACACATTTATTGTGCATAAGACTTTGACGTTTTGCAGTGTTGAGATAATAATAAGGCGAACATTTGCATAGATGTGTATTAGTTTTCAAAAACCAGACCGAACATAATAATCAATCGATTCTAGAGTCAGTGAACACATGTGATTAAGGTGGTACGTGGAAAAAATGGCGTAAGATAGAATGGTTTGTAATTCTATACGAATGTCGCCCAGGGCATACATTTCCGCATCATACATCATACCGCATCATACGTCCACTGCATACATTTAGTGAAATTTCAAAAACATTGATCATCCCCCCTATTGAGGTATTTGCCCCTGAAATTGGCATTTCTACCATGCATTGCATAAGACCAGTCCTGGAGAACATATTTCGCTCGATGATGAAAAGATGACGAAATAAAAGTTCATGAAAAACGATGGAATGGACGTTTTAGGGTTATTATGAAGAAAAAAAATGATATAACTTAACCATAAACTTTTCAATCATGAGTGCCCAAAGTATGAAATACGTGATGAACAGTCCTAGGTTTGCAAATAGGCCGTATAGACAGCTGCCTAGGGGTAGCCGACCTTAGGGGGCGGCGGATTTTAGAGGCACCTAAAGAGGCCTAGGAATTACAAGTGATTACAGCAGGAGGGGCGGTACAAAGTCAAGTGGCCTATACTTAAGAAAAGTATTAATGCGGCACTGGTGATGAAACGTGATCGACCTACTGAGTTGATGCGGACGACTCGGCAGTGCTGTGAACAACGCGCGTTCCATGGACTGCTTTTTTAAAACATTAGACGTCACAAATCGTCGTTTAATGCATAGCTGATTTTCTATTTTATTAAATCTTTGGTTCGTACACTGCTCGAGTTGCAAGAACTGCACTGTCAACAAGGGTAATGAGTATGGTCAAGAAGTTGCGGGACAATTGACGAAATGTTACCATTCGCTTTAAATTTATACAGTAAATTCTTTGTCATACGCTGAAGGCACTCTCCAAATTTTAAACCGATCGTCTATACCGTTTCTATAAAATTTACAATTGAAAAAACACTTTTTAACGTAGGGAGATGCCTATGATCAAATAACAAAAGGAGTACATTATGACACTGATGGGCATCTCTGCATGATAAAAAGTGATAAAAACTGCATGTAAAAAACCCAAACAAACCCAAACAGTGTAGACGATCGACTTAAAATGTGGAGGGTACATTCAGTAAATGACAAAGAATTTACTGTATAAATTTACATCAAATGGTAATATTTTCTCAACTGTCCCGAAACTCTTTAAGGTAATAAATTGATTGTGCTCGCCGGCAAAGTTGTTACATGTAAGGACTGTATGTTCGGATCTTAGTATGCCAGTATGCATATACACAAACTTTCTAAATATTGGCACATACTCTAAACAAACCCTGCTAGAAGTTTGCTACCACAGACAAAGCGACTGCTCTAAATCTTATCATCAATTAATTTACTATTCAATTTTTAAATTTTTAGATATTCAGATATTCTACGTATGTAGTTTGGAAGTAAACAAATTCATTACTTTTTCAAAATTATTACTCATTTAAAAACTTAAACTCGCATTTGCTTTTGAATGGGACTGTCTCGCATGTTTTAAAGAAAAGAATTAGGGAATCCATTTTCATTTAATTCTACGAATTGTTTGGGTGACAGTTTTTTTTAACACAATCCGTTGTCGACGCTTCCTCACAAGCAAATTTCATTGGATTCTTTATTCTAAAGATATGCGTAACTTCAACCGTGCAAAATCAAAAAATAAACAATAATGATTTCGTTTTACAAGACATTGGGAATGTTTCATGCACGACTCGATCGTTTTTCTGCTCAGGGTGGATGGGGCAAGCCAGGTACCTTGCTGATGTGCGGCCTTACTAACTGGGAAATGGCAGGACGAAAAGCTCCTCCGAAAGGTCCGATATCGAATATCGGAAGGAGCCTATGGACGCCTCATACATTCAAGAATTTAAACGGCGCCAGAGTCCGACTAGTGGCGTCCGGACCAGCCGCTTCTCACAGCATCATAGTTACCGAGGACAACAGATGTCTGGCCTTTGGAAAAAATGATAAGGGTAAACATAAATCAGCGTGGCTGTTGCAGAGCTCTCGTTTTTCTTTCTTTGAAAAAATTAGCCATTTATCGTTGTCTGCTCCACGAGTCTGTAACACTATATTCAGTAGCACAATTTTTGGGGAGCAGCATCGACGGTATAATACCCGGATACATTCCATGTGTACAACCAGTTGAGAAATCTCTTGATACAAAACTTTTGTCAATATACTACACTTTATAACAAAATCCAGTTATTTTTACTGTTAACTTACAGTGGAGTTATGAATAATAAAAAATACTTGTACATTCATTTTTCGTACGTTGATCATTCATAACGAAAAACAATTAACTTCTGACGGGTCTGTAATTGTTTTCTCCACGACAAGTCGAGATTCATCCGTATTTTGTTCTCATAACGCTGTTCAACAATGAAAATGGACGAGTAGGCATTCCGAAGACAATATTTACAACTAGTATAGTCCAAAGTCAGTCAGCTTATTTTTTTCACACTAGTGATTTTTTGGCTACATTTGTTGAATTTTTTTTTCAATCCAAGGCACCTGTCTTCATGTGTCTTTTTTTATTCTGAGTTGAAAATGCCATTGTCCAATTTTCTATCTCGAAAATCAACAAAAACTGGTCAACTATGCTTGCAACATTTTGTTTCCATGATGAGGACCATGATATTTTCTACATTGTACTTTTTATATATTTTCGCGGTACGACTTGTTAAACGTCAAATGTTCGTTTACTTCCTTGGGGGAATAAGAGCCGTAAGAGTCTGCCAAGGGAGAGTGGTCAAAATTGGTAAGAGCGAGAAGATGTGAGGAAGAACATCGAAAGTATAATGAGGGATTATATTTAAAGGTCGCATTCGGTACAGTGATTTTAATAATAAAAGATGGAGCAAAACTGTTCCTTCTTAGTTTTAAATTAACTTTTTTAAAGGTATTTCATCAAAATAAAGTATTTTAAATAGCTATATGTGGCAGTATTACGATATCTGTGGCCCCTAATTCTGACCACGCAGTCTTCATATTTGACCCAAAATAAGACTTTTCAAGAGTAGTAAAAATCGAAATTCGACCCTTAAGCGGGTGAAACGGGGGTTTTAAAGTTTATATGAGGCAATATATTTTTTGGTCAGATTTGCTTGAAACTCGGTATAAATACACTTCAATACAAATAATTAAATATGTATGCATTTGGGTTTGTTCGGTGTATTTATGCCAACCCAAACTTCAAATTATCTCCAAATTTCAAATAAATCTGGTCAAAAAATACGTTGTCTCATACAAAATTTAACACCCCCGTTTAACCCTTTTAAGGGCCGAATTTTAGAAAATGCTGAAATACGTGTTCAATTATTTGTATTGTAGAGTATTTACGCCAAATTTCAAGCAAATCTGACAAAAACATATGCTGTCTCATACAAATTTTAAAACCCCTGTTTCACTCTCTTAAGAAAAGGGTAGGGGCTTCAGCGTGAAAGAAAAACACTTTTTTGCGATTTTTTATCTATATGGATAGAATAAATTTATTGAAACATTTTGTACATTGTTAAGTGTCATTTCAAGAACATTCCGTGAAATTTGTACGCGAAAATGTTCACAAACAAGCCGGTGACAAAGCTTTTCCAAGAACGCCTTTTGAAAAACACGATTTGCAGTGTTCACTGTATCTCGGCTAGAAATTATCTGAAATCAAGTACCATTAAAATGTAGTCAAAGTATCATCAAGTCCTCCCCCCAAAGGTCTTTGATAATTTTTTTTTCATTTCTAAATTTTTGGTGGTGATGTAAAGTAAAAAGTGCTATTTTTCACGAAAAATTCCGCCATTTTGGGGGTGAAAAACCCCCTGAATGCAAAAAAAAATCTCAAACTAACCGTTGGAGAAAGGTATTTTATATGTAGAAAGTGTGTACCAAGTTTGAAATAAATCGGTCATGTAGTTTTCAAATGGCAGTGAACACGGACTTTGAAAAGGTGGTTTCGAGAAAAACGCGGCACCGGCTTGTTTGTGGATATTTTCGCGTACAAATTTCACGAAATGTTCTTAAAATGACACTTAACAATGTACAAAAGGTTTCAATAAATTTACTCTATCCATATAGATGAAACAATTGGCAAAAAAGTGTTTTTTATTCACGCTGAAACCCCTACCCTCCCCTCAAGGGTCGAATGTCGATTTTTACGAGTCTTGAAAAAAGTCTTATTTTGGGTCAAATGTGAAAGCTGCGTGGTCAGCATTAGGGGCCACAGATATCGCAATATGTACTATATGTATTATTTTACTTCATCTGGAGCCTGAGTTGAAATTGCGTTAATTTTTTTCATTGAATTTTACAATACCGTTAGTTCTATCAACAAGAGAGACTTTTTGAAGGCAAATATATGTTTCCCTCTTAAAAATTGTAAAAGCAATGAAAATCAAGCACCCTCAATCCAGACTCAAAGTTCCTATTGGCCAGCACAGTATTCCTGTGATCCTTCAAATTTGTCCAGAGAACGCTTGAAAAGTATTGCAATAACCATACACCTTCGTTCTTCCTGCAACGATAAGTATTTTTCGTAGCTAACACGAATATAATCAGGAGTTTTGATTACTTCGTTATTCATGTTGAAAATCTTATACACGATACATCGCGTTTTCAGTCTGGCACTGTAAGCCTGCGTCTCTGCAGATTTATTCGGTGAGTTAGACATGAAAAAGTTGAAATGCTAAGCAGTATGCATTGGCCGGAGATGAATGTGAATAATTTCTTCGATTTAACGTAAGTCCTCATGGAGCACAGTCAGAGCTTCACGCAGTTTGAGCTGACATAACTTCGTGTCCTCGCAACGCTATGAGAGTCTGATTGAGAAGACTAAACGTATGCTCGTGATGAAAAATCTCAAAGTGGGTGGGTGTCGGAAACTCGATCGATCAATATTCAGAAGGACCGAAATTTCGAATTAATCAATGACAAACGTTCCAATATATAAATAGATTAATCTTATGATAGTCTGTAAAATAGTTAATAAAAATTGTCAATACAAATATCTCGAAATTGATTTATAGCGAAAATAAATATAAGATTTAACAAAATAATGAGAGATATAATATCGACTTTCTGGTATAAATACACCGAACAATGCGAGACGACAAATCATCGAATTATAAATATTACGATGGTTTACAATTTCTAATTCATTAAAGCGAAGGGCCAAAATGTCGATCAGTTAAAATAGCGATGGGCCGAAAAGGCGAACGGTTCGAATAGCGAAAAATTATGATCGAGCAATACGTTACTTGCGCTTCAGAGTGCAGCTGACAGATGGCACTGGTGGTCAGTCGGGTAAGGCAGTCATCCCATGTTCGCTATTGCGGTATTCGCTATTTTGGACCATCGATCATTTGCATATCTAAGATCTGCACATTCGAAGTTTGCATTCTCATATGGATTTTTGCTATAGATGGTACTACCCATATTAGATACTCACTTTTTCTATTTCGGAGATATGAATATTGTAGATTCTTCAAATCTGTATTTGTATGATTGAAACTGTAGACTATCTGAGTTCATGTTCGCGAACAAATGAGCTTTCGAATAAATAATCTTTCGGTGTAATAGTCATTGAATTTCGTCATCGGCCGAAGAATTTAATTTCGAACAATTTAACCTTCGTTATTTCGATTTTATAATTCCGTCATTTCGAAATCTTTGTCGTTCTATATTTGGCCATTCGAACTTTTGACGCCCACCTTTCAAAGTAACGTCAATGTTCCATTGTGCGACTGAAAAATCTTCGGAAAATAAGCATCTCTGTCTTTCATCTCACACGCCTCCTCTCGTGTCCACTTCAATATTTTCCTTTTCCATGTTTCTACAGGCCAATTGGGGGTGGGTGATACGAAGCGTCGTGACGATCCGACCGAGGTCGAAGCACTGAAAGGTCACACTGTTATAGCAGCGGCGTGCGGCCGCAATCATACGCTGTTTCTGACGAGTCGCGGCATTGTTTTTGGCGCGGGTGACAACAAGCTCGGGCAGTGCGGCGTCGGAAAAACGGACGCCTGTATAATGGCAGCGACGAAGGTCAAGTACACTGGCCCTCCGATAATAAAGGTCGGTTGTGGCGCCGAGTTCTCGATGATACTGGACATAAAGGGTGGTCTTCATAGCTTCGGGAGTCCGGAGTATGGTGCCCTGGGTCACAATACCGACGGGAAGTACTTCGTGACGAACACGAGGATGGGATTTCACTTTGAGAAAGTACCAAAGAGAATAGTGTTGTACGTCGAGCGTGGCAAGGACGGTCATGTATCGCCCCTCGATCGTGTTGAAATAACGGATTTCAGTTGCGGACATCATCACACCGTGGCGATCGACAGTAAGAGTCGTGCTTTCTCATGGGGCTTCGGTGGCGTAGGTCGCCTCGGGCACAACGAGCAACGCGACGAGCTCGTACCGCGTCTCATCAAGTATCTCGAGCCTCCCAGCCGCGGTGTCCGAAGCGTTCATTGCGGGAGCACTTACAGCATCGCCATAAACGTTTACGGCTCTGCCCTCATGTTCGGACAGACCAAGCGTACAGGCGAGGCTAATATGTATCCGAAGCCTATACCCGATCTTTCCGGATGGGAGATCAGGTGCGTCGGTTGTTCGCAAACCAGCGTCGTTGTTGCTGCTGACGAGTCACTCATCGCTTGGGGCGCCAGTCCGACCTTCGGAGAATTGGTGAGTCCGAACTGTACAATCGCAAACTAAGGGATCATCACAGTGTAACGGATCGAACATTATCAGATTTTCGCGATTTTGTTTTTCTATGGTTAAAATACGCTGATCAGTCTGATTTTTTTATGTCAAACTAAAGCACGCGTGAAGAACAGAAAATGCATTTTTAAACTCTTATAGTTATAATTCTTTTTAACGATTAAAAATGTCTTCGAAAAAAGGAGTCCTCACGGTGTACACGGCTGTGGCCGTAAATATTATCTGAAACAAAATTTGTAAAAAGATTCTTAATCAGTATGAAAGCCGTTATCTTGCTATGGAGGTTTTTCAAAATCAAAATTGGGAAGATCGCGGCGGTTTGAAAAAAATCATTGAATTTTGGATATTTTTCGAGTTTTTCGTTACAAAAAATGTACAGATATTACACAAAATACAACTATCTCATGGCATTGAAAATGTAATCAGATATTTCGGGAAATAAAAAAACAGGTACATGTAAATATCCATCTATCCGTCCATCCATTCATCTATCCATCCATCTATCTATCCGTCCATCCATATATCCATCCATCTATCGATCCATCCATCCGTCTATCCAGCCGTCCATCTATCCATCCATTCATCCACCTACCCATCCCTCCATCCATCTATTCATCCATTCATCCATCTATCCATCCATCCATCCATCCATCCATCCATTTATCCATCCATCCATCCATCCATCCATCCATTCATCCATCTATTCATCCATCCATCTATCCCTCCATCCATGTATCTATCCATCCATCTATCCTCCCATCCACATGTAGTTTACATGGAATTTACACTACATCACAATCTTTAACCGCAGATGTACACCACATATAATTCGGCATTTTTACACCAATCACAGGCCTTTAGCATGTCGCAGTTCCCTCCACTCTACTACAACACAGTGGCAGTGGAGTGGGTGCAGCGTTAGTTTCGTGTGACATCCAGCTAACTCAGACCCCTATATCCAGCTAACCTTAACAAACATATACATTTTTTAAAGCATTTTCAATGCTGAAGATATGAAGATTAAAAAAAGCTTGCATAGCAAAATAAAGACTGGTGTGAAGAATGTGTCAAAATTTGTGACGGATAGCTTGAAAACTCTTCTTTTGAGAGTGTCCACCGTTTTGGGCGACATTTCGAGAAAAACGCGTTCAAAGTTTCGAGTGCGGAATTTTCATACAAATTGTCCACTTACGATCATTCGGCGATGCTCATAAGATGTGTATAACCGTCTATACTATCGGATAATGCAAAAGGTCTATTTTTAAAAAGTATGACACCGATGATCCCATAACGACGGTGTTGCTCCTTTCTTATTTATTTTTTCAATTCTCTTGAGTTATTTCAACTTCTATGGAAATTTCCAGGGTTTCGGCGATATGCGGAAATCGTCGACGACTCCCATGGAAGTAAAAGCTCTCGAGGGTCTACACGTAACAGCGGTCACCTGCGGCCTATCTCATACACTGATGATCGTTCGCGACGAATCCGAGGAGGAAAAGGCGAAACTTGCGGCACTTGAGGTTTACGCGGTTTAAGAAATCGAACGAGTGAACATCCGGCCTCAACCACCTCCCTCTCTCTCTCTCTCTTCTGCCTCGTTCTCCACTGTATCTGTTCTCTCTGTAACGTATTACGTCAAGCGGAGCAAAAGCAAAAAAAAACCAGGAAAGGTTCATCAACACTGATTCACGCACTCCTCGTTCGTCGCACGGTCAATAATACAATTGAGAATCTTCCGACAGGCCCGATAAATAGCCAAATCATTTTTATACGTAGCGTGTAACTTTTAGTGAGCTCGACGAAAGGTTCACAATATCTACGAATCGTTCCCGCGAGTCACGGATTTTACTCGGACTTGTACTTCAATTCTCCTATTCCTCTCTCCCTCTCTCTCCACTCGTTTCACGTTATCTTTCTTCACGTCACCCTCTTGGTTTTTCTATCCGATGCAAACAACTGCTTTTCGTATAATTTGCCGGATGAATAGCCCGTTATTCGTCGTTCCATTATATCTTTTTCCCAACGTAGACTAAGATTATATTTATTGTATCAAGACCTCGAAACCGTGGGAAAAAAAAGATATATCTAATTCAGCCCCGTGCCCCACCCCCTCGTGGCTCAGTTGAACGCAACCAGACGATAAATAGATTATGGGAGTTATATTTATATACATATACACACACTGACGTACAATATATTTTGATACTTTGCTATACTATTATCCAGACGATGGAGAAATATGAATCTCGAATTTTTCGTTCTCCATACGTTTTACGTTACGTCAGCTCTCCCCCCGATTGTTCAACACTTTCTAATTCAGTGATCACTCTCGTTACCGCATTTTTCACAATTACGAAACTGATGAAAAGCTCTCTTGAACATCAACGAGCTTTTTCGAAGCTCTGTGCATGCGCCACAATTAACCAAACGTTGATCAATCGTCGATTATTTATAGTACCAACGTACGAGCACAGGGTATCCGAACAATTTACAGTTACATTATCTTCTCGCGTTTGCCCATGTTCGTCGATGAGAAAAAGAGACAGAATGTTTGATTCTCGGCGACCGATAAGAACCGTCCTCGTCCCTCAGTATGGGATTTAAGCGTAAATTTCACACGCCCTCTTCTTGCATCTCAATAATCTGATCTGGCAACATTCGAACAATCATCTCTTACGAAATCTTCTTTTTCATTGTTGAGAGGGACATTCCATTGCTTTTCAACGTGGCGTAAAAAGTGTCATGAAACGTCCGTCATAACGGTTTTTCGGACATGCTTCGAAATTCTCGTTGACGACTAATCGAGTATACGATCGGGAAAAAATTGTCGATGTTTTTTTTTCTCCGAAAACATATGTTACCTTTGACAACTTTTAATATATCGATCGGAATTTTTATCGTTATCGAGGGGAAAGCATTTCGAACAATATTTCGCTTGCCGAAGACTAAGAGCCCTTGAAGTAAATTATTTGTTCCGTGAATGAACATTAATTTTTTTTGACAAATTCTTAGAATCGCGACGAAGGTTCGTCAGGATATACTCCATTAAAAAAGGAAAGTACACTGCCGAGATATACAAAACCATCATTCCTCATCCACAATATTCCCTCTCGTCTTATCGTATTTTTTTCTAGAAAGTAGCGTTCCCGTTCGTGTTATAAATTAAGATAGCAAACTACACAAGTTCACAAGGACCCGTTAATGGATTTTTTTTTCGTTTCGATAAGGCATGATTAATATTGTACTTCCTGCGCGATTGCAAAGTTCGAATTTTGAGGGAAGTTATACTTAATAATAAGACAAAAAGACGATACTAAGGCTGAAGATGGATTAAAGAAACGAATTTTTTAAAGAACAACACGCACACAATCTTCATCGGTGTTACATTTATTGTAGCGAGTATCGTTCGCTCGAACATCTTTGTACCTGAATGATTTCTTCGTTCTACGAACAAAACCGCCTCGTATTATGTGCTAAGTGAATGATAAATTATCGAAATGACTTGTGATTTTGTTTTTCCACGCCTTGGTGTGTCGACAGAGTTAAAATATATTAGGAAGGGGGGCTGTTCTTATCCGACGCGTTGCCGTATCTCCAGCGTAAAAGTTGATAAGCAAAGTAATGCACGGGATCCGATGGTTGATACTTGAATGTCCTATAGGCAGCCCAAGCCAGAGCCTCCAACACCTCTTCACTAATCCGAAGCCATTGAACAATGACAAACGATTCGCGCTTTTTATAGCGATTAATAATTCATCAACATTTCCGTAATTCGCATCGGACAGTCAGAAACGTTGTACCGAACAAAATCATTGGCAGACATTGCGCGTCAAAAACGCAGTCGTACCGCAACGAGATTCGTTCTCCACGGAAAAAAAAAACTTATATTTGCCGAGGAAATAAGCTTACTGCAGCCATTGATTTCGTTGGAGCAACTTCTGTCATGAATTGCGGTAATTCTTTACCGGACAGGATCGTTCGTCAAACTTTCATATTTCATCGTTGGCTCTACACCACACCGTGTTGTTGAAGTCCAAGAACTAGAGACGATTGTGCGGTCCGATTTGGAGCAGGTCGAATTACTCGGAGAGTCATCATTGAAAACGTTATCGGGGCAGAAAACATCACGCTCCGACTGAACGTCCATTTTGTTTGTTAATCGATCGATGAAGTCAAATGTCTTTTGTTTGAAACGAGTATCAGAAAGAATTGGTCAGAAAAGCTAAAACAATGGCGTATTAACGGAAAATCATTTATTCGTTAAAAAGAGTTCTCGTCATATTTACAACTTCGTGATATCTGTTATTTTCTTATTCAATTCTTTGCTGTTACTTGACTTTTTTTGCGAAAATTTAATCGCCCATTATTTCGTGAGAATGCGAATTAGCGGTATTATCTTCGGGTATTACAAAAATAGGCTAACAATAGCTGCATGCTGAATAAGCTTCCTGTGGCTGATAATCGTCTGTGAGTTGTATACCGCGCTTTCCCAAGCGATTTCTGGCTCCACCGACGCCCGTGCTGTTTGCCACACCGTGCATTTTCGTCGAATACGTGTCCCACAGCCCAGGTGTCTGTAGAATCTGCGATGCACAATACTCGATTAGTCGTACAATTATTTTCTACAAAATTCGACGGAAGGAGTGAAAGGGAATGCTTCGTGGCTTGCAAATATGAATTTGTGAAATCGAAGAAGAATATTTTGGGGATATTACGATATCTGTGGCCTCTAATTCTGACCACCCAGACTTCATATGTGACCCAAAATAAGACTCGAGAGTGGTAAACATCGAAATTCGAACGTTAAGGGGGTAAAACGGGTTTTACAGTTTGGGTTTGTTTCGATGTGTTTTTTTATGCTCACATATGTGTGTCATACAAAGTTAAGGAGTTAAAAGTTCTCCTTTACTGTCTTCACGCACCGAACAGCGAGGAAACCATGGTATAGTTTTCAATCATGGTATAGTGTCAAAATCATGGTATAGTGTCAAAATAAAAAAAAAGTAAAATCCGTTTTTTTCGTCGAGTTCGTTGGTGATGGTAATGGAATTGGAGTCGTGGGATTTCGTCGAACGGTCGAGCCAACTGATCAAGGAAATATGAAAATCTTTTGTAACCTTTTGGACCAATTCTTCGAAGCAACATTTAACACCGTCTGCCGTTTTAGCGCTACTCTCGATGTACAAAGTTTGATGTCTCCTCGCGAACTGAAGAGCCTCATCCGTGGTCACTTCCCGGTTAGGCAAATCAATTTTATTGCCGACTATCATTTTTACAATGTCCATCTTGTTGCAGTAAGTGTTCAACTCCTCCAGCCAAGTTTCCAGCTTGACGAACGTGTTTCTGTCCGTAACGTCGTAGACGAGAATAGCTCCCTGACCGTCCCTGTAGTAACTCGGTGTCAGAGTTCTGAATCGTTCCTGGCCAGCTGTATCCTGGAGGACCGAATTTTATTGTCATCGGTGGCGTTAGGAACGAATCTTACAGTTGGAAAGATACATATATCCGCGTCTATTGAGGCCTTAGGCCACAGTAACGAGTATAAAATCATGTGCGAATTCAACAATTTTTTTTCGTATGAAAAAGGGATTCACTCATTAAATTAATTACACATCGATTTAGCATGAATATCAAGCTGTTAGAATTTTTTTCAATGTACAAAATGGCCGACTACTCGAAACTTCTTTTTTCCAATTGGCGTGATAAATAACTTCAACAATTTTCACTCGATTTACTTCAAATTTAAAAGTTATGTTCATTATTGCATTTCGCAGAGAAGTACGTACCGAATTTCTGATTAATCAAAAACTTTTCATTTTATGAGCAGTTATTACGAAATTTTTCACTGGAAATTCATTTCTTAAATTCAAATACCTACAACTTTTGAATAAAACAATATTTTTTAAATTCCGTACGTACTTCTCTAGGTATTCTAATGTGAATTGACGAGAATTTTAGTTTTTTGTTCTAGGTAAAAAATTGTGGATGCTAAATGTGACGCCGCGGAGCGCCTAAAAAAAAGATAAAATAAAATATTAGTAGTCGGCCACTTTGTACATCGAAAAAAAATATGTATATTTTCTAACAGCTTGATATTCATACTAAATAGATGTGTAACTAATTTTATGAGTGAATCTCTTTTATATACGAAAAAATTGTTAAATTCGCACGTGATTTCATACCCGTTACTGTGGTCTAAGGCCTTAATCTAAAAAGGACACATTGTGCAATAAAACCTATATTTTTATTATGTTGAAGTTTGCATCGTTGCAACGCAACGAAAATGATTTTTTAAATAATCTTCATCTCGTTATCGACTGTTTTTTTGGCAATTTTGCGCGACGAGTTTTACTGAAATGTTTTTTTAATTTTTTTTCTAAATTTTACGACTCAAATTTTCCGCAAAATATTTTGATCGGTAACAAAGCAAAAGTGGGCAAGGTTCCGGAAACCTCCAACTTCCGATCGAGCTGAAATTTTGTACAGACCTCCCTTTTGATATTTTAAGACAACCCCTAAAGGAATTTTTGGCGATGCGCAATGATTTTTGGATTTGGGTTTGTTTGTTTTTTTTGTTTTGTTTGTTTGGACAAAACGGAATCGTTAAACAAAAATTAACAATTCAATATCTCGAAAACTATTACGAGTCGCCAAAAATCTCTTTAGGGGTTGTCTTAAAATATTAAAAGGAAGGTTTGAACAAAATTTTAGCTCGATCGCGGGGTGGGGGGGTGGAGGTGTCGAAACCTTACCCTTTAAAAAAACTTGAAAATTCAATATCTGGAAAACTATTACGAGTCGCCAAAAATGCCTTTAGGGGTTGTTTTAAAATATTAAAAGGAAGGTTTGTCTGAAATCTCAGCTTCATCGGAGGTGGAGTTTTCGGAACCTCGTCTGAAAAAATGTTTGTTGCGTTTCAACGATGCAAAGTTCAAGAACCTATACTTTTCCAAAACGTGGCGGGGCTATTGGAGAGCCCGTGTTTAAGGGGTGATGCTATTATGTTGGGCCGTATACTTATATTCAAATCGATTTTTATGTTAATTTGAAAAAAAAATTGTCATCTTCATTGATAATTTACTTTCTCTTAAAAAGTACACAAAAAGGAGTACATTCTTTGTAACTTCGTTCGAAACTAGATGGTCGTATGGTAACGGCTTGTCCGGTTTCCATGAAATTTTACACGAAAGCCCTACACTGTCGTATTTCCTCAATATTTCGCATTGAACCTGGAGCAAAATACCAAAGCGTTTCTTGACGTAGGTATAAAATACTAGACATTTTCCATGCGTTTTTAGGCGAGTGGTGAGCAGATGTAAGGTATACAGATTTATGGACAAGGATGAAACGGTAGAGATTATAAGATTTGTTAATATATATTTTCTGACATTGTATAAGTTTTGTACAAAACTTTTTTAAAGTTATGCAAATAAAACTCTATTGATTGATTGATACTAGACATTTTCCAATCATATTCGTGAGGCATTAAAGAATTTGTCATTTCATTTTTCGAAAAATAAAACTGCGCAGGTGGGCATAATTGCTTGAAAAATAAATCTGTTTTCAAAATTCTTGCCACTTCGCTAGTGTGTTATCGTAACATTAAGAAACGATCTGGACTTCCATGAGAGAGAGATTCCATGAGAGAGAGAGCTCCAGTGAGAAAAATAGTCGAACAAACTGCTAGTCTGCCATCATGTTGTAATGGAAAAGATCTATAAAAAAAATGTTGTACTCTATTTTTTCCATATACTTTGTGGGTTCAATTGTAAACGTTCAATAAAATTCACTAATTTCCTTAAGGGCCCACACCACTGTAAACGTCTAAAATGAAGTGGTTTTTCGCGACTTTTTTTGGTGGAAGGACAAGTAAGAGGATAATAATATTCAAGGATGTTATTAGTCATATCTTCAAGTGAACAAAAAAATTATACAAAACGGTAACGCCGGAGCCATTCTCGCGAGTCATGCTGAATTTGAGACGCTCTGCGGCACGCGGTGTACTGACGATTATTTGAATTTGGAGAAGACTTTTCTTAAATTTACTAACTTACATGAGTTTAGCTAAAGAAATACGCTGGGGATTTTAACAATATGCATTTTTGTGTAACTGGCAAGCATTTAAAGTAAAAACTCAATTTTCGACAGAAAAAAGGACAATCATTTGTTAATAACTGATGTTATAATTAACTCATGGAAAATCTCGTACGTATTTCTCTTCGGAATGTTATTTTTAAGATGTGCTCAAAATTTAGAGCCAGCCAATGTCACTGCAGACCCACATGGGCCTGCGGACCTTTGTTTTACAGGTACCAAACTTTCTTCCCCTTATTCCAGATGGTTCAAAGCATCTCTTAAGGGGTTAGGCCACAGTAACGGGCATACAATAATGTGCGAATATAACAATTTTTTTCGTATGAAAAAGAGACTCACTCATAAAATTAATTACACATCTATTTAGTATGAATATCAAGCTGTTAGAAAATATATTTTTTTCGATGTACAAAATGAATGACTACTCGAAACTTCACGATACAGCTTTTTTCCAATTGGCGTGCCAAATAACTTCAACAATTTTCACTCGATTTACTTCAATTTTAAAAGTTATGTTCCTAATTGCATTTCGCAGAGAAGTACGTACGGAATTCCTGATTAATCGCAACCTTTTCATTTTATGAGCAGTTATAACGAAATTTTTCACTGAAAATTCATTTCTTAAGTACAAATACCTACAACTTTTGAATAAAACAATATTTTTTAAATTCCGTACGTACTTCTCTAAGTATTCTAATGTAGATTGATGAGAATTTTTGTTTTTTGTTCTAGGTCAAAAATTGTGGATGCTAAATGTCACGCCGCGGAGCGCCTAAAAAAGATAACAAAAGAAAATATCAGTAGTCGGCCATTTTGTACATCGAAAAAAAAATATATATATATTTTCTAACAGCTTGATATTCATACTAAATAGATGTGTAATTAATCTTATGAGTGAATCACTTTGTCATACGAAAAAAAATGGTTAAATTCGCACATGATTTTATACCCGTTACTGTGCCCTAACCCCTTAAGTCAATTTTGAAGAAATCAATTTTACAAATATTCTACAGTGATGTTACCCCTTAACAACAATACCAAACTTCCCACAGCAGTTTCTCCCTACCATGGTGGTGTTTGTTTGGGTTTATCTGCTAAGTTCCACGAGTTGAAAATATGGCCCTTATGACAGATCCGCTAATAAAAACAACGTGGACGAATTTTTGGTCGAAGAATCGGCATTAACTTTAAGGTGCAGTGTCACACTGATCGAGCAGCCATGAGCGCGAGAGAGATAACTGATTTTCTCCCAGTATTATCTGAGACGGCTGATATTCCGGAAAAAAGAAAAGAAACACTTTTTGCTCTATTGAACGACGAACAACGTCTTTCTCTTCGTTTCCCCAAAATGGGATCCGTCCAAAGAAAACTTGGTTGTAGGACTTTTCCACTGTGGACGTGGGACATATCGTCGTCGATATTGCAAAACGTTATGACGTTGAAATTTGCATCGTTGGAACGCAACGAAAATCAACTCCTTTTATTGTTCGAATTTTGTTTGGCTGAGAAAATCACTCAAACGTTTTTACATATTCTTTTTTCTCGAAATGTCGTTTTTCAAAACGCCGTACACTCTCAAAGGAAGAGTTTTTAAGCTATCCGTCTCAAATTTTCACACAACATTCTTCACGCCATTCTTTATTTTGCTATAGAAGCTTTTTGTTCAATTTTCATATTTTTTTAACGAAAAACTGTCGGAAATATAGGGTAAATTCGATACTTTTTTCAAACCGCCGCCATTTTGTTAATATTGATTTAAAAAAAAACCCAAAGCGAGATAGCGGCTTTAATACTGATTAATAATCTTTTGACAAATTTTGTTTCAGATAATATGCACGCTCACACTGTGAGAATTCCTTTTTTTTTCAAAAACATTTTCAACCGTTAAAAAAATGAAATGAAAAAATTACCGTTTCAAAATTGATTAACTGTTCTTCATGATTGCTTCGATTTGACATAAAAAAAATCAGACATATTGGCGTATTTTAACCATAGAAAAGAAAATTCGCGAAAATCAGCGATCTTTCGACCCGTTGCACTGTGATGATCCCTTAACGTATTGCCTTGAAATTTGATACAGTTATTCAGTGTGTCTTGAACGACATTTTCCCTCTTAACATTTTTGTTTCATTAGTTATTAACGATACTGGTATCATTTTTCATAAAGAAATGGAAAGAAATTCAGTATCTTTTTCTTTGACAAATGAAACACGATAACGAAAACGCTCGGTCAAGTCTTAGCTAATCTTACCCATTTCAAGAAAACAAAAAAACTCGTTTACATTGTTTCAGATGAAGCGGGTGGCCAAATTCAAGTACGCCGTTGAGCCCCTTACATTCCAAGGTCCTTCACGAGATTGTTTATAACTTCTTTAATTATTAACATTTTTCTATGAAATTTGGTACACGACTTTGTTAATGAACATACAAATAAATGTCCAAACGATTTTTCACTCATCCTACTAATCCCTTCAAAATGAATTTCTTTAAGTGAAGGGTAGGGACTTTCAGCGTGAAAAAAAAAACACTTTTTTGCGAATTTTTTTCATCTATATGGATAGAATAAATTTATTGAAACCTTTTGTACATTGTTAAGTGTCATTTCAAGAACATTCTGTGAAATTTGTACGCGAACATATCCACAAACAAGCCGGTGCCGTGTTTTTCTCGAAACCACCTTTTCAATGTCCGTGTTCACTGCCATTTGAAAATTACATGACCGATTTTTTTCAAACTTGGTACACACTTTCTACATATAAAATACCTCCACCCAATGGTTAGTTTGAGATTTTTTTTACATTGAGGGGGTTTTCCACCCTCAAAATGGCGGAATTTTTCGGAAAATAGCACTTTTCACTTTACATGACCACCAAAAATTTAGAAATAAAAAAAAAATTATCAAAGACTGTTGGGGGGAGGATTTGATGATACTTTGACTAAATTTTAATGATACTTAATTTCAGATAATTTCTAGCTGAGATACAGTGAACACCGCAAATCGTGTTTTTCCAAAGGCGTTCTTGGAAAAGCTTTGTCACCGGCTTGGTTGTGGATATTTTCGCGTACAAATTTCACGGAATGTTCTTGAAATTACACTTACCAATGTACAAAAGGTTTCAATAAATTTACTCTATTAATATAGATGAAAAAAATTAACAAAAAAGTATTTTTTTCACGCTGAAACCCTTATCCTCCCCTTAAACGCTGATTTTCATGTCAACGCAGTATCCTAACCCCTTAAGGATCAAATTACTCAAGATATTTTTCACACTTGGCCTGGCGGAAGCTTCTCGTGGAGAAATCAACAGTCTAACAGCTAATTTTATCGTTCGATGCAAACGCAGCTTAGCACATTGAAAGGAAAACAAGATCTCCGGCGAACTTTGCCCTATGAAAACAGTTCCTGCACTGTAATTGTTTGATTCTGCTGAATAATCTCCGTCAGGGATGTTTCCTAAACTTTGGATAATTCCGACGTCGGTTTATGAATGTTTTTTTTCCATCGTTATTTTCAAGAACGCACAGGGATAGGAGAACGAAGGCCTACGCACCCATATAGCCAATTTGACGGTACTGCCGTCGATCATGATCTGTTTTGTTTTATAATCCATACCAACGGTGCTCTGCATGTTGTCGTAAAACTCGTCGTCTGTGAATCTCAATAATATGCTGCAACACAGAAAATAACCAAATGGAGGTTGCTGGACAAATGGCGTGATCTTTTTTGAAGCTCGTAATGGAAAGTTTCACCACAAATGTGTGACAAACAATAGAATTTTCGATATACGTGGATGTATGTGTGTGTTGAGTGTTTAGAAGCTACATCATACGCGGTGAATTTTTCTACGTGTTTATTCGCCTTATTGTTGTTCCGCTTTAATTTAAAACCGCCGCAGACTTAAAGTCTATTCACAAATACCTCGATTTTCCGACGTTCGATTCACCGATCATCAAGACCTTGAGGGTCGTTAAAACGTCCTGGTCCATCGTGAACACTCGCGTCTATTCTTTAGACTCGATTTTCTCTATTTATTTGGAGTAACATGCGATGTCGTCACCTTTCGAGACCAGCACATACCGTGTACGGTAATGGATGTAAATTTCTCCACAGCCCTCACTTGTGGAAATCAAGGGGAGCAATATCAAACGAAAAACACCCGACGCTATTTGCCTATTGATATTTTAGTCGACTGGCAATCTTTTTTTCTTTCTCAGCGGGAATTGGGACGGTTCGCCGTGTAGTGCGCGATATCAACTAGAAACGTCATGTCCACGGTCATCACGGATACATTCTCGCTCAACTAAATGCATGAGTCACATCCCCTCTACCGCGGAACATTTTTGTTTTTACTTTTTTTCGCAGTTCTTTACCGCTTTGTCGCAATTATGAACAGATTACTGTTAATCTTCCAACTGCCGCACTTGACTCTAAATTGCGAAAAGTTCGTTCCTGCCTGATCGTGAATTGTACACTATTCTTTTTTTTTTTTTGACGAAAATCCGGCGTTACGAAGAACAGTGCGCGCGTCAAGCTAGCGGCGTGTTTTCTCATGTTGCACGTGTATTTTTGCATTATTAACGACAATGACGTCAACCGCTAAACAGTGAAAAACGATTTTTACGCACGATTGAATAAAAAACCAAGTAACGTGTATTTTTCACTAGCGGAATTATCGGTGTCTGTCAACATGGTTTTTCTGACGAACGTGTTAGGTTATGTTGTGCGAAAGGTAATTCTTAGTTTTTTCGTCCCACCTATAGAAATCTCGGGAATAAAATGTCAAAGGATAAATTACATGATTTCGTAATGTTTAACAAGTGTTAATTATCTGTACCTGTCACGTCTTTGGGTCATTGGATCGATAAGTTATCGTAATAACATTTCGCGTTTCTATTTTCCAAAACGTCGAGAGTATGCATGATAAACGATGTTTTTAGTCTGATTTGCAATTGCAATTGTTGACGGGACGATCCAAAAGAAATTTCGTACCCACAGAAAAAAGAAAATCCATTGACAAAATTATATCGTACTTGTCGAATCGCCCAATGAACAGGCGAAATTGAAAAATATGCTATAGATCCTTGTACCTCGAGGTTGCCTTACAAGTATTACATTTTAGGGATACACGAGACAAAAAGACGCTGTTAGAATTGTTTCCAATTACTGTTGCAGATCCCACGCAAATATTTGCGAAGCGGATTTATGGATTCGATAAGATTTCACGTAAAAGGAGGCCCAGGAGGAATGGGTCATCCCCGGTACGGCGGCATAGGAGGCAAAGGAGGAGATGTCTACGTTGTCACAGAGAAAGGAGTCACACTGGACGCTGTAACCAGTAAAGCCAGAAAAAAGAAATTTCAGGCGGGTCCCGGTAATAACAGCTCTGCCTCGGGTCTGATAGGCGAACAGGGCAAGGACTTGATTATACCGGCACCTCCGGGCATTTTGGTCTACAGCGAAGATGGTGCCCTCCTTGGTGTGTTTCTTTCACATATGCGATTATCTGTACTAACAAGGAACATCACCTAAGTGTCTGCCTCCGATTTGGTTGAAACTCATATATGCGATAAAGCATTGAAAACTATTAGATACGTATTTTTTTTTGCGGAAAAACGTTCGTAAGAGGGGAAACGACCCCTCAAAGAAAGGCTTGTCACCCCTCAATTTAATTTTTTTTCCATTATTGTGTAGTGGATTTTTCATCGCCTTACATTAGAAGAATTTTGGTTTTTGCTTGTTCAGATCGGTGGACTGCTTGTGGGTGGAACTGCAAAACCACCCCTCGACACGCCATTCTTTGAGGGGTGGTTTCCCCCCTTAGTACTGTTTTTCGGCAGATAAAAAAAATACGTGTCTAATAGTTTTCAATTGTTTATCACATATATGAGTTTCAACAAAATCGACTGTGGTCACTTAAGGGAAGGTTCTGCCTTGTTGGGCCAAAGAATGTTCGATTTTTCACCATTTTTTTATGTGAAACGTATTAAATATAGAATGTTGATATTTGGTATGTTGACTAAGCGCTCTTTATTGAACATCAACTTATTTTTTAAAGTTTGACAAAACATGGTGGTGGGAGCAGGAGGAGCTACGTATGTCGGTGCACGGGCAATGACATTCTTCACTTGCGGAAGTCCTAAGTCCCGGATAGGTGATCTCAAACAATAAAAAATCAAACATATTTGTACTTTGTACAATATTGTGTATAAGTTGACCTAGAATTAAGAAGAAAAATTAAAAAATAAAAAAATAGTGGGCAATCTGCTAAAATAAAAAAAAAAAAAAACTTCCTTCCGATCGCTCACAATTTTTTAATTTTTCAACTTTTCTTGATTCTAGGTCAACTTATACACAATTGTACAAAGTAAAAATATGTTTGATTTTTTTGTTTCAGGTCACCTGTCCAGGACTTAGGACTTCCGCAAGCAACGAATGCCATCGCCTGTACACCGACATACGTGGCTCCCCCCACTATGTTTGGTCAAACTTTGAAAAATATTTTGATGTTCAATAAAGACCGCTTAGTCAACATACCAAATATCAAAATTCTATATTTAATACTTGTCGCGTAAAAAATTGGTGAAAAATCGAACATTTTTAGCCCAACAAGGCAGAACTTTTCCTTAAGTGATGTACCTTGTAAGTTATTCCAGTTCCAAAAATTTCGCGAATTTTTGTGATCGTTCAGTTTTTGTTTGGAAAGTTAGGTTGCGGGTCTTTATTAAAGATCCTAAAAAACGTGAATGAAGATCTGTGATAACAATGCTGAAAAATGAAGAAAAATAATTTTCTTTCATGATGCAAACTTCAAGATCACAAGAATTCTGCGACTAGTACAGTAAAATCTCGTTTATACGCACTTCGATTAACCGACGTTCCGCATTATCAGTCACCGAACTCATCCAAGTCCTCCGCATTATTCGAGGTGTAACTTCGGATAAAACGGAAGAATCTGCGGAAGAAGAAAGCTGAGTCGAAATTTTTAGGTTTTGAGTGTTTTCCGTATTATCCGAGGTAAACTCTCCCCATATTACCTTGAATAAGCGAGGTTCTACTGTATTCACGATTTTCGCGTCCTAGAGATGGCGCAGCGATATTTAAAGTATAGCCTCAAACGTAAGCAATGAGTTCGTTCTTAATTTTCTGCGAGTTGACGATTGGATTTACCTCCATCGTAGATTGTAAAGATGCTACTGCAGGGAATCATTTATTTTCCGCTCTTTTTTTAGCTCTGTCAGCTCTGGATTTACATTTGTGAGGTTATGAGAGTCACTCGCAGGTTTCGAGGAGTGATTCTATTTTTCAGAGCATACTTTTAACAAGGGACGTCTGAAATTATACTTATACCTTGTATGTGACAGAAATAACTTTTAATATTGCTCGATTTATCATTTATAAAGATACGAACTTAAAAAGAAAAAAACTTGTCGAGTGACTGGAAAATCGCCTTGATGGACTAAAGAGAGTCATTTTCAGAGCCAACAACCCCTTTTTTTAAAAAGACCTTATGTGCTTTGTGTACTTTTGAAAGACACAAAGTACATAAACTTTAAAGATTTTATGTACTTTTTAAACTTTAAAGACTGTATGTACTTTTTAAACGTTAAAGACTTTGTGTACTTTGACCAAGTTTAGGTGGCTTATGAAACAATTCACTTTTATTATCCATCTTGCACCCTGGAACACAGCAGAATCTCGAGTAATTTTCCGCTTTTTAAATTTCGTCGATTGCTATCAATGTTCTTTGGACCAAGTTTACTATACTGGTAAAGCTTCTACCTTAGGCCCGCCAGAGGCGCACCGACTTTTGGAGATCGCGAATCCTAAATCTTGCTATCTTTCAGCGATGGCTTTTTATTTATTTTTCGACTTGATTGATAAGGAGAACAAGGTGATGGCCTTAGGGAACGAAGTAAAATTATAGGGAATTTTGTATTACTCCACAGGTGAGTTGAACAAGCCCGATGCAAAATTGAAAGTAGCGGCGGGCGGTATAGGCGGTTGTCCGGAGACGGGCTTCAGTGGTCAAAAAGGACAAGCCCATTGCATCGAATTGGAACTCAGGCTCATATCCGACGTGGGCCTTGTGGGTTTCCCAAACGCGGGCAAGAGCACTCTTCTGAGGGCCGTTTCTCACGCAAAGCCGAAAGTAGCTTCTTATCCCTGTAAGACGAATGAATTGCCGTTTTTTCCATAATTACAATTAGTTTAGTCACTTGAATTTAGCGCGAATAACTTGATCTTTCAGTCACAACGATACGACCACACCTGGGTATAATTCATTATCCGGACCTTAGGAAAATCTCCATGGCCGATCTGCCGGGCCTTATAGAAGGTGCACACGCAAACATCGGACGGGGCCACAAATTTCTCAAGCATCTAAGCAGAACGCAACTTCTCGTGTTTATGGTAGATATACAGGGTTTTCAGTTGTCACAGATGCGTGTGAAGCGCAGCTGCCTCGAGACCGTTGTTCTGTTGAATAAAGAGGTCGAGCTTTACAAGCCCGATCTCTTGAGAATGCCAGCAATCCTCATAGTGAACAAAATGGACACGAACAATGCGTTCGACATATATCGCGATATTGAGCCCTCGTTGCGCAATCTTGATAACGTCGTAAAAGATTTTCCGGAAGAAATGAGACCCGATACGGCTTTGAAATTTGAAGAAATAATCACAATTTCGCTACTCGAGAAAAAGCGAGAGGACGTCGAAAGAGTGAAGAAGGTCGTGAGGACGATTCTCGATAGAGCTTGCGAGAAGAAAATGGAGGAGACTGGCGACTTCAATGAGACTGAATTCGTCGAGAGGATAAAACGCGATATGCGAGAAAAAGCCCCGACTCTCGTTTGATTTTGTCCTATCAGAAACTCGATTCATTATTAAGTATCGGCTGTACACAATGCGTGACTCGGTGCGAGTGTCGAAGGTCAAGTTTGTTGCTGTAATTTTTGTCGAGTTATGTACATATTGAACGTAAATATCATACAATCTCAAGAATCGTATAGTTGGTTGATTTTTATCAGTTTACATGCTATTTGTTCTTCGGTGACTTTTTCGCTCCAGTCTTCTCCCAACGGAGCCTTCTTCTGCAGCGTTACTTTTTCGATTTCCGCGGGATCTCTGAGAACTCCGTCGTTCGCGATCCATCTCTCGATTCCGTTCCAGGCGATCATTATACCATTGTCCGTGCAAAGTTGCGGTGGCGGCCTTACGAATCTGTATCCCGTTTCCGAGCTGATTATGCTCAGACCCTTAGCTATAAAATTGTTGCAAGCAACTCCGCCCGATACGACCTGCAACAAAACATTTCGACCTTGTTTTTTCATTCATTGGCGACTGTATGATATGCGTTGGAATCTCCCAAAACATAAGATAATGAACTGGCGAGATCATGAAAATGAGTGGATATTGCGAGAATTGTAACGAAACTACTTTTACAATTTACTTGATTTTTAGTATATTGTGCGCATCCATACTGACGAAGATATCCGTAACATTTAAAGCAGAAATATAAACGATAATAAGAGCAAATTATACTTTTTATTTCAACTGTACAGATATTTTTGTTAATATGTACACTGCTGACATACGAAAAATTAAGTAACTTGTTGAAGTAGTTTTCTTACAATTAGTGCCCAAATTTTGCGACGGATTTTTAGGATGTCACTGGGAGTGTACCCGTTAAGGGGTCTTCTCACTTCGGACGCTAAAAAAGGCTATTTTCATGCATTTTGTTGATAGCTTTATATTATAGATATCGATATAAAAGTTGTTACACTTAATAAATGCACTTTCGAAAAGCATTTAAAAAAAATTGTTATGTATTTACGTAATCCAAACAAACTTTAAACGCCTTTTTCTCGACACAACGTTTTTCGACGGCTTGTTGATAAAATCTTCGAAACAACTGAACCGATCCTTATGAAGTTTTAACCACATATTCTTTAGAACTATAGCTACAGCGCATATCAACGATTTTTTAAAATTATGTTTATTACAATTTTTTGTCAAAAACGGTGACAAAACACGTTTTTTGTTTTTTTTTCTTTCGAAAAATGTCCACCATTTTGTTATTTTTGCATATATCCAAAATCGTATGATATGCGCTATAGCCATTAACATACTAACTCTAAAATCGTTAAATTTTTTTGTTTCGGATGATCCGTCTCCGATATTTCAACAGCACAGACCTACAATTTTTTAGGGCATTTTTTTCAACTATCATTTTCGTTTATAAATAGTGACTTAAATAAATACATTTTTTTAAATGTAATTCGAAAGTGTATTTATTAAGTGTAACAACTTTTATATCACTGTTTATTATGATAAACCAATAAAAAAATCATGAAAACAGCCTTTTTTAGCGTCTACAGTGAGAAAACCCCTTCAGTAAATATATACTTTTAAATAGGGGAAAATTTATCTTGAACGCCCCATCGAGCGCAGATAGTACAGTGAATTTTGTTAGATGGAAATTCTCTACAGTAAAAAGTTTTGTATGTGTTAAGGGGTTAGGCTGCACTGAAAATAGCAAAAAAATCGTTCGTCGCTTGAGGTAACTCAAATTGAAGGGAAAAGTCCAACATATGATGCAGGAATCGCAGATTGAAGGTAAGCTTATAACAACGATAGAACTGCTAGTAAAACTTTAAACGCGTTTTTCTCAAAAATTTGTACAAACGGTGTACACGATTTCTCGACATCTAATGAACGGGTTGACTTGAAATTGGGCACACTCATTCAGTGTAAAAGTAGTAGTAGTAGTAACCGAATAGTAGTAGTGTTTCTAGTAATTGATAATTTTGAGGCAAACCAGGCGTATCGAATCATGTCTCGGAATATTGGTGACGATAATTGACGGTCAATTATTGAATGGAGTTTTATACAATCTTCCCGGGAATTAATTTCACGATTCTGCTCTAACAATTCGCTGCAATTTTGCAAGCGCTTTATGAAATTTTTAAATTGTTTGTAAACATTTGTCTTGTCTAGAAACATTTTCACGAATGTTAATGGGACATGTTTTTGTATGGATGTATTGCAAACTCCCTGCGATTGTAAAAAATCCGCTTTTATATGTTGCGCAAGATGTCGCAAAAATGATTGATTTGTTTGTTTCTACGATAATTACCACTGCGATTTTTGTTCAAAATTATTATATGAATAAAAATTGAATTTTTCCTAATCGAGTTTGTTATTCTCATTAAAATGGTCCTTCTCATATACTTTACAATGAAAAATAAAAAACCCACCGTTATGAATTGTTTTATTGGGAAAAAAAAGAAAATAATGTTTATAAAATAATGTAAATAAATTTTAGTAAATGATGTAGGGATGAGAATCGTTTTGAATAATTGTTGGGATAACAAAAAAAAGAAAAAAAAATAAGATCCGAAGGAGGAATCGAACCCGAGACCTCCGGCGCAAAAGACCGAGCCCTTACCGTCTAGACTAGACGACGGCTCGACAAGTGCCTGACATTTCAAACTTATAAGGCACCTAAGAAACTTTGAATCGATTTTTCTCGGAATTTCCCTAGTAGTGCGTCCTACTACTTTAACTACGGGAGGTGCTAGGGGTCCTCTTTCACCATAAACAAATTCGGCCAAATCTCCAACCCCACGGTCGTGCCGTCTCCTTGTTAGTTATCAACAATAATGTCACTTTTTCTCGAAAAATCGATATCTCGATAAAAAAGAATTGATATCTCGAAAGCGTCAATAAAATTTTTTTCAGAGGATCTCTTAAAACATTAAAAGAAGGTTCTGCCGACTTTCAGATCGAAATTAGGTTTCTGCTTCTCGAAAGTTTATCCATATTTTTAAATGACATTTGGCACACAACTTTGTTAACCGATAGCACTACTCTAGGATTTTGAAAAAATCGTGTTTTTTTGCTTAAAAAATACTTTGGGATCATAAAAACAATATTCTATTGGTCCAGTAGCGATTTTTTTTAGGTACTATTATCGATTTTGCCGCAGTGCCTCGGACTGCTTTCAGGCGCCTCGTACAAGTTTAAACGCGTTTTTCTTGAAACCACTTTTTTCAAACTGGAAGGACGGGTTACTCGAACGACTTTGCATGGATCGATTTGAAATTTTGATAGTACCTTCACAATTACATTCTCTATGGGAGTACGTAGCCGTTTTTTTTTTAAATTAAATGTAAACTTTTTTTTAATTTACTGCTTATTTTTTGGGCAAAAATTCGATTTATTTCTTTCAAAGTGCGTCCATTTATTCAAATCTGATTTTAAAAAATCCCTACGTAGTCCTATAACTAATAATATATAGATTTTAATTTCTTTTGGTTTTTGTTACAGGTCTTCTACTTTACGAGAAAACCGTCCTCCCGTTAAGCTATTTGTAAGAAACACATTTTTCAAGATGGGCTTTGTTGCCGCCATTTTGTATGAAAAGTATAATAAATATACTTTTTATACTATAATATGTGTTGAATAAACCCTCTCAAAAGAAATAATATTCCTTTTTTCATACTCCCAAAATAAATTGCCAAATTTAGGCCGCTAGAGTGGTGTTTTTCATTAATGCACATACAAATGCATGTCCAATCGATTCTTCAATCATCTGACTTATTTCTTAATTATTTTTTTTTTTAATAACCCAGATTTTCGGGTCCTCAGAGTCGCCTAACCCCTTAACCCCTTCGTTGGCAGAGAGAATTCGACAAAAAGTGCCCAAAATCGCAGGAAAATTGATTTAACCTGAAACCTTGTACGCTGGAGTTTATGAGGGTGCTAATTACGACTCTGAACTCAAAATTCAGGAATTCACAATGACGAACAAATATGGCAAATGAAAATGCAAATAATACAGATCGATTCGAGTAAACTTTTCAATTTCGGTCCGCCATTATAGCATCGCCATTTTGAATTTTCAAATTTGAAGTTTACATACGTAATAAGAGACCTTAAAAATCGCGGAGTACTAATTTTCATCTAAATCGAGTAAAGTTTTTGATTTTTGTCCACCATGTTGGCGCCGCGATTTTGAATTTCCAAATTTTCACTTCAAAGTCGGATTCAGCGAGTCTCAAAACCCCCGAGTGAGGCTCCGATTTCAAATCAGAGTAAGTTAAATAGGGAAATAAAGGTTGACGCACTATTGCGTCAATGCCACACAGGGCACGGAATTATTTGACGCACTATCGCGTCAATGCCAACGAAGGGGTTAACGTAGATGATCACGTTTCGCCGACTACGACGCGGAAGCGAATAGGACTCGTGATAATACCATTCGCTCTTTTCTTACCAATGTAGGGTTCTCCGTTGGCAACAGTTCCTTGTCCATGCAATATATCATTGCTCGTTTTGTTCTCTGACATATGTGCCTGGTTGCAGCCAGGAGGAATCCGGCGCACAGATTATTTAGATCAGGAATAATGGCGTCGCCCACGATACTGTGCTTTTTCTCCTGATTCAGGGTCCACATGAGCACGTTATTTTTCAGTCCCGCAAAACTAAAGTTACAATCCCTGGAGTGGGGCATCGTCGGTACGAAAGAAAATTGCAAAGGATCCTTGGCTCGACTCGCCGCAAGTTCTATCGCTGCTCCGCCATTGAGATCCTTGTAGTCGGGAATATTTTTCATTTTCAGCCTCCGAGCTGTCTGCGAACGATTAGATTATTATAACACGACTTGTCGATCGGCTAAAAAGTAATTACGAGCATCAAACTTTGTTGCATATACCTTGTCGAATGCTTCACCTGGCGAATCGTCCAATGTTTTGCCAAGCAAATAAAATGTCCCCACATCTTTAACAATCGCCAAGAGACAATGCCCGCCCGAAATCAGCAAAACTAGGAAGGGGAAAGCCACCTATCCTGGCGACAATAGTTATCCGTTTTTATTACATTGATGAAAGCTTCTAAAACTGGTGGGTGGAAAATGGAGTTAAAGCTGGAAATAATGGAGGCCCTGTGTTTACGAGGAGATGATACGAGATTTTCTTTACCCTCGTTACATGAGCTCTTTTATTTAGTCAAATCCTCCATCTCATAGCATCTTATGAGATTGCGTCCTACTTAGTTTTCAGCAAAGATGGAGATGCAAGAGTTATATATTCTCGAATGCCGAGCATCTCTTTTCGTTTTGGTGCAGAGGGAACTTGCATTTTCTTTCCCAGAGATTTTAATGAAAATGTTTTCAGAACGTTCCAACACGTCGAAAAATGATATCGAGAAGAAATAGTGTATGTGGATAATTGTGCGTGTGCGTTTTTTTGTAAACCCAAAAACTTCTACAGCCTTTGAGCCACCCAGGTGAATTTTTACACACCAACAGAATATTATTCGAAGTATGTGCTACAGACATTTAGTGAAAAACGATGAAGCTTTACTGGAAAAACCAGTAAACTTTTATCAGTAACTTCTACCATAGTTATATATCTGGTTGAATATTGTTATTAGACTAAAGTACCTCACAAAATAATTTTGGATAAAATTTCTTGATAATCGCTGAAACGTTTTGAATCTTAAGAGGTTAGGCGACTGTGAAAATTTCGCGAAATCGATAGCCGCTTGAGGCAACTTAAATTGAAAAGGAAGGTTCAACCTATGGTGTAGGAATCGCAAATTGAAGAAAAGAAAACAATTCTAAAAATTTGTTTTGATGATTGATACATGCTGACAAAAAATAACTTGGTCAAGTCTTACCCAATATTATCTATTTTAAGCCACCACTGTAGAATTAAAAAAAAGTTGTTTTTTTTTTTTAATTTGCTCAAGAGATGCTTTGAACCGTCTACAATAAGGGGAAAAAGTTTGGTACCTGTAAAAAAAGGCCAGCAGGCCCGTGTGCGACCGTTTTTCTCGGAATACAATTATTCAAAACGGCACGCTGCATAACTCCAACAATTTTCATTCTATTCACTCCAAATTTTGAGCACATCTTTAAAATAATATTCTGACGAGAAATACGTACGGGATTTTCCATGAGTTTATTATAACATTATTTATTGACAAATGATTGTCCTTTTTGTTCTGTCGAAAATTAAGTTTTTACTTGAAAGGCTTTCCAATTGAACGAAAATTAATAGTTTCATAATCCTCTACGTATTTCTCTAGCTATACTCATATTAATTAATATAAATTTCAAGAAAAAATACCACATTCAAATTTGCGTCAGCTATACTGCGTGCCGCAGAGCGTCTTAAATTCAACATGCTTTGCGAAAATGGCTCTAGCGTCACCATATTGTATAATTTTTTAATATAATTTTTTTTCTGTTCGCTCAAAGACTTGACTAATAACATCGTTGAATATTTTATCCTCTTACTTCTTCTTCCACGAAAAAAATCGCTTAATTTTAGATGTTCACAGTGGTGTTACCCCTTAGCAACAAGAAAACTCGTTTTTTCTGTTTCAAATCAACCGGGTGGCCAAAACCAAGTATACCTGCATCCCTCACATTCAAATATCCTTTACGAGATTGTTAATAACTTCTTCAATTATTAATTTTTTATGAAATTTGGTACATAACCATGTACATTAGGGTGGCACAAATTTGAGCTCTATTTTTTTCCTTTTTTGTCACCATCAAATTATCTTCTTTGAAGAAAAAGAAGAATTGTCGCGAAAGCTGCGAGCGGTCAAAAAATATTTAGCGATCGCTCAAGCCTTCCGAAAATTCAAATTTTCATTTAAAAAATCGTTTTTTTTTCTCCACTTCTCAACCATGAATTTTACGCTTTATAATTTTTTTAATAACGTCGCAAAAACTGTAGCCAGCCAATGAATGTTTAGTGGTCGCTCAAGAGCTTCAAAATTTCCAACCTTCACCAATTTTTTAATGAAAATTAAAAATTTTGGAAGACTTGAGCGACCTCTGAATATTTTTCGACTGCTCGCAGTTGCGTGACAATTTTTTTTTTTTTAAGAAGATAATTGGATGGTGAGAAAAAGGGATAAAAAATAGAGCTCAAATTTGTGCCACCCTATTGTACATGCAAATAAATGACTAAACGGTCTTTCAATAATTTTACTTAACCCTTCAAATTTTTTTTTTTTTTAAAGACCCTGATTTTTGTCAGATCACAGTAGCCAAACTCCGTATGTGTCAGTTTTCAGAAATACTGTTTACATATTTTAAATATGCTGAAGTTCAGGATGTATCGATAAATTGTTGTAGAGGAATACTGTTTAAGAGGGTGAATGTTCGTATATTTTGAGAAAGTACGTGAAAAATTTTGGTTTTCGAGAATGGAGAAAATTATTTTTCAAGCTTTATCAATGTTGGTTGACTAAGTAGATGTTTACCTTTTCGATCATCCTAGCTGTGAGAGCGTGAGCTTCCATGTGATGAACAGGTATAAACGGTTTTCCGCCGAGTTTGGATAGGTACTTGCCAAAATTCGTGCCTATCTGCAGCGAGAGAGGTAGACCCGGTTTGACGGTAGCAGCAATGGCATCAATATCTCGCAACCGTAAATTTGCCATTCGCATTGCTCTCTCGCAGACTTCTGTGATATTTTTCCTATGCATATCTTGAGCTACAGGCGGAACGATTCCTCCTAGGCTAAAATATACAAATGTACCGGAAAATTTGAGATTAAAATTTTGACATATGGTCAACAAATAAACAAGTATTTTCAATATTTACGGCTATTCTGTAGCAGCGGAATCAATTTGATAATTTTGTACATCAACGGAACATAACAAATAGCGGGTTCATAATGAAAAAAAAAAAATTGGCACATTTTCGGAAATTTACAGTACTAAATGGAAAATTTCATCAACGTGTAACTGAAAAACTAAATATACGTGAGAAATTTTCGTATAAATATTTCGCACTTTTCGATAAATCCATTACACCTCCACGACAACGTAAACGGATAATCCGACATTTTTTAAGTTGCGAATGACAAAAAAATAAAAGGAAAAAATACATGTGGAAGTTTCATTTGCGGTTTTTCTTCTCGCTTACTTCAGGTGGATCAAGTGCTGAGAATGCAGCGCTTCGCCGAGAATATTCGCATTGCTGTCAACGACGGCACAACCGGTGTCATCACAGCTTGTTTCGATTCCCAAAATCACCGTTGACTTCGAAGTCCCAAAATTTCTCCGCGCTATGAATGCTCCGACGCGAAGAAATATGCTTCGAGAAAACATAAAATCCATGCTCAATGCACCGTCGAGAATCACGTGAAACCCGGAACAATGATGGAGCTTAGGAAGAAAGCCATGAACGATGGTGCTATCTTTGTCCGCAAATATGCCGTGGCAGCACCTTCCACCGTTGCTTGCTCCGCCATGTTCTTCGTGGGCCAGAAGCAGTAAGCGCAAGTTTTCGTGTTGCAGGGACATATATCATGTCAGATCAGTAAGTGACTTTGTTTCATTTATTCCTTCCTTTAACGAGAAAAAGTGACTTTCTATCATTAAAAACGTTTTCTGCGTGTTTGCGAGCTTCGAATTCTTGTCCCACACAAAGGCTCACATTAGTTCATTCGCGTAATTGATCGAGCTCCAACTTTCGCGATACTTTTAGGTTAGGCTTTCAATGCTTTCCCCTTTGTGACGCATTTTACAGTGGCTCAGCTACTTTTTTTATTGCGATTTCTTTCGCAAATATTGTTTCGAGGCAACATCGCCAATGTTTTGTTGCCGGATACATTTTCCTTCGAAGTTCCTCGCTCCCGATCGCCGAAATATCCCCGAACGAGAAATTATTGAGAAAAAGAAAATGTATAGAGGATATGCGCTTGTATGTGTGAGAATATGCGTGCGCTTGCACATCGAGACATGCATGCAAATAGAGTGTATTCGTAAATCTGGCTTGGAGTTCTCCAGATTTGTGCACTCTTCATAAAATTTATTCCTATATATTTATCTTGAGATTCCACATTTCCCAAGAATGTTTGATTTTCCAAACTTTATCTCTTCTCTTATCAGGATATTTCCAATTTTTTTCAAGGATATGCATCGTTGCACAAGTACAAATTTCAATTATACAAAAATCAAAGCGCATGAAAAGTCGCAAATTTCAACTGTCATGGAAAAATGGGAGATGAATTGGTGAAAAATAATACTTTCTAGTTTGGAACTAATGTTTATTAAGGAATTACGTGGGTTTCAAAGCAAAAAAAAGCATATTTTCTCTATTAAAAAAATATATTAATTATTTTATGCAATATGTTAAGCACATAAAAGAGCAACATTTCAACAATATTTTTAAAAAATTTCATCAAAAAATGTGGGAAATTCAGCCGGTGGGACCCGGTTTCCGGAGACCCCTAAAAAAAGTATCCTTGTGGTGGTCAGGATAATTTATGATAGCTTTATCTGAAACTAAAAAACCAAATTTTTTCTGTTGGTTGATAAATATAGCTCGTGATTGAAATAAGGACTTGAAAAAAAATTGAAATTTGAATTTTTGGCATAATTTTAATTTTTTTGAACATTATTTTGAAAAATAATATCATTAAGACATTTTTTGAAAAATTTGAATGTTTTCAAATTTTTAAACCCACAACCCCTTAATACTTGTGACTTCTGTTTATTAGAAAAGAGAGGTCAAAAATAGCCATCTTCGAAACATATATATTTTGAAGAAAGTCCACAGCAGGTTAAACTCTTGAAAACAGACAACACTTTAAGTTTGTTTGGAAGAAGGGATAAAAAAACCTCTGGAAAACAACAACGTAAAACAAGCAATCGTTATAAATGTAGACATCGCTCCTTGATTTTGATCTAAAACAATCTCAAACCTTTACCCTATTGAACAAAGATTTGAAAGTATTACAATGGAAAAGAAGTGTGCTCCAAACTCTCAGATTTTGCCTACCTTTTTACACGTTAGACGTTTCTCGCCATTATATCATTGACGTTTCTTTGTTTGACGTTTCTTCTCATTTACAGAGATGACGCCTTATTGGATGAAGATCTTGGCGACGAAGAGTACGATTTGGGTAACGACGAGGAAGAAGCCCTTTTGGCCGACGACTATGAAATCGATAGGGTGAGCTGGTTATTTTCAGGAACCTACGCAGCTACTTGAAGCTTTTCATTTATCACCTAAGCGCGAAAACGTATGTGAAACTATTGATATGTCGATGACCAGAGGGAAGAGAAGAAAAATGAAAAATCGTATTCTGCGGCCATGTCGCAAGCCGCATCCCCAAATTCTGTATCCGTAACTACCGACATTGGAAAAAGTATTAGGAATCGGAGGGGAGAAGTCGATGCATTGTCGCATATCCAGGACTCGTTGGCGTAAATATGTTAGGATTTCAACGATGCTCAAAGCACAACCATATTTCATTTTAGAAATTGGCAAATATTCGACACCACACCACGTTTGGCTCATATCACTAAAAGTTTGTAGAATTTAAAAATAGTAAAATAATCGGTCATGTTTTCGTGTAAGATTTGCCATCCAATTTATAATTTTGTATGCTTTTCGAAAGAATCTGAGAAACGTCTAAAAACTCATTATATTTTGTTTCGTCACCATCAGCCAAAATGTCATTTTCAGACGGCTCCATCACAGTCACAAAGCAACTGGGAAAACATTTACATTTTTTCTCTGATTGACGAATCGTCGATTTATTGCACATCACCCAAATATTCTGTAGGCGATGATGCGATTTATGTAAAAAAAAAAAAAAAACAATTTGTGCATGAAACAGGAGTATTTACGCTATGGCGTGTTGATGGCAAAAGTCGCACGTATGTGCTTTCGAAGAGGTCGACAAACCGATCAATGCTGCGATCTATTTTTTAAGCGCTTTGTACAATGCTTGAGATATGTTTCATGCCATGGTATCGCTGTTAAACCAAATCTCCTATCATTCCAAGCAGCCTGTTAACAAAGAAAATTACTCTTCAGGCTCATCGACGAACCCATTCTCTGAAAATACGAACAAAGTCAGAGAACTGGAAATATTATTACGAACTACTATTATTATAGATAAAGAGCAGAGGAAAAGAAATGAAAGATGTTCATATCGAATTGCGATAGTTTAATTTGTTTCTACTAACGAGGCTACGTATAATCCGTGCAATGTGTTGTTTTTCTCTTCTTCACCCGTTTTCTTTTGTTCCAATTTCGTTTCCCAACATTACTTTTCCTCTGCTGAGGCAACTTTCGTCGTCTCCATTGTAAAAATGAAAAAGAACCTATTACGTATGATGGCTCCAAAGTTCTAGACTAGTAATTCCTCGCTCGTTCGAGAGCAGATGATCCAAGTCAGAATTTGAGTAATGCGAAATTCTTGCGATTAACGAGTTGTAAAAATGTCCAATCGTGATGAAATCATTCACGAAAACCACATCGATCGATGAAACGACGAATGAGAATTCCGTAGGTCGCTCATATCTGTTGTATCCGCGTACTCAGTGTCCTCCACTTAGAACTTTTTGTAACCCGCATCACGAACACGAATAACTTACCGACTCTTTCTTTACACTCCAATTTATTTTACAATTTGCTATTTTCTTGCTCCAGACCCCAGTTTCATAAAGTATCACGGTGATGCCCTTCTGATTCGGGAGTCGTGAACCCGTTTTTCCGTATTTAACAAGCACTTGAATTCCTTCCCGATGTTTTTTTTACTCACGCGACGATCACGTAAAACAAAGTAACTCAAATACTTTATGCGACTGCAGGGAAGAAAATGCGTTTTCTCGAGTTGTACTTTTTCGAAAACTTTGTATCGCGTATATGGACGAAGAAAGAAAACGAAGAGTGTCCTGAAATATGGCGAAGAAGATATCGAGTTGCATCTTGACGCGCACAATTAATCAGAAGACAAGAAAGCGCACTTCTGTAACCCAAGTGATGGCGAAATCTCAGGAGACGAAATTTGCACGTCCCGTCGTAATTTGATGCTCTATTGCCAATTTGATACGATCATCATCGACCGTAAATAAGCCCTTATTTATAAATGGCAGTGATCGCGCAAGTTGATTATATCCCAACGTCAATCAACACCGTGATAAATCATCCTACCAATTCATACACCTCTCTTATGTAAGGCGTCTTCCTTTATTTCCAATTGACGATGCAAGTCCGTAAACCATTGAGCATAATGAGTGAATAACATTACACGTACGTGTAGAATATTAAGATAAAAATAGCATTAAAGGACGAACGTAAGATAAATGAGATTAGATCTTAAAGATCGCGTCACCGTTGATCCTCGTTATTTCATTACAAATATTTGACAATTTAATTCTCGAGCAGCAGAATAGCTATAAGGGAGAAGAGGAAACAGACGATGTGCTGGACTTAGGAGTCACGGATGCCCTCGACGACTTAGAGGGCGAAGATGAAAATATAGAATATAGAAACGACACTGCTAACCATAACTACAGTGAGTTTTACAAGGAAGAACGTACGGACAGTCACGGCGCATATTACGATAATCAAGAGGAACGCGAGGAAGCACGTGAAATTAATTACGATGAAGCCATTGGGCAGAACGATGGCGTCGAGCAAAATCCTTTGAACACGGGGGATTTGCGTGAGAAGCTGCAGAAGAACGTGCAAAGAAAGGTTTTCGTTGGCAATGGACAAGGACTGGAGGACGACGATTGCGACGAGGCCGAGGAGAGAAGGAATCGTTTTCAAAACGAGCGGATCATGATATCACCAAAGATGAACAATGAAATACCGGATTCACTTGAGAATGTTGTTACCATTGAGCAAATACGACAACCACCGTTCAGGGCGAGGGGACGTGGACGTGGCATAAGAGGCGTTAGAGGAAGATTCACCGTTCCCGGCGCACAGGCAAATTATATGCCTCGGTAAGAAAACTATATCTACACAAATACTAATTACTTTTGCTCGTGGAAACTCGATACTTTTGACCGTTCGGCACTTACGTTGCCTGTTGCCTCACAGCGGTTATTCTAGAAAACGAGTGACAACTCTTGACCCAACAAAGTTTTTCTTTCTCGGGAGCTGTGCCTGGTGTATGTTATTTAGACTCACCGTCTCATTCGGTCATTTTCGTTCGAGTTATCACGATGCTGTTGCAGATTCAATCCTAATTTACGTGCTCAACCAACCTTCAACGAGCCGAAACCTTTCCGACCTGCTTTGCTGGAAGGAAGACCAACCATGTTCCCGAGGATGTCATCGAGCAACGCGATCACTCATCATCCTCATCATCATCAACAACTTCACCATCACCTCCACCATCAGCAGCAGCAACAGCAACAGCAACCGCAGCAACAACCGCACCAACATCAGCAACAACAGCAGCATCCACCGCAGCCGCATCCACCGCAGCCGCATCAACATCAGCAGCAACAGCAACAGCAACAAATTATCTATCAGCAGAACAACCCCCAGATTTCGCCGTATTTGCAGAACGGTCCACCGCAGCCTGGGGCTGGCCCACACTTCCCAGAGCATCGTCCTTCGTTCAATCCCAATCAATTTTCGCCACCGGGAATTCCACAAGGGCCGCGCTTGATCGGTGCGTCGAGAATCGAGTACAGGCCACGTGGAATTATGTCGGGAAATCCGATGCCCCGTTTCAACTGTCCACCTGCCGTGCCGAACTTCATGCAGAATCAAACGGGACCCTTTCAGGCGCCGATGATACCGGGAAGTCAGGGTCCTTCGTTACTCGGCAATCCCAGCTTAAATATATCCGGCAATCAACCGCCGGCCGGTATACGAGTAAATCCTGGCGTTCCTCCGACACCGCCCAATCAGGGCCCTCCGATACGTGAAAATCCCATTAACGCCATGATGCAAAACTTTCCACGTATGCCAGTGGTGCCCAATCAAGGATCGACACCGACGAATCAACCGCCCATCGCGAATACCCCCAACTTCGACGGTCGTTCCAACTTCCAAGAGCAACAAGCAACGTTCGTGGAGAACCGAGCGATGTACGAGACGAGACCTATATACAATAATCAACCACCGTCCCAATTGCCCCACGGCAGTAATCCGATCAATAATACCGTAAATGTGGCGCCACAGCCGACTGGATCGCATTTACCGAACGTTCCCATGCCTCCGGGCCACAAGATACTTATCAATCCGCACTTCAGAGGAACCGTGCAAGCCTCCTCCGATGGTATGCCTCGTTAATTCGTAACGGATGTTCACAACGGCGAATATTTTTACTTTTTCAATATACGAGCTCGAATATTTTGCAGCGAGACTTCCGTGGGATTCTCAGCAACAACAACAGCAACAACAGCCACCGCCGCAGCATCGAGCGCCTCAACTGCAACCACCCGCGCACCAACTACCACCGCAGCAGCCCCCTCAACATCATCCGCCAACGTCGAGCGCGAATTTCGCCCAAGCCCCAGCATCATATCAGAATCAAGATCCTTACGGTCAGTCCCCGGCACCGACCCAACACACTACATCGCACGAGTATCAACGAAGTTTTCAACCCGCCAAGAGCGACGTAAGTTCAAAGCTATTTGCGTTATCGGAATTCCGGCAATGGGCGAATTATCAGCAAACCTTACAATTTTTCTACACATTTTTTGACCATTACGTTCTCAATTTTCGGTAAAACAATGATTTTCTTCCTACGCTTCAACTTCAATACTCAAGGGACCATCACTGTGTAACGAGCTGAAAAATAGCTGATTATCGCGATTTTTCTTTTTCGATGGTTAACATACGCTAATCAGTGTGTTTTTTTTTTTCATGTCAAATCAAAGCAATCGTGAAAAATTTTTTTACATTTTTGTTTGACGGTTGGAAATGTCCGAAAAATAAGGAGTTCTCACTGTGTGCACGGTTGTGGCCTTAAATATGACCTGAAACAAAATTTGTAAAAAGATTATTAATCGGTGTCAAAGCCGCTATCTTGCTATTGAAGTTTTTTTGAATCAATATTGACAAAATGGCCGTCGTTTGAAAAAAAAAGTATCGTACTTGGCCTATTTTTTCGACAGTTTTTCGTTAAAAAAATATGAATATTAAAAAAAAGCTTCCATATCAAGATCAAGAATGGCGTGAAGAATGTTGTGTAAAAAATTAAGACGGATAGCTTGAAAACTCTTCCTTTGAGAGTGTACACCGTTTTGAAAAAAATTCGAGGAAAAACGCGTCCGTCCGAGCCAGGTCTCGCGCAGCTGATAGAATCCCTTTTTCTGAGAAAGGCTGTAGCATCCGGCATCATTCGAATTTCGCCCAAAAAATTGAACAGCATGTTTAACACCGTCGATAGTATCGGATAATGCAAAAAAAAACGGTTTTTTGAAAATTTTACACTGTGATAATGCCTTAATAGAAACGAGCCTACTTGTCATTTTTTTTACCCTTTCGCACCTGATTGATTCAATAGGATCCCTACGCCTATTTCTCGGACGTTTGGCAAGAGAATAAAGCTCAAAAGCCACAAATAGCGAACAAGTCGTACCAGTCCGAGAGCACTTACTCACGCGACAGTTACAGCAGTTACGGAAACAAGTACGCCAAAACCGAAAGCACCTGGGAACACAGAGATTCGTATCAAGAGGTACAAACAAAATTGTTCTCACGCGACTTTTCGAATCCGCGAAAAACGAGCGTTTCATGCGACTTTTTTCTGTCGGCTGTCGAAGGAACAGAGAGGATCGAGTCAGAATTATCGAGATCGCGATCCACCCCCGCGACCACGAATCGACAGTGTCCCGAAGCAACGAGTTCCAAGCTCGTCCAACAGCTATCACGAGTCCTACGATTCAAGGCCGAGGCAATCGAGCACCTCTACACGACCAGCGCCCAGGACGCTAGTTAAAAGGAGTCCCGAATCTCACGATCGAGTCCCCCGACAGTTAAGTCCCAAACGTGTCAAAACTCTGGGTAATCGACAAGAATTTCGCACAGTCGCGTCGTCAAACGAGAGCGTGAGCGTCAAAAAGGTACGTGAACGAACAACCTCGTTTCATTGGCTGTGCATTGTGAGCGCCATAGGGTATTTTACTCTATGTAAGAAAAATACTAAGAATGTATAAATACGGGACCATGCGCAAATTACGTAATGCAATGGGGGGTCAAGTTTTGCGATACGTCACGATTTTAAAACTGCCACAAATAGCGAAATTTCTACATGTTCAAGTTTTTAATTTAAACCTTGCGTGCAATTTTACCACTTACTGTGCGAGAACTTGCACAGTAGCTTTCCCACATCCTCGAAGCCAAATTTGAAGAACATTTTTAAACATTTAATTCTTGAAAGTACATGTATTGAAGAATATGTCGGCAACATTTTCATTCACAAGTCCGAAAATTGACAGAGTTATAGTCACTTTAGTGAGAACAGGTAGCGCGACCGGTTAGTGCCCTCAGTCCGTACAGGTGTGGCATCATTTGCAAGAGATAAAGTACAGGCTCTTATTATTTTGAGAACTATCATGAAGATGACGAACCGTCATATCGCCCGCGACTAGATCCTTCAATGTAAGTATCAATATTCTAGAAAAACATAACTTTATATCAAGAAACACGGAACGAAAACTTGGAACGCGTTTTTCTCGAAACTAGTTTTTTCGACCTTGTCCGAGCGAATATTTAAAAACCTAACAACCGATTCTCAATTTTATTATAAACATTTTTGTAATTGCAGTGCCTAAGGTTGTACGAATCCGCATTCTTAGCATTTCATCATTACTATTTTTAAAGACTGCTCGAATACAGTTAAAGGGCCTTGAAAATATAAAAAAATGTCAAAACTGACGGCATTTTGTAAAAAAAAAACCAAACTAGAAAAACGGCTACGCATTACGATAGCTACATTTGTATAGATATCGATAAATTGTTGACTTTTAATTTACAGATAATCTTTCATAAAGATATCGATGAGAGAATGAAGAGAATTTTTGTTTTTCGTCGTCAAATCAAGGCATATATCTCTGTTAAGGGGCCAGTCCACTTTGGAGCCACGCAAAAAAGACTATTTTCGCGATTTTATAAAAGATATGAATATAAAAGTTGTTGGGCTTAATAAATAAAGTCTTGAAATATATTTTTTTTAAATGTTAACTCATTTTCATTCATTTTTAAGTACAAAAACTATAGCTTAACGTAACGCCTCAAAAATAGATGGGCCAGGTAACTCCATCACAACTCGGCAACGGCTTGTCTGAAACAAAAGAATCAAAGTTCATTAGATTCAGTATGACACCAGCTACAAAATGACTCTCGGATATAAAGTTTGATCAAAAAATAAAAAAATGGCAGATGAAAAACGAAAAAAGTATTTTAAAAACGCGTTCTTTCGCAGTTTTTCGCAAAAACAAAGAGTAAAAATAAAAACTTTAAAACCATCGAGGGCCATCTTGTTGCGAATCATGTTTACAATATGTAGTTCACATTTCAAGAGAATCGGTTTATTAGTTTTAGAGATACGATGGAGCTCGATTTTGAAAACGTTGTTTCAAGAAAAACGCGTTTGAAGTTTATACTATGAAAAACTCTTACCTAAACTCAATCGGAAATTCCTGCACCGTACAATATCCCTTCTGACTGCTGATCATCGTCGATTTCTTAAAGTGTTGCTTGCTTTCGATTTTTTGAAATTTTCAAAGTGGACTGGCCCCTTAATTTTCAAGATTTCATCATAAAGATTGGTATAAAACTAGATGAATTTATACTTCATAAAATGAGTATAAACCCGATCCTTTCATAATTAGTTATGTGTATGAAAAAGATCGCAATTATTGACGGCAAACCACCCGTTACGTAACGGAATAGGGGGGAGGTCTGGCCAAGCGTTACGGTCCCGTTACGTGGGGGGAAGTAGAAATTGGGAAATTTTGCGTTACGTAATTTGTGTAGGCCCCCTAAGATATTTTTCGCAATAAGCAATCGAACAATGTTGGTTCTAATTTATAGAAACACAAAATAAATTTTATAATTCATTTTAAAACAATACTTTTTCTATCCATTCAACGAACATGCGAGACGATAGCCGCCATAATGGATTCCGACGCGACGTCATTTACATAGTAAACAAAGAAAGCGGTGGACGTATTACTCTCTAACCTGTGAAAGAAAGCGTCAACAACTATATATTCTCGTTTGTCACAGTTAACTGCAAATTTTTAAATAGTTATCTGTACTTCAAAAGAGAACAAATGAGTTTTTCCTTCAGTCTATGACTTTGGATCTTTTCTCGCAAGTTTTAACCGAGCCTACCTCATATTTATATCAATTGGCATTTTAATCCACAACTTTCCCGGTGTTTTTACACTCGTATTCTTACATGTAGGAAAAACACCAATGATAGGAATTGTAACTCACTTTTAACCAAAAAAATGTACGTACTCACAATTGGCGCAGCGTCGATGTTCACTATGCAGTGACGTCACAAACCGAACCAGCATGGCGGCTAGCGTTTTCGCGCGAAAATTTGACATGTGAAATTTAAATGCATTTTCATGGCACTTGTCGATTTCATAAAATATAAATAAAAATTCAAGTAGATCATTACCAACATAGGCTCAAATTGAGACAACTTTCACAAACACGTGAAAGGTGTCTCTATTCTCTTGCGTGAAAGGTGTACCCTACTCTCTTCCGTAACGTTGACAAATGATTGCTTTCTATTTCGTTACAGGACGACGACGTGGATCCCGAGATGAGGGAGTACAGGAAAAAGATGGAAGAGCAAAAACGTCTGAGGGAGAAAATATTGCAGGAAAAAGAGAATAGACGAAAGCAAGCGGCCATGGAGAAAATGGGCGACGAATCGAGAGGAGATTCGAAGACCATTGGTAAGGTTTAAAGTTTTTTCGCTGCATATATTTATACTGGTCAGACAAACATCATTTCTCACTTTTCACACATTTTGGATCGCTCATTTTGTTAAATTTACCTCCCCTATTCGCAACCCTGAAAGTTTCATCGAGCTGTAAGCGAATGTTTACATGCTTCGAAAACCCAACCATTTTTAATAGCGTTACACGAGTAAGCTGTAGCAGTTCCGTTTGGATTTAAACAGGATAGAAGATCCTGTTAGTTGTTCATATGATTTGATCCTAGCACAGATACGCTTTGCATAGCTGATATTGCAAACGAACAAGCATTTTAAAACGTTTTTTTTTCTTGCAGATAACATTCAACAACAGGATACCAAGCCGGCGTTAGCAGTTACCGGTGTAACCAAAGATAACGCGAATCCGATGCCAGCACGAGGAAGAGGTCGCCCCGTTAATGCTCGAGCCACAGAGGTATAGCATTAAGTTATAATATATATTTTACAATTCACACACACAGCGACCCTCGTAATGCTCCGATAACCGGCACAATTGTACAATAAACTGTGCGAGCAATCTAGGGAAAGAAATTTGTGAGAAGCTAAGACTCGAATGATTTGCGATGAGGATATGTCGAGTGAGCAACCAGTTGCTTTGCGAACGCCATTACAAGATAAAGACAAACGTTCGATTATTCAATCAAGTGATATTTATAGTGGAGCCAATGTTTGGTCATACTGTGGCCCCTTGAACAAATCCTATACGTGAATTTGACTATAGACTATAGATATCCAAGTTTACGTTAGCTCGTGTATCATTCAATCGAATAATGGACTGAGAATTGAAGGGTCGAATATTTAATACCTTCTTTCTTATCGACTCAAACGTCTCGAAAGTAACGAAACATTCCTGCAGTCCGAGTTGCAGGTATCGTTAACGCGTTTTTTTGCTCGAATTTTACATTTTTTTTTAATTTCTGCATTTTACTTATATACACCGATGAATTATATATTTTATTTTTATCAAATACAATGCAAGATTTGCATATTCGCGTGTGCACTCGTTCACCGCGCGCGGTGTGCTCGTAAACGCTGCTCGCGGCACATTCCCCGCACATCGTGTGTATCCGGGCGTTTCTTTTTGGTTTTACTTCGTCATTGAATTCGACATTTACATTGTTTTTCAAATAAAATGTACTTCTTAAACACGTTATAGTTTGTTTACCTATTTGCGTACTTAAAATCGTCATTTATATTGTTTTTCGAATAAAATGTATTTTTTCAACACGTTATGATTTTTTTTATCACCTCCGATCTCGCCCACATTTTTACCCCCCCCCCCCCCCCCCGCTCCTAGCCTGTTATCCGTCCGTTCACGAAGTGGATGAAGCGTGCATTTTTGTTTGTCCGTCGTTGTAAATTGCCCGCGGGTCACGATATAACGATTAACGAGCTGAAAATATTTGTTTTGTAGGGCTCCGAGCGTGTACCCGGAGTTCGTATCGTCAGAGCCATACAGACCGTAGATACGTCAAAAGTTCTGCTCGAGAACGAGGATACAGGCTCAAAGATACCAATATCGAGCGTCCAAACGAACGAACGAGCGAGACAATTGACCGGACAAACGATTAGCACACGAAGAGTCGTCATACAAAAGCCTCTGCCGGCGGTACAGAAGGTCGCTACCACCGTGCAAAAAGCCGTCTCGAATCTTCAGAGAAGCCAAACGATCGGTCGTACCGTTCAAAAGTTCGACCAAACTCCGACCCCTGGAATACTTAAGAAAGTACCGGCTGGAAACGGTCAAAAAGTCGTCGTCAACGCCAACAGAACGATCGTGCAAGAACCTTTAAGGGGGAAAGTTCAAGGAGCTGCCGCGAAGACAAACGTACAGAAAGTCGTCGTTAACGCCCTGAACAGTCAGCGTGTCGTGTTGCAAAAGTCCGTCGGACAAATGAAACGAGCGGCCGATCTGAGGACGAACACCGTGAGAGTTGAGAATCTTGCTGCGAGCACGTCCGAATCCCAGATACGAAGAATGTGCCAAGGAATTGGTACACTAGAGGTGACGATTTTTACATGAAGACACGCACAAAGAACGAAAGAAAAGAACGCATTCGGCACAATTCTCAAACGCACTCTTGTGTAGCTGTGCACCTTTTGTTACCTCATTTATTTGTTTTTCTTTTAATCTTAGCTCGTTTTCTCACTGTGTGTACTTCACGCGTAACTTTGTTTTCTCCATTAACTATTCCAATCGAATGCCATTTTTCGCTCGCATAGATTCACGTAAACCGCACGAAAAGAACGTAGTTTCTAGGTTTTACTCACGATTTGGTTTTGGGTTTTTTTTTTCTATTCTTTCTTCATACTTGGGAAATTCATCGTCGTAGTTCAATTCCCGTTCGTAGAACAAGAAAAAATCCATAGACGTATCATCGCACATCGTGTGAACTTCGTGAATGTATGACCATAGTGACTAATAGCGACGAACCAACCGCCGGTCGAAACGAACGTTTTACCTTCACAACACCAAAGTTTTTTTTGTTTCTTTTTCTTTTCTTAATGTACTTGTTACATTCGTATATGATAGCTCGAGGAGTCTAATGAGAAATAAAGGCAGAAAGTTACAAACCGTTGACGGTTTATGACAAGTGCATTTGCGCACGGGACCAAAAATAATCAATGTTGAATCTCTAAGATGGACAATCAGTCAATTATAAATCAGTATATGATATAAGTATTTGTAGGAAGTGGTCACGAGTATCGTTGGCCCGGAAATTTTGACGTTCCTTTATAGATTTTATTTTTATTTAGGTTTCAACGCAGCAGCTTATTTTTTCATTTTAAACACTTTTCCGTTGCCACTTGTTACCGCGTTATTATTATTTTTTTATATTACCCTTATTGTTTCGAGTATATATATATATTTTTTATATTGCGCGATTGGAGTGCGATTGTGTTATTTGACTTTTAAATGCATACTCCAAGTGACGCGAAGGCGAGACGGAGTGTCCTAATGCCCGTATCATCCATTTTTCGCGCTCACTTCAACAAGCTTGGCTTCTCATTTTTTTCTCGCACAACGCCTTCTCGTTTTTTTTTTTCTCGTGCACGCTGATTGATGAGCGATATTTCGTTGATTCGAGGACACGTTAGTGAATGCATGTTCCTTGCAATCAGGCGGAAGGAAAAAACTCGTCGGCATGCTTCCGAAAATTTATGCTTTTAGATCACTGCACCGATTGCAAATATCTTCATTGCAAAAATATATAATCGCTAAAAAAACAATAACAAAATTCACCTGAACACATGATAATTGTACGAAAATTGGGTTTATTCGTGTTATAGAGCATACATATGGGCGACGGCAATGCCACAATTGTGTTCAAGACACAATCAGCCGCTCTGGTATTTCATAAAAAATATCAGCGTAAAATGCTCGATCTGTCGCTGATAAACGTGCGATTGATACAACAACCGGCCACCAACAATTAAAACCGGAATCATTGTGCCGGCGGTAAAAGCACTGCGAGAGAAGTCGAAAATGTCTGTATTTATTTTTCGTTTAGATACAAATAAAACGACGGTAAGCGTGTTTAGGAGATCACATTGCCAAAGGGTACGATGAAAAAAAAAATCGTTTATTATGTTATGAGAAGAGTATGTGGCTTCCGGATGGAAGTGGCTTCCGGATCCGTTTATTATGTTCACGAAAATCGTCATACTTGATAATCCAATCTCGCGATCTTATAAAAACTAATAAATCCTCGTTTGCAGCATTTCAGTCAGTACCTTTATCTCTGAGTCGCGCGATTCAATAGATGTAAATATACAAGAAAAAAGTATTGGTGCAATTATGAAGTTTTTCTTTTTCTTCATTTTGTTTTTCTTACAAGCAAAAGTAATTTATTTACTCATGTAAATACATATATACACACACAGTTTATGTAGACCGAACGATCCATACACGGCGTACAAAACGTTTATAGCGATCTTTAGTTTAAGTTATTATAAAAATATATATTACAAACACACACACGTATATATACTTACATATTAAAAAATATATATTTAAAAGAGAGAAAAGAAAATTGTAAAAGAATTTACCGCTACCGCAATTTAAATAAACAAACATTTTTGTAAAGTAACGTCCGTTTTTCGAAAACGACGCACATGCAAAAGTAAAATGTACAAAAATGTCGTTTGACCGCCCAAGGCATATAGATTATAAAGCATAGGGCGCATTCGCATAATACCGATGTAAAGTGTTGATGGGAATTGCACAAACGATACTTGTCTAGCAATTACCCGTGCTATAATCGATGCCGCGTTTCATTTCGTGACAATTGTACGATGTAGGCTCAAGAGTACTGCGGTAATAAAGTGTAAATCCGAGAAAAAAAAAACAAAATATTTTTATTCCTTGCTTCCATTTGTGATTCCGACTCGATTCGAAATTTCTTTTGCGCGCAGCCTCGTCATCGGTATAAACTCGCGAATATATCGATGACGATGAATTGAAATATCTGAGGTGTAAAAGCATCTTTTTAGCACGTACATTTTTTTTCTGGCTACCTTTTTTTGCTCGGTTTGATCATTAACGAAGATCGTTAATCCAAACATGGTAAACGCGGTACGATTGCGTTTTACACAATGAAAAAATGGATTCCAAAACCTAGACCGGTCATGTAACCAACAATGAACAGTTACCGGCAAATTTCGATCACTCACGCGGACTCGAGCACGAAGCTTGCGTCTTCGCATCGCAGCAGACACGTGAGAGTGTTTCACGATAAACAAGGGTTTTTTTATTGAACAAAGGTAACAATAAAATTGTATCATTGATCAAACTGATTCAAATATTTTATAAATAACCAGTCGGCGGAAAAATCCGATGATATTTCGCAAAAGCGTACTAAAGATTCGTCTAAGTTGGCATATTTCTTCATAACCTCAAAATTCTTTTGTAGCTGGCCCATGCAATGTTCGATAAGCCGACAAGTTTTAAATCAGAATATAACACTCGTACGATAAAAGAAATTCTGCAGTTGTTCTTCAATGAAAATATATGAAAAAATATTTGCCGTGAAAAATGTTGCATAGGTTATGATAGCTCATATTGCCCAAACTCAACTCGCAGTGTTGAGAGGAGATATACACCTAGGAGCTGGACAAAAAAGGTCATTTGTGTGAATTTTTTCAAGGAAAACTATTTGACATTTCGGATTGGGATTTTAATAATCTAAAAGTATATACATTCAAAAATATGTTTAATTTTCTTTATTTAAAAATATCAAAAATATACAAGGATTATTGTATGATACTTGGAGCATCGTAAAAAAATCTGCGTATACGGTACCCACTGCGTTTCTTCAAAAATCTGAAAAAAAACCAGATTATTAAATTAGATACTATAATCTAGTACTTGTCATAGCGGATTTTGAAAATATCGATTTATGACAAAATGGCGGATGTTTGAACATAAATTGTAATTTTTGGGCCAAAAATCAGTTATTATTTTGCCTATAAAACAAAAACTAAATAACGGAAAAAAAAATTCTATGACAAGTACTAGATAACGGTGTATAGAATAACCACAAAAAACCTCAAGGCAATCGGTGCATTGGTTTTCAAGAAATTTTGGGTACCGATTTGAAAAACGTGGTTTTGATAAAAACGCGTTTGAAAATTTGGGAATGAATAAATCATGAAGTTTGTCAACTTACATGGAATCATCGATACCAGGCCCATAATGTAGGTCTTCTACAGTCGATGGAATGTTCAAAGCTTCTAAATCGATTTTTTCTACCATTTAGGTGTATATCTCTCCTTAATATCACGGTGTTGAAAAGTTTCTATTTGATTAGCCAATGAATAAATTTACATAATAACCTGTGAGAGCGTACAGTTTGTCGAATAGTATTAAATTTAGCAGATAGGTTTCAGAGCATTGAAATGAGTGCAATTCATGAAATATTATCCAAACCAGATGACTTTGAAGAGTTTCCCTCGCGGAGGCAAGAAGCCTGTCGCAAAGGCGAACATCGGCCTGGTAATTAGAACTGTAATTTTTTCAACTACTGAACCGTGTACTAGAACGTTTCTTCACCCATCGTCTTTTTTCCAGTCCTTCAACAAAAAGTATGCACCACCAAAGCCAAAGAAGCATCGCGTCAAGAAGTCGACGGAAAATGAACCGCTCGAGGAGGAAAAAACTTACATATCCGATACGGCGGAATGTTTGACGTACTCAAGTCTCAGAGAAGGAATGGTCGTGCTCGGTAGAATACACGAAACCACCGAATATGACATGATCGTGTCGTTGCCCGGCCGTCTTAGCGGCAGAATTCAAGCGACCGACCTCGGCGCTTCTTATACGACTCTCCTGCGCAATGTAGTCAACTCGGACGATGGGAAAGTCGATGGATTCAAGCCGCTTTCGGAATTGTACCAGCGCGGCAAGTATGTCGTGTGTTGCGTCAAGAGTGTGAACTCTGCGGAAAAGTGGCGAGTCTCATTGTCCCTTGAGCCCGAACTGATAAATCAGAATTTGGATTCGACGAAATTGAGCAAAGGTTCAAAAATCGTGGGAACGGTAAGCAGTATCGAGGACCACGGTTACATCATTGATACGGGTATCGACAATTTTCGAAGCTTCTTGGCCCGTAAGGATATCGACGAAGGGGCTGAGTATTGTGAGTCATGAATGAAATCCATTTTTTTTTCTCAAAAATTCACGTAACAATGTACACCGACTTTGTTTCATTTTGTTTCGTTTACTCTAATAAGATTCAGAGAATAAAGAAAAATACTGCACGTATCCGGTAGAAAAAAATTGCGTCATTTTCAAAACTTTCGTACAAGCAAAATTCGTTGCGAGCGACTTTGGAATCTTTCGGGAGAAATAAAGTTTGGTAAATAACAGCCGGACCAATCCAGCTTGCAGACTCTCGTTTATTAACTGGTTGAAAAGAAAACTAACATATTTTGGTCCTCAGATCCGGGAAAGCAGTTGTTCTGTGCGGTAAAGAGCGTGAAGATTTCGGACAATTCGACGACCGCGCAGCTAACGACGAAATCAAAGCACGTTGCGACGGCTATAAGAAACAACGAACAGTCGTTGGATGGTCAGATTCCCGGTACGAAATTCCTTCTCAGTGTTGAGAAAGTCTTGAAAAACGGTCTCCGGGTGTCGTTCAACAACGACAACGTAGGCTACGTCAACAGATTTTATCTGGACGACGCACTCGAAGCTTACCAGTGCGGTAGCACAGTGCACGGAGTTCTCATGTACGTAATGCCAACATTGAAGTTCGCGTACTTCACGCTTCTGCCCTCGGACGAGGGCAAGGAACGTTTGAACGTCGGCGACTTGTTCGAGAAGGCAAGAGTATCGTTCGTCGCTTCCAAGGGCGTCGTAATGATGCTGGAGAAGGGAATACGAGGTTTCGTTCCGTTTCGACGTACCGACGTTCCTTACGAGAAGATAGCGTCGAAATTCTCGATCGACACGACTCACAAGTGTCGGGTTTTGGCTTACGATTTGTTCGAGCAAGTGTACGTTTGCACGATGGAGCGTGAGCTCTTGAAGGAGAAGCATTTCGCAACCTCGAGTTTGCAGCCTGGCGAACGTTTGCGCGTTGAAATCACGAAGTTACAGCCGGAAACGGGTTACCTCATGGTAACCGCTGGAAGAACCAAAGGATGGGTGCCACCGGAACACGTGAAAGATCCAGAAATCGCCAAGAGCAAGGAATTCAAGGTGGGCGACGTGGTTGAGGCGCGTGTACTGGGTCGCGACAAGAAACAAAAGGGCGTCCTGTTCACACTGAAGAAATCCCTCGTGGAGAGTACGTTGCCGGTTCTACACGATATCGTTGATGCCAAAGTCGGTACCGAACATCACGGGACTATAGTACAAATCACCGGTAAAGGCCTCCTCGTTCGTTTTTACGATCACGTCAAAGGTTGGGTCCCGGTTCGTTCGTTGGACCAGAAGTTCGCGTCTGTCCGTTGGAACTACACGGTCGGTCAGGTTATACGAGTGAAAATCAAGGACGTCAAACGCGAAACCGAGAAAATAACCCTCGCCGTGTGCACGGAGAATGACGCGGTGACGGAAGACGTGGATTTCGAAATTGGCGAAAATGTCGAAGGCGTCGTTGTCGAAGCTTCGGTCGAGGGGGTTTATCTGAGGATAACGAAGAATCCCGGAGATACGCCTCAAACGGCTTTCTTGCCTGCTGGGCACGTGTCACCTTGCGAAGAAGTAGGCAGTTATTTGGCGGCTCGTTACACGATAGGCCAGACCCTGTCGGCTCTCGTATTCGCCACTAAACCTCGTTTTCTTCTCTCGCGAACTTTCGTGCCCCGCGTGGAATATCGAAATTTCAAGACACTCAAGGTCGGCGATTGTCTTCCTTGTTCGATACACGAGATTAACGAAAACGGCTTGAAGCTCGCTTTGCCGATAAAGAATTTCAACGCGTACGGGCACGTGACGAGATGCACGCTCGTCCCCGACGACTCCTTGCGCGCGAATCAAATATTATTCGCCCGTGTCACGATGATCGATCGCAAGGCGCACAGGATAAATCTCGTGACGTCGTTGCACGGGGTATGGCAAATCGGTGGATCGCAACGCGAGAACGATCTAATGGCGTCCGTGGACGTGCTGACCCTTCATTTTGCGAAATTGCGCGAACTTGCGGATCACGATTATTACAAGAGCAAAGCGATCTCCCGATTGAACATAGGCGAGAGAGTCAGGGCCGTCGTTGACAAAGTCACCGACCACGGACTCGTGTTGAAATTGGACAACGGCTCGTTGGGTACGGTGAGAAAAGATCATTACAAGGGCACGATAAGACCCGGCGACACCGTTAACGGCACCATTTTGTGGATTAATTACGTACACGAGCTTGCCGAGATAACGCTTTTGCCGAAGATCGTTAATTCGATAAGTACGAAACAAGCGAAATTACCGAATGTATCGATCGAGACGCAATTGCGAGGTGAGGTAGTTCTCGTCACGAGTTGGTTCGTTCTCGTGGCTCTCAAGGGCGCCGGCAGAGGTCTCCTCGCGGCTTTACCCGCGAGAAGGCATCTAAACGACGTTCAGCCGGTACTCGCATCTTACGCCATTGGCAAGAGAATCCGATGTTACGTCGTGCTGAATCGAACGGAGACCGAATTGTTGCCCATTTGCTTGGTCAAGGCCGCGTTCGAGGTCGAAAGGACGCCCGAGATTCCCGCGAAAAAGGATCTCAAAAGAAGAGCAGACGAGAATCAAGAGAATACAACACCGAAGAAGAAGAAGAAGAAGAAGGAAGCTGAATTGGCAAGTCGTCTCGAAGATAAATCGCCCAAGAAGACAAAGCGAACGAAGGGTAATGCTCATGGAGAGACAAAACCGGAAGTGCCCCCGATACCGAAAGTGGAGAAGCCGGTAGAGGAAAAACCGTCGAAAAAGAGAAAGTCGAAGATAAAAACGACGTTGGAATCGGGAGAAAAATCGGCGCTTAAAAAAACGAAACGGCAAAATTCGGAGCGTGAGAAGAGCGAAGAGAGTAAAGAGGAAACAATTATTCCGAAAGAGAGCCCAGATTCTGCTTATTCCGAGAGCGACGATGACGATGAAACGGCGGAAAAAACCGTCGGGCTTTCCGAGTGCGGCTTCTTCTGGGACAATAAACTGGACGAGAATCTTGTTCCGAAGGAAGTTTCGTCGAGTGACGATGAGGATGAAGGCGAGGCGGAGGGGCCGAACAATCAGAGAAGAAAGAAGAAAAAATTGAGCGCTGCCGAGCGCCGTGAGGCGGAAAGGCAGAAGGAACGGGAGATAAGAGAACGCGAGGAAGCGTTGGCGAGCAACGAGGCACCAAACTCGGTCGATCAGTTCGACAGATTGGTTCTCTCGAGTCCCGACAGCTCGATGATTTGGCTCCAGTATATGGCGTATCATCTGCAAGCGACCGAGATTGAAAAAGCCCGTGCCGTGGCTAAACGAGCCATAAAGACAATCAATTTTCGCGAAGAGAATGAGAGATTGAACGTATGGCAGGCATGGCTCAATCTGGAATCGAGATTCGGCAGTCTCGAGAGCCTCAACAGCGTTTTCCAAGAGGCTGCACAGACGAACGACGCGCGTTCCATTTATCTTCACATGTTGACCGTACACGCGGATGCAGGCAGACAGGCCGAGCTCGAAAAAATCATCACCACGATCCTGGGAAAGTTCAAACAGGTGTCCGAAGTTTGGTACGAGTGCGGCGCTGCTTTTCTCAAAATTGGTCTCAAGGAAAAGTCGCGTCATATTATGCAGCGAGCTCTTCAATCTTTGCCACCTCAAGAACGTACGTACGATAAAATATTGCCTGCAGGAGAGATACGCAGAGAGCCGAGCGATGCTCGCTGAAGGTCCCTAAGGGCGTAACAATTTTTCAAATTTTCCTGAGTTATTTCCAAAGATTATAAAAACTAGTAAAATTTTGACGACATTTTGCGGGACTAAAGTCTGCATCTTTGGACTGCAATGGGAATAATATTTTTTTAGAGTTCCGAAGTTTCTTCTGGCACATTTGAGCTCCGAAAATCAGGCAAACATTTTTTTAGGATGCTCATTCAGATATCTATAAACGGAGTCAGCGATAAAATGATTTTGTACAGGGTGTATCTTAACTACTAATTTTCCGCACGTGAGCATATAGGGTGTCTCTTTCCGAGCAAAAAGGCTTTTTTTTAAATGTCGTGCGAGAAAAATTGGCCGAGATATTCATGAGTAAAGTCCGACGCTGAGTAAACAATGGCCCAGTGGTTTCAGAACACACGTTTTTTTTCGATTTTTTTTCAATGATTAATATCTAGTGAGTACAAAAATTCCAAACAAGAACAGCAAAAACCAACCCCCACATTGAATTAAGAGGAGGGTAGGGGTTTCAGCATGAAAAAGAAACACTTGCGAATTTTTTTCATCTATATGGATAGAGCAAATTTATTGAAACCTTTTGTACATGGTTAAGTGTCATTTCAAGAACATTCCGTGAAATTTGTACGCAAAAATATCCACAAACAAGCCGGTGACAAAGCTTTTTCAAGAACGCCTTTGGAAAAACACGATTTGCGGTGTTCACTGTATCTCAGCTAGAAATTATCTGAAATCAAGTACCATTGAAATTTAGTCAACGTATCATCGAATCCTCCCCCCAACGGTCTTGATAATTTTTTTTTTTCATTTCTCAATGTTTGGTGATCATGTAAAGTGAAAAGTGCTATTTTTCACGAAAAATTCCGCCGTTTTGGGGGTAGAAAACCCCCTCAATGTAAAGAAAATCTCAAACTAACCGTTGGGGGGAGGTATTTTATATGTAGAAAGTGTGTACCAAGTTTGAAATAAATCGGTCATGTAGTTTTCAAATGGCAGTGAACACGGACTTTGAAAAAGTGGTTTCGAGAAAAACGCGTTTGAAGTTTTAACTGTCGGCGCTACAGTGTTAGAGGAGCGGGACTAAATAGTCAATAACTTCAAGAGTTTTGCTCTGAGTGACTTGAAATTTTGGGATTATATTCTTGAAGTGTTTAACTATAGGAAAAGACAAAAAAAATCGATTTTTCAAAAGTGCAAAACCCTACCCTCCCCTTAAAAAAAATAAAACTGGTACTTTCATTAATAAATTGAAATTATTGAGCAGCATTATCCGTTTGCAAATAAATTATTCGTGTATGTTATACAGTGAAAAAAAAGAGAATACAAACCCGCACTTGCTTGGACGCCGAAACTACTGTGTCATTGTTTACTCAGCATCGTACTTTGCTCGTGAATATCTTGGCCAATTTTTGTCGCACGACATTAATAAAAGCGTTTTTCTCGGAAAGAAATATCCTATATGCTCATGAACGGAAAACTAGTAGATAAGATACACCGTATAGTAACTAGCTGCCGTACTGACTGTTCGCTCGCACATGTTTACGCGGTCAATTTTTGTACTGCACGTCTCACATTTTTGTTCACTGCTCACCTCCCCCCCCCCCCCCATAACCTACGGTACTCCGTGATGGTACGTAGCTTAAGGCGGGATATACATTTACAACGATAAAAAAATCGATTTCTTTTTTTCTTCTCTAAACGATATAACTATATATGTAGAATATTTTCCTAAAGTTTCAAAGCGAAATTCGAAAAACTTTAAACGTTACGGCCCGTCAACGCTGTGCCTCACCGCTCGGATTCGGAGCGGGCGTGAACTTCAATCGCCTTCGTCTCAAAACTCCATTATCGAAATTGGCGTGCAGGATTACTCAAAAACTATTAAGCCGATTGAGATGAATCTTGGTAGAAATATTGATAATATTAGTACTTTCTACTTGACGAGAGTTGTATTTGAAAAATTCGAAAAAACTACTTTTTTAATCCACATTTTACAGAAATGTTGCGTGAAATTATATTTTTTTTGTAAACGCGTGCCATTTTCTTAAATTTGCATTTTCTTCATTTTAATTACCGTCACATAGAAACTATACATGTTCTGACTGAAAAAATGTTTGAACTTTTTTGCAAATCAAAGTCTACGGGAAGCTAGACTGCACGCCGATTCGCAACTCCCGCGGCGACCTTGCTGTAACACTCTGCAACAGCTCCGTTATTTTAATGATGAATTAATTAAAAGAAATTGTTTTGTATACTTAACTATACTATTACAGTATACCTGAAGTTTGATAATTGTAGAATAATTATTTCTTAGTTTAAAAAATCCCTCAATATTGCTGATTTTTTTCTCTTCAAATGTATATCCCGCCTTAAAACCTGCAGCGGGAAATGCACTATACACTGGTGAAAACCTCATCCAAATCGGACCATTGGTTCCGAAGTTTATCGGATACAGACAAACTGACAGATTCTTCCGTTTATAAGTGTAGAGATACACATAATGAAATAAAAATGCAAAAGAGAATTTTTGTTACATTCCAACGATACAAACTTCACTTACGTGAATTTAGTGATGTTCAAAAATTGAACTTCGCAAATTGAAGATCATCAAATTCATAACGTAAGACGAATCTGTGATGAATTTATTTTTATTGTAGTTGATCGTTGATCAGTAGAAATAAAAATGTTTGTTTGACCCCCTTAATGAGTATTCCCGAAGTCAAGACTGTCCTGCCCCCGAAAACACTAGATCCACCACATTTTATCAGAATCCATACTCCCGTTTTCAAGTTAGAATGTTGGTTATTGAAATTTCAATAGGTATGCAACGGAATGTGTTTATTATTTTTTTATTTGTTCTATTTAATTATTATACAAAACCATTTTTTGCTGATTTGAGTTTTAGATCTTTAATAAGAATCCTAAAAACGTTCGAGGGATATTCGTAGCCTGAATTTGCAAAAAGAATTGGCCAATTCAAAAAAATATTTCTTCCATTGCATTCTAACAACTCAAGTCTCTGCCACAATAAAAGTGCACAAATGGCCTCTCATCAATTGAATTAGTGTGTATGTTGAAACTGACAAATGTTTAACTATTGCTCGTTTATGTCAGAGCCTGAACAGGTTTATTTCTCTAACGAGGTCGTCCCGTGTGACAGCTATTTTTTTTCATAAACCAGTAAAGCACACCATCTTCGAATTTTTACCACACATTTATAAACATTTTTACAGTCCCTCAAAATGTTATCAAACAAAAATGAGTTGAATCGACTTTACACCGTTCAGAAGATACTTTATGTGAAATAAGTTAGTTGGCGGCTGCCCTGATACCAGAGGTTTTGCTCATCTGAAATAAAAAATCTAACGGCCATTCAATTAGTGTAGACCTGAGGCTGTCGCCGCAACTAGCGTAAAGTAAATATATTGAAAATTTAATTTTTGGCACGGTTTTAAAAGTCAAGTTTCGAGTTTCGTCATTTTTTTTCGACTTTCTTAGCTTAAAAAACCTATAGCAGATATCAGAAATATTCTAGTTCGGGTGAGAACCATACCAAACAAATTTGAGCCAACTCCGCTCAATAGTTTTTGAGATATCATGGAAGCCAATTTGAAAAATACAGTTTTGAAAAAAACTTCAAGTACGATTTCCACAAAGAAAATGTTGGCTCACCATTAGTCTGCTATGCCTGGTCCATATAAAACCCACACATTTTTTGCAATTTGTGCAAAAAAATTTTTTCGATTTTTTGGATGCCACATGGGATGACCGCCTTCAGGTAGTCCTATTGCCAGGCTTCAATCCTTAGGATTTTCATAATTTTTTTTGAGCCCCCCTAAGTATGTTAATAATCGTCTCTGTTAAATTTCGGGGTCGTTTATCGACCTGATTACAGAGAAAAGAAATGTTAAAATTGCGTATTTTTGTGATGGAATTCCGAGACGACATACAAAAACTCAATTTGCGGTCGCTATAAAAGTGTCTATAATAGTGAAAATCCGTCAGATTGTTAAAAATAATCAGATTTACATACTTAACACTTGTAGTAATCCAGTGCTCTGAGAAAAAATTACGCCTATTGACCTAATTTTTATGTAATATCAAGTTTAATTTGAACTTCCGGTATTGGATTTATTACCACTTGCTACGATAGAGAGACTCACTCATTCGAAATTCCGCACATATTTCATTTTTAACCGAAATATTTCGCCGACACAAATCTTCCACGCTTTTTACCAGTCATGGCCCGAATACAATACTTTGTATTTCCCGCACCTGACATTGCTTTGACAGATCCACGTTGAAAAGCATGGAGGTTAAACCAGCTCGCCTGGTTGAGTGAAAAGGAATGGAAATAGAACCAATATTGCCAAATATCAAACCTAGAAATACTGCGCGAATCGTTGGAATAACTATTTTTTCATTTTTCTAATTGAATGTAAACATTAATTAAACAGTGTATACATGGAGAAATAAGTATATACACATTTTTTTTGCATTGGTTAAAAATATGAATTGTACAAGTCTCAAGTATGATCAGTGGTATGACTAGTGTGAAGCGATAGGACTACCTTAACGTTCATGGGTTGCTCGGCTCGTTCGACCTTGCACAGATCAGATGAAAATCCCAGAAATTGTGAACTTGAATGCGATTACTTTGCAGATGTCAATTTGATGGTGAAATTACTTTGCAGATGTCAATTTGATGGTGAAATTCGCGCATTTGGAGAACAAGTACGGCGACAAGGAGAGAGCAGAGACGCTGTTCGAGCAAGTGTTGACCTCCTACCCGAAAAGGGTTGACGTATGGTCGTCGTATGTCGATGCTCTCGTTAAATCGGAAAATTATGAAGCAGCCAGGTAAGCACAGCCATCTGCGATAACTGTATCGTATCACCGTGTGATCCGCCTCTGACCATTTTCTTTCGTCTCATTCCGCAGAAAAGTACTGGAGAAGGCGGTCGTGCAAATTCTGCCGGCACGTAAGATGAAAACTCTGTTCAAGAAATTCATCGATTTCGAGAAAAAACATGGCACCCCCGAGGGTGTATCCCACGTGCAGGAATTGGCTCTGAAGTATGTCGAGAATGAATGTAACAAAGATCCCGTTTAGATTCTTTACCACCAAGGTAAAATCAACGAATTTGCGTTCGAAAAGAAAATGAACTGTCGCAATGGATGGATATATATTTTGTAATATATCAAACGACGTGAGAAAAACGACACTTTCGAGAATAGACAAATAAAATATGATTTATTTGCATGTAGGTATAACACCTATTGCGAATAGATGACGCGGCCTTTTAAGCGAAGTTTTTACATATTTATGAACCTTGTGCCATAAACTTTGACGATCCATCTCTTAATCATCTCCCCAATTTTGCTGATGATTTTCCTCAGTATCGTGCATGGCTCGAAGAAGAGTACCATGGCTGTTACGCATATGGAAAACCGTGAAAAGTCAGGGAATTTTGAAAATTCTCTGGAATTTCTCCAGACTTTAATTTTTGCAAGAAATACGAAAAATGAAACCGGCTTTTGATATTTATATTTTTTTTTTTTTTTTTTATTGGTTTTTTCCTTAGGTACACGCTTTTCGCGTTTGTTACCTATTCTTCCCCACATTATGACCGTTCTTTCCTCTACTGTGTTACTTCCTTTTTTCTCCATCTTCCTCTCTGTTCCCCCCTCTTGCGGCCGCAGCCGACTTCCCCCTCCATATTATATTCATCATGACATTTTCTGTCATGGGTATAGGGAAACTGCGGAAAACCTATACCAATACAGCCGGTCATCGAATTCGCCCCCCGGTCGTGGAACTAGTCTTATTTCGCCGCGAAATGCCGAAGAAAAACATTTCACGACGAAATGTACGCGACCGGGATTCGAACTCGGGACCTCCCGGTCCGCTGGTTTAGTGGCGAGCACGCTAACCACTAGACCATCGCACCGGTGCTTTTGATATTTATATTATTCTTCATTACATACCAAAAAAAGTTATGACAGTGCCAAACATAGAAAATTAGAAAAAACTATTTTACTCTAAAGCTCTATTTGCATTCGATTTGTCGATACACAATCACACAATTATTATTGTAAATAAGTGTTTATATTTATTTTTTATTTATTGACAAACGACATAAACATTTATGTTTATAATAAAGAACAGGTTCTGTATTTGCTTGTAATGTAGTTTTTCTTTACTTTACAGTGTTTATATTGTTTTTCATGTTTCAGTTTGAAAAAAAAATGTATGTCAATATTCCAAATTGTCATATATTTGATCTCAAAAAGATTATATTCTTTATTTAACCCGAACATCCTTGGAATAATTGCTAAACCGGTGGGGGAAAATCTGGAAAAGTCAGGAAAATTCTGAGTCAATAATGCGTAACAACCATGAGTACCTTTCTGACAACCAATGTCGTATGAAAAGCGCTTTCCAAAGTTAAAAATAACGCGAGCGATGTTCATTTAAGGATGTAAGGATGCAGGAGTCTTACGGAAAATCGACCATACCCATACGAGAGGATGTAGCTAGATAGATTCTTTATTCCTCATCATACAACGCTTTGCGCTTTTTTTACTCCACTCACATAATTCCACAGATGGTCTTATATACTAGTCCTTATGTCTTATGTCTAAAGCCACGAAAAATACTGAATTTCCAGATCCCTCTTTTTACAAAAAAACTTTGTCTTTTACAGCCTCTTTCGTCACGCCGCTAGTTTACCTTTTAAAATTATTTACCGCAGTCTATTGTTCTTTTTTCGCTAGCCTACCGAATTCCCTTGTGCAGTAGCCGATTTCCTTGATTAGTCCCTCACTTAAGCGGAGATATACACCTAGGAGCCGGAAAAAGGTCATTTTTGTGAATTTTTTCAAGGAAAACTATTTGAAATTTCGGATTGGGGCTTTAATTATCTAAAAGTATATACATGCAAAAATATACAAGGATATTGTATGATCCTTGGAGCGTCGTAAAAAAATCTGCGTATACGGTACCCACTGGCGTTGCTTCAAAAATCATCTGAAAAAAAACCAATAAAATTATTAAATTATATACTACAACCTAGCACTTGTCATAGCCGATTTTGAAAATATCGAGTTATGACAAAATGGCGGACGTTTGAACATAGTGATTTTTGGGCCAAAAATTAGTTATTATTTTGCCTATAAAACAAAAACTAAGTAACCGAGCAAGAAAGTCCTCGAGTGCAAAGGGTTAAATGTTTCAAAGAAGTCATCAATAATTCACATTGAGATGGCTGGTACAGATGTCCTTGATATCGCGATCTAGGATGATTTCCACGTTCCGATCTTTCTCGATCGCGTACGTTCACGCGGCAAGATTTCGAACGTATGAGAATTCGCGCGTCAATGAATGCGCATGCGCGAAACATTCGCACCAACTCTCCTCCCACTCGAGCGCCCCTCCCGCATGACGCCCGCATGCACGCCGCGGTGTTCCCCAATCCGAACTGAAACGACGCGCGTTCCATCCAGTACTCTGAGTGTTCACGTTTCAGCCAAGGCATCCTCGTATAACCGTATACGTAGTCGATGGCATCTTTTTTTTTTTTTTTTTTTTAATTTTTTTCCATCTCGATGCTCAAACATGGTCTTACATCGTCGGCGATACCTTAGCGCGGAATGTAGTCCGAGCGTGCGCGCGTGTGTGATTGAATAATGATCAACAATGGGAAAATTGGTATTATCGTAACCGTGAAATTCAGTTGTCGCCATATTGTTTGTCACGAGTTCGTGGGGTGAAACGCAGCAGAGCCGCAACTGTGCAGAGGCATTTCGTGCTAACTAGCGCTGTATTGCGACGTCAGGTAAATATATATATATAATATACATAATGCATCGAATATATGACTAGTGTCACTAGCATTTCCGGCTGAAACATTATTCGCTTCCGCGAAAAATCACATTAGAAAGTACACACAGAGAAGTGTGTACTAGAAATTGAAGATACAAAGAGGATTCGTGCCGAAGCATTCCTTCATAAATGGCGGCACTGTACTAACGCGCCATAAGAGGCGACAGGCGAAAGGGAGGGGAGAACATTAATAGAAAGCTTGGAGGAGCGGTGTAACGTAGCAGACGAAAAGAAGTAGAAACGGAAAATCCTCTAAGAGGGCAGACGAGAATTGGAAAATAGCGGGATTTCGTTTTTCCATACGAAGTAAGCGAGAGGCAAAGCGAAAGTGGCGTAAACGAGTACTGGAATTATTAGGAACGTAGGGAAAGTTCAACCGACGATAAACCGGAAAAAGTAGAGATACATGCAACGAGTAGAAAAGTAGAGCAGACGGGAAGTAGAAAAGGAGAAAACGTGCGAATAGCGAGGTAGGCAGGCGGGCGAGCCGTATCAAATGACTCCGATGAACCGGAAGTAAAGTAAACAACGGGAATAAGGACGTTCTTCCAAATATAGAGAAAAGAGTAATGAAGGTAAAAAAGTAAGGCTGCGTAGTGGCACTAGTAGTACGTAGTACTTGCGCCTGATCGATCCTATCGACCGCGTGACTCGTAAAAAATATAAAAAGAACAAACGCGAACATTGCTGTTTAGTCGCACGAGCCCATGAAACAAAAGTAGTTTCAAACACGAGGCGAGTGAGTGAATTTTACTTTTCCTCATGGCCCTTTGCAGAAAAAATTGCGATCAGCCGTTCTCTCTCGCTTTCATAAAAATCCGAAATATTTATTCTTGCGTGCGCGCGCGCACGCGACTCCCCGCCGCCCGTTTCCCTCAGCGGCGGTTCGCTCGCATGACGTCATCGTAGTAAGAGTCAGTCGGGAGATGGATCGCGAGGGAGAAGCAGCAGCGACGAGCTGGCATCGAAGTGCCGCTGCTTTTTCTCATTTATTCGGCAAAATATAAAAATCACGGGAGTACACGATAAAGAAGAAAAACGAAACGAAATAAGACCCGGTCGCGAGCGTTACTAACCTCCAAAATTTCACGCAGCACCTTCTACTAAACACGAATGCAAAATTCATAAACAGTCAAGAGAGTAGAAACGAGACTTGTATTTTATTGAAGCTACGATTTCGGAATTAGTTCTCGTGCCGGAAGGATTGTGTGATCGTAACATGCGGCGGTAGAGAGGAAGACAAAACGGGCTTTTTTTGTTGCTTTCTACGAGAGGTAAGCTTTCTCGCGTGTGGAGCATTTTAGTCGGACAGTCACGCGGCCTAGCTAGCATAGCGCAGCGAAGAGAACGCTTGGCACACGCCGCCCGTTGCTCGACAGTTTTTTCCACACATTGCGTGGGCGTATAGGTTATGCGCATAGGTTATGGGACAAGATATTGTATGTTCGGGAATAAAACGAAGTTACCTCTTGCGATGGCTCGTCATTATGAAGCTAGTCACATCGAATTCCTTTCCATGAGTATTGGAATCGCACGTCTCTCATTTGTGTCTTCTATTATTGGTGTCGGGGGAAACCTGAACGCGGCTCAATGTACGCCGTTTTCTCGATATTCGTCAAGGTCGGAGCCTGAATTGGATGGTCCGAAAAATCGGTTTTATTTTATTGCGTAAATCGATAGATAAAATATCCAAGAATGTATTTACAAAGTTACAGAGGCCAATTGTAAATATCTTCGAAGATACAAGGCCAAAAGCAGAGAAGAAATTGATATTTCCTTCGATTGAAAACTCTGAAGCGCGTTTTCTCCAGTTTTCATTTTCACGATTTTTCCAAATTGGCAAGCGTGGCAGTAAAAAAAACTAAACGATCTATTGAATCAAACCAAAATTTATTTTCTTCAGTACGAATACCTCTTTTAAGTGAATTAAAAAAGTCGTTGAAAAAGTCTTTTAAGGTAATTTGTATAGCACGTTTAAGTGTTTTTTTTTAAACAAATTCCTTTTTTTTTTCAAATCTCAGAAAAGTTATGATTCCACGATTTTTTCACCTTTTTCTTAATTCACCCAGAATAAAAATACATGACAATTGAAAATTTTATTCGTTTTTGGTTTGCATCAAGAATTACGAGCTGCATATTTCCCGCCGATTGGGGACTACAGTGGCAAAACGCATATGGAATAGGCTGATAAATGTGCAGTCATTGATTGTTTCATGTTGAACTTTTTTTTTAATACATTTCAAATATACATGAAAAGATACCTCAATGTTTACCGGGCAAAAGTGTTTTTCCTTCTAAAAAAATTCCGGAAAAAACGCTTTTTTGGACCTTCGCATTCAGGCTCCTGCCTTAAGGCGGGATATACATTTCAACGATAAAAAAATATGTCTTTTTTTCTTTCTTTAAACGATAGAACTATATATGTAGAATATTTTCCTGAAGTTTCAAAGCGAAATTTGAAAAACTTCAAACGTTACAGCCCGTCAACGCTGTGCCTCACCGCTCGGATTCGGAGCGGGTGTGAACTTCAAACGCGTTTTTCTTAAAACTTCTTTTTTAATCCACATTTTACAGAAATGTTGCGTGAAATGTTGATTTTTTGTAAATGCGCGGCATTTCCTTATATTTGCATTTTCTTTATTTGAATTACCGTCACATAGAAACTATACATGTTCTAGCTGAAAAAATGTTTGAACTTTTTTTGCGAATCAAAGTCTACGGGAAGCTAGAATGCACACCGATTCCCAACTCCCGCGGCGAACTTGCTGTAACACCACAGCTCCGTCATTTTGATGATGAATTCATTTTCAAAAATTGTTTTGTATACTCAAATATACCATTAAAGTATACCTAAAGTTTGATAATTGTCGAATAATTATTTCTCAGTTTAAAAAAATCCCTTGATATTGCTTTTTTTTCTGTTTCAATGTATATCCCGGCTTAAGGGGTCAGCACAGTGCAACGGGTCGAAAAATAGCTGATTTTCGCCATTTTTTTTTCGATTGTCGAAATACGCTAGTCAGTCTGAATTGTTTAATGTCAAATCAAAGCACTCGTGAAGAAAATAAATTAAATTACTAAGCGTTTATTTTTATTTTTTTAACATTTTTTTTAACGGTTGAAAGTGTATTCGGAAAAAAGGAGTTCCCACGGTGTTCACGGTCGTGCCCGTAAATATTATCCGAAACAAAATTTGTAAAAAGATTATTAATCAGTATGAAAGTCGCTATCTAGCTATGGAGTTCTTTTTTACCACAATTGCCAAAATTGCGATGAAAATAAAAAAACCACAATTGCCAAAATGAAGACGGTTTGAAAAAAAGTATCGAATTTAGCCTATTTTTACGACAGTTTTTCGTTAAAAAAAGATGAAGATTTTTAAAAAAGCTTCCATAGCAAGATGAAGAATGGCGTGAAGAATGTTGTGCCAAAATTTGAGACGGATAGCTTGAAAACTCATCCTTTGAGAGTGTACACCGTTTTGAAAAAGGACATTTCGAGAAAAACGCGTTTAAAGTTTCGAGTGCAGAATTTTCAATCAATCGGCGATGCATGTTTATAATCGTCTATATTATCGGATAATGCAAAAAAAATCGAGTTTTTTTAAATTTAACACTGATAATCCCATAACGCTACCGTATGTTCATTGACAAGTATTTATACGCGCTTAAATACCCCAATGACAATTTTATACGGTGATACACGTGTGCAAACGCAAGTGCTTGCGCCTATCTTCCGTTTATGTATAGGGCAAACACGTATGCCGTACGATTTGAATATTCGCTATTTTTCAGTCATAGACATATTAAGGGGTTAGGCTACTGTGGGGTCCCAAAAATTGGGTGTGTATAAAAACAAAAGTCATTTTGAAGGAATAAGTGAGATGATTGACAAATCGTTTGGACATTCGTATGAACATTAAGAAAGTTGCGTATCAAATATTATTAATAAACATTAATAATTAAAGAAGTTATAAACTATGTCGTGGAGGACCTTCAAACGTGAAGGGCTCAATCGGGTAATTGATTTTGGCCATCCGGTTGATCTGAAACAAAACGAAAACCGTTTTTGTCATAGAATAGATAATATTGTGTACGACTTGACGAAGCTTTTTTTTATCGTGATTCAAACACGAATATCGAGGAAAAATGACATTATTTTATGGTGTTGAAGTTTGCATCGTTGGAATGCAACGAAAGTGTTATTGGCATTTTATTTTCCATATTTTTAACATTATAGAAGATCTTTTTTCATAGCTTTATGTTGTAGATAACTAAATAAATGTCTTGAAAAATGTCTGAAGGGTTTTTGTAGAACAATCTGCCAGAAGAAATTTAAGGAATTAAATTTTTTTCGTTGCATTCCAACGATGCAAACTTCAACGTCATATACATCCATTTGGAGATACAGCTTGCACGTTTTCATAAAATGATATTGTAGTTTGCATCGTTGGAATGCAATGAAAATCATTATTCTTTGAATCTACCAAAAGATTTTTAATAAATCTAAACCACGAACTTTCCACAACCGTGCTTTTGAGATACTTTTTGGACGATGTTGAAGTTGGCATCGTTGGAATGCAACAAAAGTCAATCCTTTTTAGTTACTCAAACATTTTATGGGCCATTTGGACTTCAAAAATCACTCAGACATTCTTACGGATTCTTATTAGACATCTGCGATCATAATTTTCCATAGAAAACCGTTGGACAACAAGAAAAATAAGGAAATTAAATAATGGTGAAAGGAAATCATTGCATTTCAAAGATGCAAACTTCAACATTATCTTTGTGGAGACCTACAACATAAGTCTTCTAAAAAACATTACGGGTAATGAAAATATAAGAGAACAACATTTTTTGAAGAATTTTCGTTGCATTATGACAATGCGAACGTCAATGCCATTTGCGAAAAGACATTTTTTACAAAAACACAAAAGAAAAAAAAAAAAATTGCAGCAGGACTGTTCACCGTAGTGCCGTGGGCGATCTGACCGTTCACAAAAACTGCCATAACGCGGTCAATTGTTGAAATTTCTACAAAATCTTCGTTGCAAGTTAAAGTTAAGACCCTAGGCTTATAAAATTACGCAATAACACAATCATATTTTTTATATTTCAAGTTTCTGCTCTATCAACTGAAAAAATCCATGATAGGCATACATATCTGTATCCAAGAATTCCATATATAAATATATAAATGTGTGTGTTTGTGTGTATCACATACGCACACACACGTAAGTTTATCCCGTGTGACGTGTATACGTATTTTAAGCGTATAAAAGCGGTATGCATAATTGTGAAATGTTCTTTCTCTATCGTGTCTGTTTGTGCGTGCGCACATACACGCTGCACACGTCTTTAATTATGAACATATACTATCTACATATCTACTAGCCGATTATCCGCAATTCGCGCGGCTGCACCGCAACACTTCATAACCTTTAGACCATCTACTACTTCCGTTTTCACCCCTTTGAATTTTAAGTACCCTATTCACACACACACACACACACACACACACACACACACACACACACACACGCACGCACGCACGCACGCACGCACACACACACACACACACACACACACACACACACACACACACACACACACACACACTTGATACATTTTTAAAATCGCTGCACATTCATAAAATGAGTTTCACCAAAACTTTGAGGGGTTAGGCTTCTTTAACGACCCGAAGGTCAGGGATATTAAAAACAAGTGAACTTTAAAGGAATAAGTAAGATAATTGAAAAATCGATTGGACATTTATTTGTATGTACATTAACCCTTCTTGATCACACCCTCGGCATGTAACTTTGCGGTCACGTGGGGTCCGTGTGACCCGAGCCATGTTTAAACGATTGCCACGTTGATTCTACAGTTCCAAATAGCTTATAAAAATGCAGGGCGTTAGTTTGAACCTTCTAGAATGTCGTATTCTCAGTATAATATTAACATCGACATTTAAAATGTCGGAAAAAATCGGGAAGTAATCAATGCGTGAAAAAAGCCTTTTTTACTTGAAAAATCATAACATGCGATTTTCAATTTAAAAAAAAATGTAGGTTGATACTTTTGAGATATAATAGTTCAAGGGAAAAAGTAGCTTCCTAGTGGGCGTTTCACAAAAAGGTATTTATTTCGTCATTTGAAGAGGGCCAATTTCGGAGTAAAAACAGAACGATAATCGTGAAAAATGAGAAATTTATTCGCAACTGCAGCACGACAAATTATGAGAACATAGTGTAAACACAATACGTGAAAATATATTTTTACACATTGCAAAATATGTCAAATGAAATATGTAAAAAAATGAATTGTAAAAATATATGTAAAAAATATATTTTGTCGAAAGATGTAAAAAATTAAAAAATATTAAAAAATCGTAAATAAATCACGTTTGTCGCCCACAGTCGACATGGATGAAAACTCTGTGCTCGTCGCACATTCTAAATGGTTTTACGGTTTTCGAGGTAGTATTGCAACGAGTTTTAAATGGCATAGACGGACGTCGTCGAGAATTCGCATTTCGTAGTAATTCATATAAACTTTTTACAAAAAGATATACGTGCAGGTCACATTAGGGTCAAATCGACCCCAGATTTGCTTGTATCGACTACCACAACGAAACTGCTGTCGCGAATCGTCCGAGCCTAATCGGTATTTACAAAGGACACTGCAAAGCACCCTTACAAGGCAGGCTAGCCTCCTTGGCCGTCTGCAACTTATAGTAATTTTGGCTCAGAGCCGCGATTGGGGTCCCGTGTACCCCGTGTGACCGCGTTGATAACTAATGAAAAAAAAAACGCGAATAAGAAGAACGTCGGTCAGTACTAAACTACTATTACACTGAATAAGTGTATCAAATTTCGAGTCAATCCGTTCATCAGATACCGAGAAATAATGTACACCGTTTTTAACCCTTAATAGTCACACTGGGTCCACGGGACCCAGGCCCTTTTTTGACCTGGAATACTGCTCACTAAAATCGATAAATTGGGTTTTGTGGCGCCATCTAACGATAGTTTGGATCTTCAACTTAAGTACCGAGACGGTAGATTTTGAATATGCGTAAGCGTTTCATTCTTTCCTTCCAAATTGCACCTGCGTTGCATAAAATAAATATACTTTTTGAAAAGTCCACAAAAACGGCTATGTCAATTTCGAAGTATATTGTTTCCAGATTATAAAACCATTTTTTTGTCAATAATTACAAGAGTTACAGCAATTTTTGTAAGAAAAGTCATTTTTCACGAGTTGTTTTTTGCATAATTTTTTTGCATATTTATAATTTAATTTTTTATTTCTAAATAATTTCATTGTATTAAACAAGGTTCAAATTATACCACACTATTTTTTATTTCATATCGCTCAATGCATTATTTCATTATTTATAACAATTCAAAAACACCTGGGATTAAAAACCCTAGGGATTAAACAATTCAAAAACACTAGGGATTAAAAACCCAGTTTTGAGAAAATAGCGTTTAAAGTTTTACTAGCATATCTATCGTTGTAATCATAAGTTTACCTTTCAATCTGCGGTTCCTGCACCAACTGTAAGACCTTCCTCTTCAATTTGAGTCGCCTCGAGTGACGAACGAGTGTTTGTCCTATTTACAATAGTTTAACCCCTTCAGGATTCAATCAAATTTATATATTTCAAATAGATAAACAGAACATGCTGAATATTTGTTTGCTCGATATTGTACTCAATAAATGAATAAAAATGCTATCCCAGCTCGTTTATATTTGAAAAATGTATATTGCTTTCTCGATTTGTTATCTCGTACAGAAATCTGAAAAACGTAGGAACTCAGGCAGTTCTATTAAGGGGTTTTCACACTTTAGACGCTAAAAAAGGCTATTTTCGTGAATTTTTTGATAGGTTTATATTATAGATATTGATATAAAAGTTGTACTTCATTGATAAACTTTCAAAATACATTTAAAAAAATTTAATGTATTTGTGTAACCCAAACAATCTTTGAACGCGTTTTTCCCGAAACAACGTTTTTCGACGGCTTGTTGATAAAATCTTCGAAACTACTGAACCGATCCTTATGAAATTTTAACCACATATTCTTTACAACAATAGCTATAGCGCATAACAAGGATTTTTTCAAATTTTGACATTTACTATTTTTTTGTTTTTTCGAAAAATGTCCGCCATTTTGTTATTTTTGCATATATAAAAAATCGTATGATATGCGCTATAGCCATTAACATACTGAATCTAAAGTCGATTGTTTTTTTTTGTTTCGGATGATCTATCTCCGAGATTTCATCAACAGCGCAGACGTACAGTTTTTTTTTTTGAATTTTTTTAAACTACCATTTTCGTCTATAAATAGTGACTTAAATAAATTAAAAAAAAATTTATATGTGTTTCGAAAGTGTATTTATTAAGTATAACAACTTTTATATCAATATCTATAATATAAACCTTTCAAAAAAATTCATGAAAATTGCCTTTTTTTAGCGCCTAAAGTGAGAAGACCCCTTAAAAACATTTTTCACCGTCGATGCAACCTTTGGATATCGCCGCTTATCGTTGCCTTTGAATAGAATCGCGAGTAACGAAGCGCCGCTGAAGGCTGCGTTTTCAAGGTAAACAGTGTATCAAAGTACGTATGTGCTCTTGATTTACAATGGCAACCATTGAAAACATAAACGTACATCTATTGCGTATGCGCAAGCATATATACATTTGTTTACAGCTAAGCCCGAATCGTTCTGCGCCTTCCTCGTTTCCCGACTATGTTTTCAACCGTGGGGCTTAACTCGCGTGTGCTATTTTACAAAACGCGACAGCTTTCTCGTATCGTTGCGGCCAATCGCGAGGTGTATTTTATCGAAACGTCGAGCCAAAAAAAACTTGGCACACCGAGGAACTCGAATCTCGAAAGATCGGGAGAAATTGACGAAAAATAATGTTCGCGATGGTAGCAGTTTATGAAAGTTTAACGTCGTAAAACGACCCTGTGGAGATGATTTTGAATTTAAATGAAAAACAAATTATAGAAAAATAGGGCAGACGCTCGGCCAACATTATTAAATATTTCTATCTTTATTTTGGAAACTCGATGAAAATTAATTTGGTTCAATTGCCCATACCTTTGTGACGGATTTAAGGCGCTACTCTACTGTAACGGAATAAAAAAACGATTTTTAATTTTTTGCATTTTTCAACTCTATTCCATCACAGAATTGATTTCCAATTGCTGGTAAAGTTCATTTTCACTTTGCCGACTCAGTACCGTGGACTTTGATCAATTTTGAAATGGAAATCAATATATTTCTACGAATAATATCGCAAACATTTTTTTTATGGGAACGTCAACCTTTATTAGTCTTTTTATCTTCCAGATTACAATTTAAAATATTTAAAAATAAATAAGAAAAAAAAGAATTAGTCGTGCTCAAAGGTATACTGAGATTGGGGTTACTTAGATACCCCCCTTTTCCTTAATGAGAATCGGAAGTAACCCCATAGAGGAGCATTTTTTCTAAAGAAAAAAAGTCAACGGGATCGAAAGTTACAAAGATTTTTATTATTTTGGAGTTATTTTGATCGAACAAATATTACACCTTTACTTTTTAAAATCAACTTTATTGATAAATAACTGGTATTTTATATTTATTTATGCGGTAACACATCCATAAACTTCGAAACGTTAAACAACTAGCAAAAACAAGTTGTAATACTTATGTCTACCTACGTATCTAAATCACAAAACGAGATCACATTGGTTTCATTAGGAACATGTTTCACGTACCAAATCACACTAATTGGAATACAGAAAATATCAAATAACAATTTGATGTTTTTTGTCTTACAATTAGTGTGATGTGGTACAGAATTGCAGAATTTTCGGTTAAGAAATGTTCCTACCGAACACATTAGGAATATTTCTTAACCTACACTTGAAACCTATAATTTAAAAAATTATCAAAACATGAAAATCCCTGAGTATACTCCGAGACTAGCAATACAGATAATGAGTGGGGTGAAATTGACCAATGATCAATGTTACCCCGTCGAAGTGATCAATGACACCCCAACGAAACAACAAATGTTTTTGAGGTTATGTCACACAACAAAGCATAATGGTGTAGCTTAAAGAGTGAGATGCAGTCAGGGGCATGAAGGAACGAGCATTTTCAATTAAAAAATTTAATAATAATTAAGTTTGATTTGCAAAAGTGGTTACGCAGACTTTTTATGTTATATTTCAACTTGACTTGTACAAATTTTCAAAGAAAAATATTGATTATTTATAAAAATATCGCCATCTTTGTCGGACCTCCTTCGGCATGTAGTGCCGAATGTAGTGCCGGTGACCATCATAAAATTTGACTGGATCATCTGAAATTGATTTAACAAAAAAAAAAAAAAAATCATAAGATTAATAATAAATCTAGTCACCGACAGAAATGGGCGCGCGGTCGGTGTGCGGCCTCGGCGGTCACTGAAGTTAAGCAGCATTGGAGGCTGCCGATACTTGAAGCGGTGACCGCTTGCTCGTGCACTGGTTTGCGCGTCAACCTCTGAGTGGGAGGCAGTTTGTCTGAGTTTCTGATGGTAATACAACTGAAACTCAGCCAAATATAGCCGCCTGTATCGGCTCAGGTTTTCCGCAGTTTCCCTGGGCCCTCGTACAAATGCGATACAGTAGTGCATTAGGAAAGAGCGGCTGCGGCCAACACTCTGGGGGGGGGGGGACTCTGGAACGAATGTAGGGAACTCTAGAAGGATTGTGAATGTCGGAAGGAATGGAAGGAATAAAGGAGGGGATGGTAAAGGTGGAAGGACCCCGTACATCTGAGGAATACATATATATATAATAAATCTAAGTCCTTAATCGAAACTTTTTTCAATTCACAAAATGGCGGCTTCCGACAGATAATTTTCGATTTTCTACCAAAAAATCGCACGTTTATTGTTTAAAAAAAATAGAAATTTGCAACAAAAATGAAAATCCTTCGATTAAGGACTAGTTTTTAATGCTATCAATAAGCACACCAAATTTCATCAAATACATCGAATGGCTTTTGACTTATAGTGGTCACCGACTTGAAAAACATAGTTTCGAGAAAAACGCGTTTAAAGTTTTTCGATGTGAATACGGTATTATATGTTCGTAAAACTTTGAGCTCGATGGATGAAGCTAAACTTTTTTTTATGTATTTTGATCCACTGAATCCGAATATCACATTTTTTTGCCGAAAAGTCGAGCATTCAATTGTTTATAGCCAATTGTTAAAACAATTTTTCAAAAAATTAAAGTTTTTTGGGATAAATCATTTTTTAAAAAATATTTTGGGCAATTTTAAAACGAAAGTATTTTTTATAAAATCTCGCTAAAGTTCATAGTTTTTTAGTAATGCATTTTCGAAAATTTCTGAGAGTTTTCCAATTTTACACTTGATTTATGTATAGAAATACTAATTAAAAAATTAATTACATCGAACCATCAATTCCTGGACCATACAATAGAGCTTCTGCCGATGTGGAAGCTTCCTTAATATCAATTTGTTGTTGTCTTCGAAGCATTCTGCCTTCCACGGTATTATCGTTTGCGCGTTTGTCAGTCGCTATCTGCCGTGGGGACCCGACGCCCCTTCACTAATTTTGGGATATCCCGGGAACTATTCATCGGATTGACTTGAAATTTTCAAGGAATATTTTCGAAACATCACACTTCAAGAAAATGTAAAAAAAATCGATTTTTTGAAAATTCTGACTGCTTCTCACCCCTTAATAAACATCTGACAAGGTGATTGTTACCAAAAACATGTCATTGCAACACTCAACGTGTTATTTTTTTAGTTATTCGAGCATAAAGAATACTTTAAGTACATTACTTACGTTTTTAAAATATTTGTACGGTCTATTAAACCCGTTCTTTCGTGTTGCGTCTGAGTGATGGAATAAAGAGACCTTCAGGTTAGCCAACTGTAAGAAAACCTTCGTTCGCGTTCAGGAACTTCGTAATTTGAATTTAAAAAACAAGACAAAGTTCTTATCCAAGTAATTCCACGAATCAAAGTAACCCCAATCCACGGTACAGCGCTTCAAAGTAGAAGCGCTCGGTGCTCGCGCTTCTTGTACGGCTACCCGCTGCGCGTCCCTGGCAGCTTCTGCGAACAGCTGTTTTCAATGTATACCTAGGTATACACGTATACACGTATGCTTCTATACACTTACCGTATAGTAGTAGTCTCTTCTTTCACTGTACGAGTAAAAGACGCTCTAGCGGTTAGTATTGTATAGTATCGTATAGTAAACTTTAAACGCATTTTTCTCGAAACGACTTTTTCACCTAGCGTTGTTGTTTTCGGAAAAACGGCTTAACCAATCGGGCTAAAATTTTTACTGCATATTCAGCATATGTATGGCTGCCGCCTGAACTACACGGAAAGAATTTCCAAAGAAATTTGACTATGGAATCACAGTAAGGGGGGGACAAACCTATAATTGTCCAGGCTTTTATGGAATAAAACGTAAATTTTCATGGAAATAAGTCCGAATTTACTGTCGTGTGGCGTAAATTTGAAATGTTTTCAAGAATTTTTACTGAAAAAATCAGTAAATTTTACCCGTCTACAAACATTACAGTAAAAAGTTTAAGAAGTACTTGATATCAATGAAATTGTACAGTGCGTATTGGAAAATTTTCGTGTTTTTCGTGAGAATTTTAGAAAGCATGCATACATTTTTCGTACGTCTACCGGAATTTTTCTGTTCTCTACAGTAAAAATCGTCAGGGCTAGGTTGCAGGTCGTATACACGCGATCTCTGTGTGAGCGTGCGTATGCGTGAACGCAAGCTGTGAGTGTGCGTGCGTGTGCGTAAACGCGAGCTGCCGAGTGAGCGCGTGAGCACGTCAGAATGTATCGGAATTTTTACTGAGACTATTGTAAAAATTACGCTATGCGCTTGAATTTTTACATACCTGACGTCAAAATATACCAAATCAGTGGCAAATTATCTTGTGTTCACTTGTCCCCACGTTCAAATTTTGACAGTAATTTTTACCGTGATTTCACAGTAAAATGTCTTTAGAAATTCGTTCCGTGTAGGATTAGTAATGGGCTATACCAGTGTGAACGCTGAAAATTTGGGTGATTTTCGGGAATTTTTTGGAAGAAAAGTACTCCATTAAATATTTCGGAAAATTAAGAATATATTTGGCTATATTTGACCTATATTACATAATTTTTTCATAGAAAAATATTGAGATTCAAGCCACTTATGCGCTGCCTTCGGAGGCGCCAAAAAAAAAGTTCCTCCACTGCTGACATGATTCTGGCCGATTGAGTAGCTGAAACCGAAAAAGGAAAAAAATGTCGTTAAACTGGAAGGTATTTCCTGTACAATGACTTAGGATTTTCGAAAAATATCAAAATCCAACAAAATGACGTAGATATGAAAAGAAGTATTTTTTTCTTGCCTATAAAACGGTCGTTTTTTTCAATGCCAAATCGTCAATTTTCATCCAATCAAAAATATCCTACGTCATTGTAGAGTAAATATATTGAAGAGTACTCAATTCAAATTTCAAGTCAATCGGATAATTGTTCTTTGAGTTACAATGTCAGCAAATTTGAAGTATCTAATTTCGAGAAAAACGCGTTTAAAGATTTAACTATCGATTTTTGCAAGATAAAATGATTTTTACCATAGAAACTGCTAATTACATAGAGGATAATCTTTAAAGTATGAACTGTCGAAAAAGGCAACAAAAAAATACGATTTTTTTAAAGTGTCACACTGGTATAGCCGCTTAAAAAATATTAATTTGAACTTATACTTTCGCCGAAATTATGACGAAAAAAATGTGTTTTCCGAACACTTTTGCAAAAAACAACGACATTTGGTTATTTTGCAATATAAAATAATTATCCTGGTTCGGGCGATAGCGACACTCATACAGATCAAAAATCATGTTGAATTTTTTGTTTCCGATTACTTGGAGAGCGCAAATCATCAACGCCACAATATACTTTTTCCATGCATTTATACGATTATAAATTGTTAAATACACATACATGTACATACAACGAAAAATATTGTTTTTTATTCTGTCATAGTGTATCTTTAATATCGATACATGCAACACTGTTCAAGAAAAAATTATTATTAATAGCTTACTTTTTGATCCGTCACAGTAGAATAGCCCCTGAAGCTACGTAAATCAATCAAACATTTTTTAGGATCCGCATCAGATATGCGCGAAAAATTATCACGGTTTATAATGGAAATCGAGAGATAAATTTGAATTATACGAAATTCTCGTTTCCTTCGAACGGTGCAAACTTTAACACCACTTTCGACCACCGCATTCCTAACTTTCAATTAATCTCGGTTCAAGACAATTTGCACTTAATGCTGCCAATGGTTTTGCTCATTTATATTGTTCTATTTTATTTCTTTTTTCGTAACTCGTGATTTTTAGTAACCGTGCGGTTGGAATAAATATTTGTCGCTAAAAACTGTCGAATGATCAATGGGATCAATTCCAAAACAATCAGGCTAAATTCTGGAAAAACGATTTTTTCCTGTAATTTTTGTGGAGTGCTCTCACTTCGCGTCGTTAAGTAAAAGATCATAGTAGCTTACGAAGAAGTAGGCTTGTGCCGAGAAGTTACAGCGATTAGCGACGCGATTAAACTTGTTCGGCAAAGTTGCCGCAAAGATGTGTCGAACTTTTGAGGTGTGTGAACTGGGAACCCCACTTCTCTCAAAAATAAAAATAAAATATGTTTCCTCTATTATTTAATATGTAGTTAAATGTAGTAGAATTCATTTTATTTGTAGTTCGCAAATAAGATAAGTTTCCGCACTACTCTCATTGTCACAATGAAGAAATTTTAACTCTGTGACCTTGAAACACCCGAAATATTATTTCATTTTAAACTGCATTCAATGTAGTTAATTGTAGTGAAGTTTATATTTCAATCGGCTCGTTGTACGTAGGAGAAACTGATACCCGATTTGGTAAGCCTACGTAGAAATTGTTATTCATTTATTTTTGGAATTTAATTTTTCTAAAGAAAAAATGACTACATCCAATGTAGTCAAGATGGGCGAACAAAAAAAAAATCCAAGATCAAATTTTATAGAATGTGTACAAGATCAAGTAACGGGAGCCTCCTATAATGTTTTGTGGGCACGGTAACACCGAATAAAAAGGTTACTACGATTAACTACACTGAATGTAGTTACACATGGAACAATGTTTCAAGTGGTTTAAGGTTATTCAATGCGAATTCAGACTCATGGAAATGGAATTACGGCTGAAACTCGACTTAATCAAAAACTACAAATATAAAGACTTTAACTACACTAAACTACATTTCCAACAACAGACGAAACATGTGTTTGTCGTTAATTCCGAAGAAGTGAAGAAGAGGGAAGTCCTCTTGTAAGCAACATGAGTGAGTTACATACATTTAAACATTGAATGCGGACTCAGCAGTATTTTACAACTAGTTTATACATTAACCTGGAAAGTTGAAACCCAAATAAAATCTTTCTATTCAAAGCGTGTTTTCTGTTACTCTCATATTGTCAACCTTGGAAGTATTTTGTTGTAGAATTTCTACATGGATTCATATACGCACAATGTACAACGAAAACCGTGAATTACTATAAGCCGTGAACAAACCGAATAACCTAACCGAGAATCGAACCCCAAGCGCCGCTCCGACTTAAATACCAAAAGAGTAGCGCCTAGCCGAATAAGTCCGATGGCCGAACGGATAGCGCACTGCTATCGTATCCCGGACGATCTGAGTTCAAATCCTCGTCTTGTTTTTTTTCTAAGCATTGTTTTGTTATTCTAAGCATCTAGTTAGCTATTATAACCCAACTAAAACTGCTCTCCTAATTTTCATGGATACAGCTACGCTTGGGTTTTGATTGGAGGCACTATGCTCGATCAAGTATCGCCTATGTCCAAAGAACCGATTGAAATAAAAAAGTCACTACAATTAACTACTTTGAATGTAGTTACACATGGAACAATGTTTCAAGTGGTTTAAGGTTATTCAATGCGAATTCAACCTTATGGAAATGGAATTAAGGCTGAAACTCACCTTAATCAGAAACTACAAATATAAAGAGTTTAACTACACTAAACTACATTCCCAACAATAGACGAAACATGTGTTTGTCGTCAATTTCGAAGAAGAAAAGAAGAGGGAAGTCCTCTTCTAAGCAACATGAATGAGTTTGTTTGGGTTTGTTTGTTTGTTTGTGTTTGTTTGTTAAATGTAGTTAAATGTAGTTAAATGTAGTAGAATTCATTTTATTTGTAGTTCGGGAATAAGATAAGTTTCCGCACTACTCTCATTGTCACAATGAAGAAATTTTAACTCTCTGACCTTGAATCACCCGAAATATCATTTCATTTTAAACTGCATTCAATGTAGTTAATTGTAGTGAAGTTTATATTTCAATCGGCTCGTTGTACGTAGGAGAAACTGATACCCGATTTGGTAAGCCTACGTAGAAATTGTTATTCATTTATTTTTGGAATTTAATTTTTCTAAAGAAAAAATGACTACATCCAATGTAGTCAAGATGGGCGAACAGAAAAAAATCCAAGATCAAATTTTATAGAATGTGTACAAGATCAAGTAACGGGAGCCTCCTATAATGTTTTGTGGGCACGGTAACACCGAATAAAAAGGTTACTACGATTAACTACACTGAATGTAGTTACACATGGAACAATGTTTCAAGTGGTTTAAGGTTATTCAATGCGAATTCAGACTCATGGAAATGGAATTACGGCTGAAACTCGACTTAATCAAAAACTACAAATATAAAGACTTTAACTACACTAAACTACATTTCCAACAATAGACGAAACATGTGTTTGTCGTCAATTTCGAAGAAGAAAAGAAGAGGGAAGTCCTCTTCTAAGCAACATGAATGAGTTTGTTTGGGTTTGTTTGTTTGTTTGTTTGTTAAATGTAGTTAAATGTAGTTAAATGTAGTTAAATGTAGTAGAATTCATTTTATTTGTAGTTCGGGAATAAGATAAGTTTCCGCACGACTCTCATTGCAACAATGAAGAAATTTTAACTCTGTGACCTTGAATCAATCGAAATATCATTTCATCTTAAACTGCATTCACTGTAGTTAATTGTAGTGAAGTTTATATTTCAATCGGCTCGTTGTACGTAGGAGAAATTGATACACGATTTGGTAAGCCTCCGTAGAAATTGTTATTCATTTATTTTTGGAATTTAATTTTTCTAAAGAAAAAATCACTACATCCAATGTAGCCAAGGTGGGCGAACAAAAAAAATCCAAAATCAAATTTTATAGAATGTGTACAAGATCAAGTAACGGGAGCCTCCTATAATGTTTTGTGGGCACAGTAACACCGAATAAAAAGGTCACTACGATTAACTACATTGAATGTAGTTACACATGGAACAATGTTTCAAGCTGTTTAAGATTATTCAATGCGAATTCAACCTCATGTAAATGGAATTACGGCTGAAACTCACCTTAACCGAAAACTACAAATATAAAGAGTTTCACTACACTAAATTACATTCCATATAGTAGAAGAAACACGTGTTTGTCGTTCTTTTCAAAGAAGGGATGGAGAAAGGGGTTCTCTTCTAAGCAAATTGATTTTAAATCCGAATAATGAATATGATGAAATCATAATTACTTGAATACTTATAATTAATAGATATTCTATTGTATTTCAAGTATTCCAACGAATGTAGTTATATATAGATCGACTCAGTAAAGGTTATTGTGCATAGAAACCATTGGTTAAAAGTTCTTACCTACCTGATCTTGTATCACACTTCCTAAAAAATTTGATGCATGTTTAATTTTTTCATCCATATTTTCTACATTGAATGTAGTCGTCATTTTTACAAAAATATTAAATATTGAAAAAAAATCAATATTATTTCTTTATGGAGATCGACCAAACCAGGTACTAGTTTCTCCTAGATATAATGAACCGATGAAAATATGAATTTTACTACAATTAACTATATCAATGGTCGTTACATATGAAACAATACTTCATTTGGTTCGAGATCGCTCAATGTGTATTCCATCATTATGAGAACGAAATTAGTGCTGAAACTCGTAATTACAGACTACATATATGATGAGTTTCACTTTACACACCTACATTTCCAATAATCGAAGAAGCATATTTAAGGTAGCACCTCCACAGGAGAGTTGAATTAAGAAATGGTTGAAATTTGACATATATGTTATTTAATACATTATCCAAACATCTGTGCAATTTGAATAAGTTTGACCACCCCAAACCTGAGATATTTACACTTAAAGTTGGCTTGGTTTACACGTAACAAATGCGTTATGATGGGCAAACAGAGCATCATTAATTCTACCGCCAAAACGAAAATTAAGACATTGATGAAAAACGAGGATAAGCTTAGAGTAAGATATCACGAATAATGTGAAAAAAATGAGAATCATTCACCATCTAGTTTCCAAGATATAACCATGAGAAGCCCTCACAATTTTGGTGCAAAGCCTGGCAAAGCTTGACAAAGCCTGGAAAAAAAACAATTCGGGCAAAGCCTGGACAGTCCCGGCAAAAAGTTCACTGCAATAGTAGATCAAAAACACAATATAAAATATATTTTACGGCACGAAATGATATCCATCGTATTATCTACTAGTATCGAGTCAATATTGCGTAGTTTTTAATTTTATTTATTACTTATTAAACCAATTATCAATCTTTTAAACATGAACATGGTATGTAAACTTTTGGTTGCGATTTTCGCAGAGGAACTACCTTAATTCATTCATTTTAAAGAAGTGAGCTTCTACTGTGTATAATATAATTTCAGGGTTGAACAATAAAATAGAATATAGCCATAATTACTTGAATACTCTACCATATTGGAGATTACAAACTATGTCAATGCAACCTATTGGTATTGACTGTCAATAGTCCTTAAGGACGTTGTATGGTGACGGTCAAATTAAAATTTTTGTTTTCAGTTTTTCTTACATACAAAATGGTTTGCGAGCTCATTCATGTTGCTTACAAGAGGACTTCCCTCTTCTTTTCTTCTTCGAAATTGACGACAAACACATGTTTCGTCTATTGTTGGGAATGTAGTTTAGTGTAGTTAAACTCTTTATATTTGTAGTTTTTGATTAAGGTGAGTTTCAGCCGTAATTCCATTTCCATAAGGTTGAATTCGCATTGAATAACCTTAAACCACTTGAAACATTGTTCCATGTGTAACTACATTCAATGTAGTTAATTGTAGTGACTTTTTTATTTCAATCGGTTCTTTGGACATAGGCGATATTTGATCGAGCATAGTGCCTCCAATCAAAACCCAAGCGTAGCTGTATCCATGAAAATTAGGAGAGCAGTTTTAGTTGGGTTATAATAGCTAACTAGATGCTTAGAATAACAAAACAATGCTTAGAAAAAAAAAACAAGACGAGGATTTGAACTCAGATCGTCCGGGATACGGTAGCAGTGCGCTATCCATTCGGCCATCGGACTTATTCGGCTAGGCGCTACTCTTTTGGTATTTGAGTCGGAGCGGCGCTTGGGGTTCGATTCTCGGTTAGGTTATTCGGTTCGTTCACGGCTTATAGTAATTCACGGTTTTCGTTGTACATTGTGCGTATATGAATCCATGTAGAAATTCTACAACAAAATACTTCCAAGGTTGACAATATGAGAGTAACAGTAAACACGCTTTGAATAGAAAGATTTTATTTGGGTTTCAACTTTCCAGATTAATGTATAAACTAGTTGTAAAATACTGTTGAGTCCGCATTCAATGTTTACATGTATGTAACTCACTCATGTTGCTTACAAGAGGACTTCCCTCTTCTTCACTTCTTCGGAATCAACGACAAACACATGTTTCGTCTGTTGTTGGGAATGTAGTTTAGTGTAGTTAAACTCTTTATATTTGTAGTTTTTGATTAAGTCGAGTTTCAGCCGTAATTCCATTTCTATGAGGTTGAATTCGCATTGAATAACCTTAAACCATTTGAAGCATTGTTCCATGTGTAACTACATTCAATGTACTTAATCGTAGTAACCTTTTTATTCGGTGTTACTGTGCCCACAAAACATTATAGGAGGCTCCCGTTACTTGATCTTGTACACATTCTATAAAATTTGATCTTGGATTTTTTTTTGTTCGCCCATCTTGACTACATTGGATGTAGTCATTTTTTCTTTAGAAAAATTAAATTTTAAAAATAAATCAATAACAATTTCTACGGAGGCTTAACAAATCGGGTATCAGTTTCACCTACGTACAACGAGCCGATTGAAATATGAACTTCACTACAATTAACTACAGTGAATGCAGTTTAAAATGAAATGATATTTCGGGTGATGCAAGGTCACAGAGTTAAAATTTCTTCATTGTGACAATGAGAGTAGTGCGGAAACTTATCTTATTCCCGAACTACAAATAAAATGAATTCTACTACATTTAACTACACTTAACTACATTTAACAAACAAACCCGAACAAACCCAAACAAACAAACAAACCCAAACAAACTCATTCATGTTACTTACAAGAGGACTTCCCTCTTCTTTTCTTCTTCGGAATTGACGACAAACACATGTTTCGTCTATTGTTGGGAATGTAGTTTAGTGTAGTTAAACTCTTTATATTTGTAGTTTTTGATTAAGGTGAGTTTCAGCCGTAACTCCATTTCCATAAGGTTGAATTCGCATTGAATAAACTTAAACCACTTGAAACATTGTTCCAGGTGTAACTACATTCAATGTAGTTACACTTGAAACATTGTTCCAGGTGTAACTACATTCAATGTAGTTAATTGTAGTGACCTTTTTATTTCAATCGGGTGTTTGGACATAGGCGATACTTGATCGAGCGTAGTACTTCCAATCAAAACCTAAGCGCAGCTGCATCCATGAAAATTAGGAAAGCAGTTTTAGTTGGGTTATAATAGATAGCTGGATACTTAGAAAAACAAAACAATGCTTAGAAAAAAAAACAAGACGAGGATTTCAACTCAGATCTTCCGGGATACGATAGCAGTGCGCTGCCCATTCGGACATCGGACTTATTACGCTATAGTAATTTGGTATTTAAGTCGGAGCGGCGCTTGGGGTTCGATTCTCGGATAGGTTGTTCGGTTCGTTCACGGCTTATAGTAATTCACGGTTTTTCGTTGTACATTGTGCCTAAATGAAGCCATGTAGAAAATCTACAACAAAATACTCCCAAGGTTGACGATATGAAAGTAACAGTGAACACGCTTTCAATAGAAAGATTTTATTTGGGTTTCAACTTTCCATGTTAATGTATAAACCTTGAAACTAGCTGTAAAATAATGCTGAGTCCGCATTCAATGTTTAAATGTATGTAACTCATTCATGTTGCTCTCAAGAGATTTCCCTCTTCTACCCTTCTTCGGAATGAACGACAAACACATGTTTCTTCTATTGTCGGGAATGTAGTTTAGTGTAGTGAAACTCTTTATATTTGTAGTTCTTCATTAAGGTAAGTTTCAGCCGTAATTCCATTCCCACGAGACTGAATCCGCATTGAATAACCTTAAACCACTTGAAGAATTTCTCCATGTGTAACTACATTCGATGTAGTTAATTGTAGTGACCTTTTTATTTCAGTCGGTTCTTTGGACATAGGCGATACTTGATCGAGCATAGTGCCTCCAATCAAAACCCAAGCGCAGCTGTATCCATGAAAATTAGGAGAGCAGTTTTAGTTGGGTTATAATAGCTAACTAGATGCTTAGAATAACAAAACAATGCTTAGAAAAAAAAAACAAGACGAGGATTTGAAGTCAGATCGTCCGGGATACGGTAGCAGTGCGCTATCCGTTGGGCCATCGGACTTATTCGGCTAGGCGCTACTCTTTTGGTATTTAAGTCGGAGCGGCGCTTGGGGTTCGATTCTCGGTTAGGTTATTCGGTTCGTTCACGGCTTATAGTAATTCACGGTTTTCGTTGTACATGGCGCGTATATGAATCCATGTAGAAATTCTACAACAAAATACTTGCAAGGTTGACGATATGAGAGTAACAGTAAACACGGTTTGAATAGAAAGATTTTATTTGGGTTTCAACTTTCCATGTTAATGTATAAACTAGTTGTAAAATACTGCTGAGTCCGCATTGAATGTTTAAATGTATGTAACTCACTCATGTTGCTTACAAGAGGACTTCCCTCTTCTTCTCTTCTTCGGAATTAACGACAAACACATGTTTCGTCTGTTATTGGGAATGTAGTTTAGTGTAGTTAAACTCTTTATATTTGTAGTTTTTGATTAAGTCGAATTTCAGCCGTAATTCCATTTCCATGAGGTTGAATTCGCATTGAATAACCTTAAACCACTTGAAACATTGTTCCATGTGTAACTACATTCAATGTAGTTAATCGTAGTGACCTTTTTATTCGGTGTTACTGTGCCCACAAAACATTATTGGAGGCTCCCGTTACTTGATCTTGTACACATTCTATAAAATTTGATCTTGGATTTTTTTTTGTTCGCCCATCTTGGCTACATTGGATGTAGTGATTTTTTCTTTAGAAAAATTAAATTCCAAAAATAAATGAATAACAATTTCTACGGAGGCTTACCAAATCGTGTATCAGTTTCTCCTACGTACAACGAGCCCATTGAAATATAAACTTCACTACAATTAACTACAGTGAATGCAGTTTAAGATGAAATGATATTTCGGGTGATTCAAGGTCACAGAGTTAAAATTTCTTCATTGTGACAATGAGAGTAGTGCGGAAACTTATCTTATTCCCGAACTACAAATAAAATGAATTCTACTACATTTAACTACATTTAACTACATTTAACTACATTTAACAAACAAACCCAAACAAACTCATTCATGTTGCTTAGAAGAGGACTTCCCTCTTCTTTTCTTCTTCGAAATTGACGACAAACACATGTTTCGTCTATTGTTGGGAATGTAGTTTAGTGTAGTTAAACTCTTTATATTTGTAGTTTTTGATTGAGGTGAGTTTCAGCCTTAATTCCATTTCCATAAGGTTGAATTCGCATTGAATAACCTTAAACCACTTGAAGAATTTCTCCATGTGTAACTACATTCGATGTAGTTAATTGTAGTGACCTTTTTATTTCAGTCGGTTCTTTGGACATAGGCGATACTTGATCGAGCATAGTGCCTCCAATCAAAACCCAAGCGTAGCTGTATCCATGAAAATTAGGAGAGCAGTTTTAGTTGGGTTATAATAGCTAACTAGATGCTTAGAATAACAAAACAATGCTTAGAAAAAAAAAACAAGACGAGGATTTGAAGTCAGATCGTCCGGGATACGGTAGCAGTGCGCTATCCGTTGGGCCATCGGACTTATTCGGCTAGGCGCTACTCTTTTGGTATTTAAGTCGGAGCGGCGCTTGGGGTTCGATTCTCGGTTAGGTTATTCGGTTCGTTCACGGCTTATAGTAATTCACGGTTTTCGTTGTACATGGCGCGTATATGAATCCATGTAGAAATTCTACAACAAAATACTTGCAAGGTTGACGATATGAGAGTAACAGTAAACACGGTTTGAATAGAAAGATTTTATTTGGGTTTCAACTTTCCATGTTAATGTATAAACTAGTTGTAAAATACTGCTGAGTCCGCATTGAATGTTTAAATGTATGTAACTCACTCATGTTGCTTACAAGAGGACTTCCCTCTTCTTCTCTTCTTCGGAATTAACGACAAACACATGTTTCGTCTGTTATTGGGAATGTAGTTTAGTGTAGTTAAACTCTTTATATTTGTAGTTTTTGATTAAGTCGAATTTCAGCCGTAATTCCATTTCCATGAGGTTGAATTCGCATTGAATAACCTTAAACCACTTGAAACATTGTTCCATGTGTAACTACATTCAATGTAGTTAATCGTAGTGACCTTTTTATTCGGTGTTACTGTGCCCACAAAACATTATTGGAGGCTCCCGTTACTTGATCTTGTACACATTCTATAAAATTTGATCTTGGATTTTTTTTTGTTCGCCCATCTTGGCTACATTGGATGTAGTGATTTTTTCTTTAGAAAAATTAAATTCCAAAAATAAATGAATAACAATTTCTACGGAGGCTTACCAAATCGTGTATCAGTTTCTCCTACGTACAACGAGCCCATTGAAATATAAACTTCACTACAATTAACTACAGTGAATGCAGTTTAAGATGAAATGATATTTCGGGTGATTCAAGGTCACAGAGTTAAAATTTCTTCATTGTGACAATGAGAGTAGTGCGGAAACTTATCTTATTCCCGAACTACAAATAAAATGAATTCTACTACATTTAACTACATTTAACTACATTTAACTACATTTAACAAACAAACCCAAACAAACTCATTCATGTTGCTTAGAAGAGGACTTCCCTCTTCTTTTCTTCTTCGAAATTGACGACAAACACATGTTTCGTCTATTGTTGGGAATGTAGTTTAGTGTAGTTAAACTCTTTATATTTGTAGTTTTTGATTGAGGTGAGTTTCAGCCGTAATTCTATTTCCATAAGGTTGAATTCGCATTGAATAACCTTAAACCACTTGAAACATTGTTCCATGTGTAACTACATCCAATGTAGTTAATTGTAGTGACTTTTTTATTTCAATCGGTTCTTTGGACATAGGCGATACTTGATCGAGCATAGTGCCTCCAATCAAAACCCAAGCGTAGCTGTATCCATGAAAATTAGGAGAGCAGTTTTAGTTGGGTTATAATAGCTAACTAGATGCTTAGAATAACAAATCAATGCTTAGAAAAAAAACAAGACGAGGATTTGAACTCAGATCGTCCGGGATACGGTAGCAGTGCGCTATCCGTTCGGCCATCGGACTTATTCGGCTAGGCGCTACTCTTTTGGTATTTAAGTCGGAGCGGCGCTTGGGGTTCGATTCTCGGTTAGGTTATTCGGTTTGTTCACGGCTTATAGTAATTCACGGTTTTCGTTGTACATTGTGCGTATATGAATCCATGTAGAAATTCTACAACAAAATACTTCCAAGGTTGACAATATGAGAGTAACAGAAAATACGCTTTGAATAGAAAGATTTTATTTGGGTTTCAACTTTCCAGGTTAATGTATAAACTAGTTGTAAAATACTGCTGAGTCCGCATTCAATGTTTAAATGTATGTAACTCACTCATGTTGCTTACAAGAGGACTTCCCTCTTCTTCACTTCTTCGGAATTAACGACAAACACATGTTTCGTCTGTTGTTGGAAATGTAGTTTAGTGTAGTTAAAGTCTTTATATTTGTAGTTTTTGATTAAGTCGAGTTTCAGCCGTAATTCCATTTCCATGAGTCTGAATTCGCATTGAATAACCTTAAACCACTTGAAACATTGTTCCATGTGTAACTACATTCAGTGTAGTAAATCGTAGTAACCTTTTTATTCGGTGTTACCGTGCCCACAAAACATTATAGGAGGCTCCCGTTACTTGATCTTGTACACATTCTATAAAATTTGATCTTGGATTTTTTTCTGTTCGCCCATCTTGACTACATTGGATGTAGTCATTTTTTCTTTAGAAAAATTAAATTCCAAAAATAAATGAATAACAATTTCTACGTAGGCTTACCAAATCGGGTATCAGTTTCTCCTACGTACAACGAGCCGATTGAAATATAAACTTCACTACAATTAACTACATTGAATGCAGTTTAAAATGAAATGATATTTCGGGTGATTCAAGGTCAGAGAGTTAAAATTTCTTCATTGTGACAATGAGAGTAGTGCGGAAACTTATCTTATTCCCGAACTACAAATAAAATGAATTCTACTACATTTAACTACATTTAACTACATTTAACAAACAAACACAAACAAACAAACAAACCCAAACAAACTCATTCATGTTGCTTAGAAGAGGACTTCCCTCTTCTTTTCTTCTTCGAAATTGACGACAAACACATGTTTCGTCTATTGTTGGGAATGTAGTTTAGTGTAGTTAAACTCTTTATATTTGTAGTTTCTGATTAAGGTGAGTTTCAGCCTTAATTCCATTTCCATAAGGTTGAATTCGCATTGAATAACCTTAAACCACTTGAAACATTGTTCCATGTGTAACTACATTCAATGTAGTTAATTGTAGTGACTTTTTTATTTCAATCGGTTCTTTGGACATAGGCGATACTTGATCGAGCATAGTGCCTCCAATCAAAACCCAAGCGTAGCTGTATCCATGAAAATTAGGAGAGCAGTTTTAGTTGGGTTATAATAGCTAACTAGATGCTTAGAATAACAAAACAATGCTTAGAAAAAAAACAAGACGAGGATTTGAACTCAGATCGTCCGGGATACGGTAGCAGTGCGCTATCCGTTCGGCCATCGGACTTATTCGGCTAGGCGCTACTCTTTTGGTATTTAAGTCGGAGCGGCGCTTGGGGTTCGATTCTCGGTTAGGTTATTCGGTTTGTTCACGGCTTATAGTAATTCACGGTTTTCGTTGTACATTCTGCGTATATGAATCCATGTAGAAATTCTACAACAAAATACTTCCAAGGTTGACAATATGAGAGTAACAGAAAACACGCTTTGAATAGAAAGATTTTATTTGGGTTTCAACTTTCCAGGTTAATGTATAAACTAGTTGTAAAATACTGCTGAGTCCGCATTCAATGTTTAAATGTATGTAACTCACTCATGTTGCTTACAAGAGGACTTCCCTCTTCTTCACTTCTTCGGAATTAACGACAAACACATGTTTCGTCTGTTGTTGGAAATGTAGTTTAGTGTAGTTAAAGTCTTTATATTTGTAGTTTTTGATTAAGTCGAGTTTCAGCCGTAATTCCATTTCCATGAGTCTGAATTCGCATTGAATAACCTTAAACCAATTGAAACATTGTTCCATGTGTAACCACATTCAGTGTAGTTAATCGTAGTAACCTTTTTATTCGGTGTTACCGTGCCCACAAAACATTATAGGAGGCTCCCGTTACTTGATCTTGTACACATTCTATAAAATTTGATCTTGGATTTTTTTCTGTTCGCCCATCTTGACTACATTGGATGTAGTCATTTATTCTTTAGAAAAATTAAATTCCAGAAATAAATGAATAACAATTTCTACGTAGGCTTACCAAATCGGGTATCAGTTTCACCTACGTACAACGAGCCGATTGAAATATAAACTTCACTACAATTAACTACAGTGAATGCAGTTTAAAATGAAATGATATTTCGGGTGATGCAAGGTCACAGAGTTAAAATTTCTTCATTGTGACAATGAGAGTAGTGCGGAAACTTATCTTATTCCCGAACTACAAATAAAATGAATTCTACTACATTTAACTACACTTAACTACATTTAACAAACAAACCCGAACAAACCCAAACAAACAAACAAACCCAAACAAACTCATTCATGTTACTTACAAGAGGACTTCCCTCTTCTTTTCTTCTTCGGAATTGACGACAAACACATGTTTCGTCTATTGTTGGGAATGTAGTTTAGTGTAGTTAAACTCTTTATATTTGTAGTTTTTGATTAAGGTGAGTTTCAGCCGTAACTCCATTTCCATAAGGTTGAATTCGCATTGAATAAACTTAAACCACTTGAAACATTGTTCCAGGTGTAACTACATTCAATGTAGTTACACTTGAAACATTGTTCCAGGTGTAACTACATTCAATGTAGTTAATTGTAGTGACCTTTTTATTTCAATCGGGTGTTTGGACATAGGCGATACTTGATCGAGCGTAGTACTTCCAATCAAAACCTAAGCGCAGCTGCATCCATGAAAATTAGGAAAGCAGTTTTAGTTGGGTTATAATAGATAGCTGGATACTTAGAAAAACAAAACAATGCTTAGAAAAAAAAACAAGACGAGGATTTCAACTCAGATCTTCCGGGATACGATAGCAGTGCGCTGCCCATTCGGCCATCGGACTTATTACGCTATAAGCTACTCTTTTGGTATTTAAGTCGGAGCGGCGCTTGGGGTTCGATTCTCGGATAGGTTGTTCGGTTCGTTCACGGCTTATAGTAATTCACGGTTTTTCGTTGTACATTGTGCCTAAATGAAGCCATGTAGAGAATCTACAACAAAATACTCCCAAGGTTGACGATATGAAAGTAACAGTGAACACGCTTTCAAAAGAAAGATTTTATTTGGGTTTCAACTTTCCATGTTAATGTATAAACCTTGAAACTAGCTGTAAAATAATGCTGAGTCCGCATTCAATGTTTCAATGTATGTAACTCATTCATGTTGCTCTCAAGAGATTTCCCTCTTCTACCCTTCTTCGGAATGAACGACAAACACATGTTTCTTCTATTGTCGGGAATGTAGTTTAGTGTAGTGAAACTCTTTATATTTGTAGTTCTTCATTAAGGTAAGTTTCAGCCGTAATTCCATTCCCACGAGACTGAATCCGCATTGAATAACCTTAAACCACTTGAAGAATTTCTCCATGTGTAACTACATTCGATGTAGTTAATTGTAGTGACCTTTTTATTTCAGTCGGTTCTTTGGACATAGGCGATACTTGATCGAGCATAGTGCCTCCAATCAAAACCCAAGCGCAGCTGTATCCATGAAAATTAGGAGAGCAGTTTTAGTTGGGTTATAATAGCTAACTAGATGCTTAGAATAACAAATCAATGCTTAGAAAAAAAACAAGACGAGGATTTGAACTCAGATCGTCCGGGATACGGTAGCAGTGCGCTATCCGTTCGGCCATCGGACTTATTCGGCTAGGCGCTACTCTTTTGGTATTTAAGTCGGAGCGGCGCTTGGGGTTCGATTCTCGGTTAGGTTATTCGGTTTGTTCACGGCTTATAGTAATTCACGGTTTTCGTTGTACATTGTGCGTATATGAATCCATGTAGAAATTCTACAACAAAATACTTCCAAGGTTGACAATATGAGAGTAACAGAAAATACGCTTTGAATAGAAAGATTTTATTTGGGTTTCAACTTTCCAGGTTAATGTATAAACTAGTTGTAAAATACTGCTGAGTCCGCATTCAATGTTTAAATGTATGTAACTCACTCATGTTGCTTACAAGAGGACTTCCCTCTTCTTCACTTCTTCGGAATTAACGACAAACACATGTTTCGTCTGTTGTTGGAAATGTAGTTTAGTGTAGTTAAAGTCTTTATATTTGTAGTTTTTGATTAAGTCGAGTTTCAGCCGTAATTCCATTTCCATGAGTCTGAATTCGCATTGAATAACCTTAAACCACTTGAAACATTGTTCCATGTGTAACTACATTCAGTGTAGTAAATCGTAGTAACCTTTTTATTCGGTGTTACCGTGCCCACAAAACATTATAGGAGGCTCCCGTTACTTGATCTTGTACACATTCTATAAAATTTGATCTTGGTTTTTTTTCTGTTCGCCCATCTTGACTACATTGGATGTAGTCATTTTTTCTTTAGAAAAATTAAATTCCAAAAATAAATGAATAACAATTTCTACGTAGGCTTACCAAATCGGGTATCAGTTTCTCCTACGTACAACGAGCCGATTGAAATATAAACTTCACTACAATTAACTACATTGAATGCAGTTTAAAATGAAATGATATTTCGGGTGATTCAAGGTCAGAGAGTTAAAATTTCTTCATTGTGACAATGAAAGTAGTGCGGAAACTTATCTTATTCCCGAACTACAAATAAAATGAATTCTACTACATTTAACTACATTTAACTACATTTAACAAACAAACACAAACAAACAAACAAACCCAAACAAACTCATTCATGTTGCTTAGAAGAGGACTTCCCTCTTCTTTTCTTCTTCGAAATTGACGACAAACACATGTTTCGTCTATTGTTGGGAATGTAGTTTAGTGTAGTTAAACTCTTTATATTTGTAGTTTCTGATTAAGGTGAGTTTCAGCCTTAATTCCATTTCCATAAGGTTGAATTCGCATTGAATAACCTTAAACCACTTGAAACATTGTTCCATGTGTAACTACATTCAATGTAGTTAATTGTAGTGACTTTTTTATTTCAATCGGTTCTTTGGACATAGGCGATACTTGATCGAGCATAGTGCCTCCAATCAAAACCCAAGCGTAGCTGTATCCATGAAAATTAGGAGAGCAGTTTTAGTTGGGTTATAATAGCTAACTAGATGCTTAGAATAACAAAACAATGCTTAGAAAAAAAACAAGACGAGGATTTGAACTCAGATCGTCCGGGATACGGTAGCAGTGCGCTATCCGTTCGGCCATCGGACTTATTCGGCTAGGCGCTACTCTTTTGGTATTTAAGTCGGAGCTGCGCTTGGGGTTCGATTCTCGGTTAGGTTATTCGGTTTGTTCACGGCTTATAGTAATTCACGGTTTTCGTTGTACATTGTGCGTATATGAATCCATGTAGAAATTCTACAACAAAATACTTCCAAGGTTGACAATATGAGAGTAACAGAAAACACGCTTTGAATAGAAATATTTTATTTGGGTTTCAACTTTCCAGGTTAATGTATAAACTAGTTGTAAAATACTGCTGAGTCCGCATTCAATGTTTAAATGTATGTAACTCACTCATGTTGCTTACAAGAGGACTTCCCTCTTCTTCACTTCTTCGGAATTAACGACAAACACATGTTTCGTCTGTTGTTGGAAATATAGTTTAGTGTAGTTAAAGTCTTTATATTTGTAGTTTTTGATTACGTCGAGTTTCAGCCGTAATTCCATTTCCATGAGTCTGAATTCGCATTGAATAACCTTAAACCACTTGAAACATTGTTCCATGTGTAACTACATTCAGTGTAGTTAATCGTAGTAACCTTTTTATTCGGTGTTACCGTGCCCACAAAACATTATAGGAGGCTCCCGTTACTTGATCTTGTACACATTCTATAAAATTTGATCTTGGATTTTTTTTTTTGTTCGCCCATCTTGACTACATTGGATGTAGTCATTTTTTCTTTAGAAAAATTAAATTCCAAAAATAAATGAATAACAATTTCTACGTAGGCTTACCAAATCGGGTATCAGTTTCTCCTACGTACAACGAGCCGATTGAAATATAAACTTCACTACAATTAACTACATTGAATGCAGTTTAAAATGAAATAATATTTCGGGTGTTTCAAGGTCACAGAGTTAAAATTTCTTCATTGTGACAATGAGAGTAGTGCGGAAACTTATCTTATTCGCGAACTACAAATAAAATGAATTCTACTACATTTAACTACATATTAAATAATAGAGGAAACATATTTTATTTTTATTTTTGAGAGAAGTGGGGTTCCCAGTTCACACACCTGAACTTTTGCAAACATTGCTTGAGGGCGCTTCCTCGTTTGCCGCGATTATTGTGATACAAGGTTAGAGCCAAGGTTGCGACGGAAACACAGTCAAAGAGTCATAATTTTTTATTTTGCATCGTAAATGTATACCTGTATATATATCTTTTGTCGTGCATGAATGAAAAATCGATGGACTTTTCCATGTTATTATTATTACGTTGTTTTTCGGTCTACGCGTTAAGGGGTTAGGCTACTGTGACGACGCGAAAATCAAGATTATTTTTAAAAAATCATTTTGAAGGATTAAGTGAGATGATTGAAAAATCGGTTGGACATTTTTTTGTACGTACACCAACAAAGTTATCCATCAAATTTTATTTAAAAAATAATAATAAAGAGTCTACATCTACCTAGGGGCCCTAAAAAATCCAACTTTTTTCTGGGAAACGGTTGGTGAAAAAGAAGACATTTTTTCTAAAATGTCTTTCCCCTGTAAAGCCCCTGTCTTCACGGTGCACACGATTTTTTATATAACAAAACTATGTTTTCCGAGCTTTTGTATTGTAAAATACATGTCTGCAAGCACGTGCAGAATGTGTATTGTATATGGAAGCTGTATCGCACATGGAAGCTGCATTACACGCGCCGTCCGGGGGAAGGGGGCGGAGCCCTCCGTTGGCACCAAACGTAATTTTGTAATGTGTCAACATATCTTAATATACTATCTTATTAATCATTTATAACAAGGCGTTCACCGTTTATACGCATGAAAAAGCGTGGAAAGCATAATTGCGCTATATTAGAGTACTTTTTAAATGCATTATTATATTTGAATGTACTATTTGTAAAGATAATTTAGAGATCAATAAATATATGTTATTTATCTCGATACAAGTTTATCGCGGTGTCAGGTGAAAGTTACAGCTGTTGCACAGCGGCGTTCAATGCCCGAGAGCGTGACAAATGCAAAAGCGCAAATTTTTAAGACCTAGGCCCTAAAATACCCTTTTTAGGTCCTGTTTACACGCACGAAACAGCGAGGAAGACATGGTTGTCATATATAAAAATATGTTTGGAAAATGCAATTTTTTGACGCACCTAGGTAGATGTAGTCCGTTAAAGAAGTTATAAACAATCTCGTGAAAGGTCTTTGAACGTGAGGGGCTCAACGGTGTACTTGACGTTGGCTACGCGGTTGATCTGGAAAGAAAAAACACAATAAACGAGTTTTTTTTCTTCTTAAATCAGATAATATTGGTTATGAGTTGAACGATATTTAAAAAAAATGGATTTTCTTTTCAATTTTCCAATGAAAAATGACATCATTATTGATAATAACTAATGAAAAAAAATTCAAGTATAAATACGTCAGTCAAGACTAAACTACTATTACATAAGTGCACCAAATCTCTGATCAATCCGTTAATTAGATGTCGAGAAATCGTGTACACCATTTTGGAAAATGCCGTTTCGAGAAAAACGCGTTTAAAGTTTGAATGTCAGTTATATCGGTGTAATCATAAGTTTGCCTTCAATCTGCGATACCTGTACTATATGTTGGACCTTCCCCTTCAATTTGAGTTGTCTCAAGCGACATTCGATTTTTTGAAATCATCACAGTAGCCTAACCCCTTAAAAGTAGGAGTGATATACTCACGAGCAATTGATTCATAGATGACAAGTACTAATAACTGTTTACACGTTAGATCGGTTTTATTGTAGAAACGGTATATAAAAATGTCATTCATTGTTATGTCCATACCTTCGTTTTTACGTTTGTGTCTCGAGCTTTGTCTTGTTATGCCTTTTCCATGGAAACTTTTGGATCCCCAGCCACTCAAAAAGAAAGTAGAGGGGGACAAATCGTTCTCGGGCTATTCGCAATCTCTCTTTCAATGGGTGGACAGGCCAGAGTGAGGCGAAACAAAGTTAATGCTTTCTCGAGAGACGTACGGAGGGTATGAGAGAGAATTATTACGATTGCATTACGATGAACCCCGTTGTTCCCCTTTGACAAACGGGAAATGAGCACGCACGTGTTTCATTTTCCTTGCTTTACCAGCTGGTATACCGTTTGACCTGAAGTACTCTCTGTTGTTTGTATTCGTTCTGCGTAATATGTTGGTGTGTGTGCGTGTATACATATATATAGTTCGTACAGTCAGCCTCATCTGTCAACGATGACGAGACCGCAGCCAGAATACGAGAGACATACACAGAGTTAGAGAGAGACAGAGTGTGTGTGTGTGTGTGTGTGTGTGCCTGTGTGTGAGAGAGAGAGAGAGAGAGAGAGAGAGAGAGAGAGAGAGAGAGAGAGAGAATGGAAGGGAGATTTCCTCCCTTACTCCGAGCTCTGAACCTCTGGCACTAATTTCACGTGCACACGCAACTCACGCACCCGCTTTATCGATCACGTCCTCTTCCTCCTACTTTCCGTCCCCCCATCATTCATCGTGTACAGTTGCTTCGACGCCGTCGAGGAAGTATGCGACAACATCTACAAATAGGTATACTACACGTTCGTAAGACATTCACCGAGGGCGCAGGAGGGAGGGAGGGAGAGAGAGAGAGAGAGAGGGAGAGATATCTCACGAAGAATTTGGGGAAAGAAATCTTTAAAATATTTAAATACTCTATAAATAGAAAGTACATAAAACCGTATAGGGAAAATTCTTCATATTTGTTTAAAATATTAACATTTGTTTCAAATACAGTCGAACCTCGATATAACGAATCTCTAGGGAAGTTCGTTATATCGAGGTTTCGTTACATCGAGATCATGTTTAAAATGTTCTTTAAAAAAAAAAAAATTAGTGGTTTAAATGTAGGGATATTTTTTAAAGAAAGAAAGGTTCAAATCAGAGCCATTTTTAGAAGCAATCAACAATTAGGGCACAATATATATTATTATGTTGTTGTATAAAGGTTTCGAGTGTTTATCGGGAGGGAATGGACAAATACTCGTTATATCGAGGTTCGACTGTTGTTAAATACGGTATAAATAGAAAGTATATGAAACCGTGTAAGGAAAATTGTTCGCGAAAAATAGGAAATGCCTTTTTTCGTCAAGGTGGAATACAAGAAAAAAGTAGAAAGCGACACACTTCCGAAATATTCACACGTGGAACAAGTACATGGCGTTTTACTCATTAGAGTGATAGATTAAAAGAATGAAGAAAATAATTTACTTTCCGAGCAAGGTTTATCACTTGATGACAAATGGGCGATAAAAAAATGTAGAAAAAGGGCGTGTCTGCACGAAGAATAGCCATGTCGCAATGGACAATGAAAACAAAAAAAAAACGATTGCATTCCACAAACTTCGCGAAAAAAGGCGAAGTTATTTATCGTTTTTACACATGTGAGTGCAATTGGCAGCTGAGACAACCTCGTGAGTCATTCTTGCGGTCGCGAGCACACCGTTCCCATATATGGAGGATTTTATTTCCGATTATAGTCATTGTTACGAACATCACGGACACAGACATACTCCCAAACACGCATATATACATAAATACACACATATGCATGCATACGTAGTTATAAAGATTGTGTGCAGGACCAAGGACTTTCAGGAATTTCGTTCAAAGGAGAAACAAGTTTTACACTCAAGAGTCGTAAAAATTGTGCTCTACTTGAGCAAAGCTGTTGAAGAATCGTATGCCAAATATCCCCACCGGAATTTCTTGGAATTGTCATAATAAAAAAATAATAAGTTCGTTGTACAAAGAATTCCGATAGTCATAATAAAAAAATTCAACTTATAAGTTCGTCATACAAAAAATTCCGATGGGAATATTGTTGTTTTAAGCAGAAAAAATTGTTTCGCTTTTTAAAAATAATTTTTCGTGATTTGCGAGAGAGATTAAAGGGACGCGTAGTTGTCACGATTTCTAAAAGAGAGAGAGAGAGAGAGAGAGAGATTGCGATTATTTACAGTGTTATGATGGATTATCAAAAAGCGTCATTCAAATATATATATTTTTGTTAATGAGCTTGAAGTTTGGATCGCTGGAATTCAACGCCCTTTTTTTAATTCCTTATTTTTATTATTATCGAAAATCATATTTTGTCGACTTGGGCGGTACCCCGCTTAATAGGGAGTCAAACAAATTATCGCGTGATTTTTATACCTTAAGGGGTTTGGTTACTGTGACGACCAAAAAATCAGGGTTATTAAACAAAACAAAATTAAGGCGTAAGTAAGCTGATTGAAAAATCGGCTGAATATTCATTTGTACGTATATCAACAAACTTGTGTACTAAATTTTATTAAAAAATAATAATAATCAAAGGGGTTATAAACAATCTCGTGAAGGACCTTTGAACGTGAAGGGCTCAACGGTGTACTTTACTTTGGCCGCCCGGTTAATCTAAAACCGAAGAACGAGTTTTGTTTTGATAATTTGAATTTTTTTTTGAAAAGCTTGACCGAGGCTTTTGTTTGTCATCGTGTTCCAATCATTTAAATAAATGCATTTTTTTCGATATTCGAGGAAAAATGTCATTACTATTGTTAATAACTAATGAAAAAAAAAAAAAAAAAAAAAACGTTGGTCAAAACTTAACTACTATTACACTGAATAATTGTACCAAATTTCAAGCCAGTCCGTCCATTAGATATCGAAAAATCGTGTACACCATTTTGAAAAACATCGTTTCGAGAAAAACGCGTTTCAAGTTTTACTAGCAGTTCTATCGTTGCAACCATAAATTTCCCTTCAATCTGCCATTTCTGCAATTTCTCTGCACTTTGAGTTGCCGCAAGCGACGAGCGATTTTTGGTAATTTTTACAGTAGCCTAATACCTTAAACTTGTCGAAGGAAATTTGGAAACGTCAGAAAAAAAATGTTAGCCGCTTTCCAACGATGCAAAATTTAACATCGTTTTTTGTTATTCAAAATAAATGTAAAGTTCTGGAATATCTGCTATTCCAACAGGAATAAATCATTTGCAAATTTGCCGAATTTAATGACGTTCTTCTACGGACGGAGAGGACGAAAACGGCTTGCCTGCTTTTTTCGTAATTTTTAATTACTTTCTGGTACTCTTAACGGCGGGGTAAAGTTAATTCGGCGAAAAAAAGGCATGTTTTTAAGATTTTTTTTGGCGTGACGAATAGTGTTCGTTTATTGAAAAATTTACATATAATAAAGTAACATTTGAACAACATTCTCCTAAATTTGCACTGCAAAATATTCAAAATTGAGCGAGTGAAAATTAAGGTATTCCTTTCGGGGAGGGCCGTATTTTGTGGGGGCATAAGCAGGGCCTTCTGAATCGTCGGTAAATTACAATTGCGCTTAATAAAAAAACAAGTTATAATGGATTATTATACACAACGATAAACTAGAATGACAAAATTCGCGCAAATTTAGTAGATTGAGACATTTTTACATTTATTTGAAACGTCACGGCTACAAAAATTCTTCTGCTAACCACACTTTTCCAAGTTTTAACATTAATATTTTCTTTAAACGTTCGGTGACCCTCTGTTTTTATTGTTGTTACGGAATCTTTAGACTTTTTTACACCTGTGAGCAGTTTGTATTAGGCATCTAGAGTTATTTAGTGTATAAATTATTAGAAAGACATGTGGCCAGCGTGACATGTCCATAAAGCGCCGTGTAAGTGAGACGACTTTTAGGGCCGTAATTTTTCGTTAAAGGTTCGGTAACTTGGCTTGAAATTTTACCAGTATACTGGGATGTATTTTTACTTCATTATAGACGAAAATCAGTTAAGTGTAAAATATTTGGTTTCGTGAAAGGAATACCTTAAACCCCGGAGGCGCCTCGAAAAAAAGTTGGTTTGCGGTGTGCACCATAACTCGCAACAGAATCATTTGAAACAAAAAAAACAAAATGCATTTGTTGAAGGAGATGTTTCTCGAGGTAATGACGGGAGGATTTTTTTTCGATTTTTCGTAGCACTTGGGACCCAAAAACCCGATTTTCGCTAAAAGAAATCGGCTAATTTGTTGTTGAAAAATTAGTAATTATTAAAAAAAACAAAAAAGCTCTCGACAATACCTGGTGAATTATGTGAAGAAGTACTGTGCAAAATTTCAAAGCAATTGGTCCAGTAGATTTTGAGTTATTGTGCACACGGACTTCAAATATGACAAGTCTCAGAAAAACGGTTTGAAAAACGCAGAAGAGAAGAGAACGGCATGGAGCAATAGACGCTCAAATACTCATAACTTCGTCAATTTTACTCTGATCGACTTGAAATTTTAACACAATATTCTTGATATATTTGCATTCATTTAAAGAATTTAAAAAAAATGAAAAAAAAATGTTAATACTTTACCCCGCCCTTAATACTGTATACATATTATTGTATTCACGGTGTACAATATCATCATAATGGCAGACGAACGAGAATAGGAAATCGCTGATGAGGCACGTGCATTGCATAAACGCTTTAACGTGGGTATTTCTTTTTCTCTCTCTCTCTCTCTCTCTCTCTCTCTCTCTCTCTCTCTCTCTCTCTCTCTCCCTCTTTGCCCCATTACCTCTCTCTGTATCTTACCCACTGTTTCTGCACCTTCGTTAATCTGCCTTATCCCTCCGTTCATATTACGCAACAACGTGCGAATGATGTAGAGGATGTTTGAGATGACTCCAATTTGTTGTTCGTATACCCAACAAACCTTACTTATAGTCACTTATTACAAAAAAGGGGATTAAAAAAAAGGATTGCCTTCAACATGCGCACACCCTTCGTCTGGAAGATTTACAAATACACATTTTCCTAGAAAATTTGTTGTTCACTTTTTCAAATGTATCTTAACCCTTCGACTGCACACTTCCGCCACGAACCTCTGACTGCATATGGGGTCGATCCTACCCCAGACGTTTTTCAGGTCGTTGTAGTTCGGTCAATATGCATTTTTTGTGGAGACGTTTTTTGTAGCCAATGCCACGTATTTTATGGTCCAAAATTGATTTAAAAAAAAAACACGAATTAAGGACCCAAACATTCGTTGAAAGTGGGAGATGCGTTGAAAAATACGTACTTACACGAAAATAATCCTAATGTTTTTATTTTTTCAAAATATAAAAAAGAGTCCTTTGAGGTTTTTAAAGAGGAAGGTTTTTAGATATGATAAAAGACAGTGTCGACCGTCTTGCCAAAAAGTACATTTATTCGGAGGTTTGAATTTGAGCATTTTCAGGATAGTGAAAAATGGACAAAATCGACTCCTTCGGCAGATCAATTATTATTCACATTAACCTGCACATTAAGTTGCACATATCCTGCCTAAAGGACACTTGCTTTTAATTTTATGGTCGACATTCTAAATACCAGGTGTGTAAGTATGAAACCGGAATTTGCCCATAGGTGGCGCTAGATGTCGATGCAGTTACCGACACATCACGTCAGCGGTGTCTTGTTATTGTATTGATATCCGACAAAGATTTCCAACTCACAATAACACGAGTTTCATTCAGTAGCATTAGTTTATTAGAGATAAACATGTCGAGTTTTGTGCCAACAAATTACGATTTGCCGACAGCACTACTTTTCTGTTTTCATCTGAAGAAAACCGCAGCCGAATCGCATCGAATGCTTGTGGAGGCGTTTGGTGAGCATGCTCCCGGTAAAACACAGTATTTCGAGTGGTTCAAACGGTTCAAAAGTGGCGATTTTGACGTGAGGAACGAAGAACGTGGAAGACCACCGAAAAAGTTTGAAGACGCTGACCTGCAAGCCTTGTTGGACGAAGACGACGCTCAAACACAACAACAACTGGCGGATGTACCTACGGTAATGATATGATACTTTGTATCATATCATTACAATAAACGTGTTTTTTCTGTACAAAAATTCCGGTTTCATACTTACACACCTGGTACATAATTTACTATAGTAGCGCGAAATAAAAATATCCATGAGCATTTTCTATTGTAACTCACTTACATGTAGCAAAAAACACCAAATTTCACAACAAAAAATGTATTCACTTTCACCGCACTACTTCATAAACGGGGTGGATTCGATCTCAGGTCTTTTTCGACAGCTGTCCTCAGTACGCGTGCAGGATCCCGTCTAGAAATTTGAGGGGAGGTACCTGAGTAAACGGCGAGAAAAACAGGTAAACTTCGGGAATTTTTGTCTCAAAAACTAATGTTTCGATCGGATCCGGGTTTTTTGAAATTGGAACATATGTACAATGAGGTATGTTTAGGAATTTTTTAAAATAAATTCGTTGCTTGGAAGCGATTCAAACGCGATTATCTCGAAATATAGTTTTCAAAGCCGGTGCCAGATGTATCTCGAAAACGGCTTGTCCGATTTTGTCCAAATTTGGATACAATATTCTTCGATAGTTTTTTTCGTTCGCCACGTACGATTTTTTTGACATTTTCATTTATGACGGAATTGCGACTGTTTTCATTTAACATTCGTTTTTTGTTTGCAATTTCCGACGATTTTGGATTGCATACACATTGCAAGAAAAAGCAATGGTTCAATCAAATGAAAAACCCCTACGTGGTGAACGAGAAAAACTATCGAAGAATATTGTATCCAAATTTGGACAAAATCGGACATATCGTTTTCGATAAAAATTCCCGAAAATTACCTGTTTTTCTCGCCGTTTACTCAGGTGCCTACCCCTAAGGGGGCCAGTCCACTTTGGAGCCACGAAAAAGGCTATTTTCGCGATTTTTTAAAAAGGATTTTATAAACATATGAATATAAAAGTTGTTGGGCTTGATAAATAAAGTATCAAGCCCAAGTATTTTGAAACACATAAAAAAAATGTATTCATTTTCATTCATTTTTAAGTACAAAAACTATAGTTCAACGTAACGCCTCAAAAATAGGTGGGCTAGGTAGCTCCATCACAACTTGGCAACGGCTTGTCTGAAACAAAAAATCAAAGTCCATTAGATTCAATATGACACCAGCTACAAAATGATCCCCGGATATAAAGATTTATAAAAAATTTAACAAATGGGAGATGATAAATGAAAAAAAAAAAAAAACGCGTTTTTTCGCACTTTTTCGCAAAAAAGAGTAAAAATCAAAATGTTTAAACCACCAGGGGTCATCTTGTTGCGAATCATGTTTGCAATATGTGGTTCAAATTTCAAGAGAATCGGTTTATTAGTTTTAGAGATACGATGGAGCTAAATTTGAAAACGTTTCGAAAAAAACGCGTTTGAAGTTTATACTATGAAAAATTCTTACTTAAATTCAATCGGCAATTCCTGCACCGTACACAATCCCTTCTGATTGTTCATCATCGTCGATTTCTTCAAGTCTTGCTTGCCTTCGATTTTAAAAAATTTTCAAAGTGGCCCCTTAAGTTGTAGAAAAAATACTGCCCAACCGAGGAAACTAAAAATGACGTTTCAGCGTTTTTTTTTAATCCTTGAGGAGGTAAAATCGGGAGTGTATCCTATTTAGCATTTCGACAACATATTGTTTGTTGTCTACTTGCTAAGGTTGTATACGAGTGTACACATACGATTGCTCGCATTTCCTGATAGGTGAAGAGATAGAAAAACGTACAAAATCACTATCCGAGCGAAAAAGGCCTAGAGTGCAAAGGGTTATTTCGCAAGTATCGCAAAATCGTAAGCGTAAGTGCACGCTGTACGCCTAGCACTGCTGTACGTGGTACAACCCACAGGACGAACTTTTATCTTCGTACGATGGTACCTTGCTTACGCGAAGCGCTTCGCTTGTAGCCACCTGGCGGATTGTTGGTGAAATACATTCAGATAATGTCTTCCCGGCTAGAACAATGATATTTCCTAACATGGCGACAAGGCGTTCAAAAACCTCCAATGACCTGATTTACTTTTTTGCCGCATAAAATAATTTGGCTATTCTTGATGCTAAATAATTAGTTATCGTAATCCCGGTATTTATGATGAGCATTATTATCCTCGTCGATGTTCATTGATGGAATGAATGCTTTCAATGATGAATAGAATTACAACGGGTGTATTAGTTTCACCCAATCAATTATAAATACCTTTCATGAGGTAAAAAGTCAAGTAGCTTTTCTTTAGTTCTCAAAGACAGGCTCCACTTTTCAGAACACGTCAATGTTCTGGCCGGATAACCATTACGTGAAGATTTACTTGTTCACAATGTATCCCGGCCAGAAGATTGTAATTTCCAAACATAGAGGGTAAGCCATAAAAAACGATTTTTCGACCTTCCCGGTTTTTTCCATGGGAGGACCCGGTCAGGTAAATCAGACAAAGCAAGTCTGGTCAGGGCCGGACACAAAGTAGGGAATGCCCGGTCACATTTCTGCACGGGATGTAGGATGGGGGGCGAGTGGCCACCTATAGAGTAGTAGTGGGGAAACATTCGAGCGCCGCACTGCGGCCAAATATATAGATTACCCCATTTTGCAATATAGTCAGTGGAAAAAAAATGGTGTCAAAAAGACCCAGTGTGCAGTCGAAGGGTTAAAACACCTGTCATCATTTTTCCACAAAGATAATGCATTTTTTTCAACGAACTTCAGTGATCATATACGTGTGCGCCCCGTTAGATTTTCAATTTGGCATTCCATTACAATCAATTTTAATCGCGCATAGCGAACAGTGTGTATCATTTAGCGCTGTCCGAGAAAATAATTTTGTTCAATGAAAATCAATGATATATAAACGAGAAGAATTTAGTTTATTTATATATAGTAAAACCTTCCATATCGATCGTCATCTCCTGCTGCTTATTTATCTCGCATTTGCCGAAAGAACAAATATAGAGAGAGCTCGCATAAGTTGTACGTCAAAATCGTCTTTCTCTTTTTCTCTACCTCTTGGGTATCTCAGTCCGAAAATATACTCTCCGTTACTACTTGCTGTGTCTTTCCTTCTGGTCATCGATCTCCGTGCGATCGTATCAAATTTCGTCTTCTTACTCGAGTTTGCAACTTCTTTTCTTCGCAATAATGTCGGAGGCATTTTGATAGCCCGTAATAAGAATTTTATTCTTAGTTTGATTGATTGCAACAACTGAAACTCGAGTGCGCGATTTTTCGACTCTTTTATTATCCCTTTTATTTATTTACAAAGGTGCAGCGCAGTCGTATGATCAGGAAATTTCGAAACCTTATGATTTTTTGCTGTGTTTTATGCAACAAGATCTATCGTACAATTGTCGATTCGAATATTCTTGTTTTTTTTTACCTTTTTAAAATAGAATTCGAGAAAAGATTTGTGGGAAAGTAGAAAGGCAGAATGTTTGCGAACCAGGAAAAAAGATTTGAATAAAATCCATGTGAAAAAATATACAACAGCTTTACTCCAATGATGTAAATCAAATTAAATCGATTTGCGAGGCGTGAATGAGAGAAATAATTATTTCAAGAAAAGGAAGAGAGAGAGAGAGAGAGAGAGACTGCAGAACTGCTTTTTTAATCACGAATAGAGCGATATTAGCACGTACGCATTTTTCATCTTATTGCTAAAAGAGCTTTTGTTGATCCATTATTTGTTGTCAATGGCGTTGAAGTTTTCATCGTTGAAATGCAACAAAAATAATTTTTTCTTATTTCCCAAATTTCCTCAGGCAGATTTGATCTATGAAAATAACGCAAAGATTTTTTAGGCGCCATATTTAGTGATCTACGGAGTGAATCTTCAAAATATGATGTTGGATAACAATAAAAATACTTATTAAAAAGAATTTTCGCTGCCTTCCAACGATGCAAACTTCAAAATCATTGTTGTCGTGTATAAAATTATACATACGTAAAGATAATCCCGAGTAAATTCTTACCACTTTCGTTACGACCGCAATTGACTCCAATTAACTCGTCCAGAATTAGCTCGCCCTATTTTTAATTTAAAATTTACAGCACATTCTTGTTACACATTTGTTCGAAGATTAAGGTTACAGATCTCTAAAAAGTAAAAAAAAGGTCCATTCACGTAACCTAAACTTAACCGAAAGGTTGAGGCAATGAAAAAATTATCTCATTGCATTTTACCTACCTTCTACATCATCCACTTGACATCTCTGTCCTAGAACAATGCTCTCTGATCATATTTTTTATCATAAAACGTTAATAAAATTATCGAATTTGCAAATCTCCAAACCTAAGAAGTTCAAGTGAGTGCGCACAAAAAATGGCGTTTTATTTTCGATGAAAACTATCCAATTGAACCTTCCAGATGACAAAGAATATCCTTCTTCCACTTTCATCAAGTATTTCTAAAGATACTTTAGAAAAAAAAGTCTGTCCTCACACGCGAACAATTATTTTTAAAAGTCCGATATATCGACAGACGAAAAATAACGCGAACGAGATAAACGAAGCCTCCACGCGTTTGTTGTCTCACGGACGTCAAACATTCACAAAGTTTCGTCCTCGAACTGACTTCCGGAATTTTGACTTCCTCGCTGAGAAGTAGCTTTGCGAATCTTCGAAAGCGACAGAGATAACGGATAGAAAATTAGATAAGCGGAATAAAAGTCGAGCGAAAATAGCACAGTCTACGGGGAGACGGAGAGAGTTATTTGATATCGGGAGCGGAGGAGGATTCGTATGTGTGTTGTTACATTCAACGAAGCAGAATCGATGCTATCCGCGAGATTCTCGCACCAGAGGTCCCGTCCTTGCGCGAACGCTTTTCGTATGCATAGTCGTGCTCGATGACTCGGAACTCTCCCTACTTCTGTACCACCGCATTATTGTCGACCTTGGCGACGACGACCACGGTCCTACTCTTTAAACGGGTCATATTCCAGAAGCAAAGTCACGACGAGCTCATGGTCGAAAAGCGAGAGACGTGAGGCCACGAAATCCAAACTTGTATGCGTGCGTGTGTGCGTGCGCGCGCGCGTGTGTGTGTGTGTGCACACATTAAATTACGTGGCAGGTGTGAAGTTCACAAACTATATTTGAAAGAATTCTTGTAATACGTATGCGAGCTTGAGAGGTGAGATTACCGTGACGACCCGAAAATTAGTTATTAAAAAAAAAATTGAAGAAATGAGTAAGATGATTGAAAAATCCTTTGAAGATTTACTTGTATGTACATTAACCCTTCGAGGTCACACCCTCGCCCAGCAACTCAGTTGGTCACATGGGGTCACTGTGACCCCAGCCATGTTCAAACGATTGCCACGATGATTCTATTGTTCCGAACGGCTTATCAAAATTCAGGGTGTTAGTAGAGCCTTCTAGAATATGGCATTCTCAGTATAATATTGTAATCGACATTTAAAATGGCGGGAAAAAATCAGGAAGCGATCAATGCGTGAAAAAAACCCATTTTACTTAAAAAATCATAGTTTGCAATTTTCAATTGCAAAAAAATTTGGGTTGATACTCTTGAGATATAATAGTTCAAGGGAAAAATAGCTTGATAGTGGGCGGTAAAAAAAGGCATTTATTTGGACATTTGAAGAGGGCCCATTTCGCAGTAAAAAAAGGACGATAATCGTACAGAATAAGCAATTTATTCACAACAGCGGCTTGAAAAATTATGTGTTTTCGTGGTGTAAACACAATATATATGAAAGATATAAAAATATATATATATATATATATGTGTGTGTATGTATGTATGTATATGTATATATATATATATGAAAACAGTGTATTGAAGTTTCCATCGTTGGAATGCAAAAAAAATCATTTTTTTATTTCCCAAATATTCTCGGGCAATTTTGAGCTGCGAAAATCGCGCAAAGATTTTTAAGGATTCTTATTCAGCGATCTACGAACGGAATCTGCAAAATATGATTTTGGACAATAATGAAAATAAGGATATCAAAAAGTATTTTTGAAATAGTATACACCATTTTGAAAAACACAGTTTCGAGAAAAACGCGTTTAAAGTTTTATTAACAGTTCTGTCGATGTAATCATAAGTTTGGCTTCAATCTACGATATCTGCACCACATGTTGGTTCTTGCTCCTCAATTTGAGTTGCCTCAAGCGAGTATCGATTTTTCGAAATTTTCACAGCAGCCGAACCCCTTGAAAAGAATCGCGAACATTATTCCTAGGCGAAATAGTGAGGTTTTACTCGTGGCTGTTCATCGAAAAAAAAAAACACGTTCGACATTGTGACTAGTAACGAAAATTCTAGAGAATAACTACTTCTTTTCTTTTTTACATAAGGATATTTTTGGCCATGTCGAGCATCAAATTGTACGAAGTAAATGATTAATTGAAAAGTTTGCCACCAACAGCCGAGATAAAACTAGCAAAATCGGATGTATCTATATTTGCGGCCATTCGGATAGTGTGCGTCTCTTTAAATAGCTACTCAAACTGTCCACATGATAGAGGGTATAAAATAAAACACAATGGGGGAGTCGGTCGATCTAAATTACACGCTATGCTCGAATATAAACTTGAGCGTCGACGAGATGATGTTCGTACGATAAAAATGAACGAAAAAAGATTTCACGAAAATACAAAGTACAAATACAAATATACAAATGCTTAATTCAAGGAAAAATCATAAATATTTGAAGTTGTAATCGCTAACACTTCAGTTACTCAAAAAGAGTAAAGGTTTCAGTTTTTTATTGTTCAGAAGTTTTTTAATTGAATGGGAAAGAAATTGAGGTTACGGAAAGCCCCGAAACTATTTTTAACGCTTCCAACGTGAATTTCTATAATTATTCCATGAGAAGATCGTCACAAACGTTAAACTAAAACAATTGTAAGATTGAAGTAGCCATTATTGGAATTAAATAAAAATTATTCTGTTTTCAATTGCCCAATCTTGTGTCCGTTTCACTAAGAAAGTCGCTCAAAAGTTTCTCAGAGTCTCTTATTAAGGGGAAATACTACTATGCTAGGCCAGGAACTTTCACGACGACTTCGAAAATGTTTTTAAAAAATGGATAAAATTTATTGAAACGTTAGAATGGGTTTCTTACAATATATGTAAGAAGTAATGGCAAAAACTTTTAAAAGATTTTTCCATACAAAATGGTGGTACGCTAGCAGTCTATGCGGTGGTTTTTTTTTTTCTATTTTTAGGCATAAATCTGGATTAAGATACGAAAGCGCTTTTTAATGTATATATAAAACACTAAAGAACTGTCAAAGAGTTCGAAATTTCAAAATTTCGAAATATTGAAAAGCCTGTTTGCAATTGAAATGTTTAGTTTGCAGTGTTAGAACGCAACAAAAATTAATTCTTTTCAATTGTTCGATTTTTTTTGGCTGTGAAAATCACTGAAATTTTTTTACATATTCTTATTAAAGATATACGACCTCAATTTGCAAAAAGAAGGCTTTGGATAGGCAAAAAAATGGAAAATTAAGACAAAAAAATCGTCGCATTCCAACAATGCAAACGTCAACGCCATCGAAAGTCAATATTAAAAAAAAAATCTTTGTAATCTCTACTTCGTATTTTCTCCATAATCTACATCAATAAAAGAAACTCTAGGTTCTATTTTCTCCAAGTTTGAGTCTTTGCTCTAGGATCAATTCTAAAATTTGAAACCATTTCACCGCGCTGGATATAAGCCCAGATAGAAATATGTAGCTCATATTGGCATCATATGTAGATCTTCTGTGAGGCATAGAAAATCACACAGCTATGTGTCCCTTATCAGTGCTCCCCTTCAAGTCATATTTGCATCGCATGATGATTCACAATAACAAATCCAAATGAACCAAAGTTGTTCTCACGCGAGTATGCAAGTAAATTCATCAGCACTAGCAAAATCGACTTACAAATATCCAACAATGAGTGAGTGCATATGGAGCGCATATGGGTGTCATGGCATGAAGAAATTGTAGTGCTCCTGTGAAGCTCATATTGACGGCATGGCGTGACGTAACTATGTTGTGCTCATATGGAGTTCATATGGGTGCGACGACGTGAAAAATAAAAAATCCAAACATTTTGAATAAAAAAAATCTGCTAGTATATTTTGTTTCCATATGATTTAGCTATGTTCCTTCCTATATGATAATTGGATTAAAACGTATCCTGCCTCGTTGAAGTTTTCACCTACCCTCAGGATTTGAAGCTACGTCTTCTAATTCTAGAGCTGAGCGCGCTACCTACTTAGCCATTCTAACACTTGTGTAAACTTTTTTTGTTTCTTTGCCTATTTTTGTCATTCTTGATTTTTATCAATATGCATATCGCCGTCATATTGCGCTCATCGAACGTATCACTGAGAAACATGTATATCGCCGTTATAGGATGTATCATTGAAAAACTCGCATATCGCCATCATATTGTGCAGGTGGGATGTATCACTGACAAATATACAATGGTATTGAAGTTTGCATCGTTGGGATACAACGAAATCACATTTTTTATGTACTGCCCATTTTTTTTCACGACCATCAAGCTACAAAAATCATTGAAACATTTTTGAACGTCCTTTTTAGGGACCCACAACCTGAATCGGGAAAAAAAGATTACGAAATAAAAATATATTGATGAATTTTCGTTGCATTCCAACGTTGCAAACTTTAGCACCATAAATATACATATCACCGTCATATTGCGCTCCTCGAATGTATCACTTAGAAACGTGCATATCGCCGTCATAGGTTGCATCATTGCGCAGCACGCATATCGCCGTCATTGTGCGCCCATCGAACGTATCACTGAGAAACCTGCATATCGCCGTCATATTGCTTGCATGGCATATCTACTACCAGTGCTAACCCAGTGAATTCACCAACGAAAGTCATTGTATGACTTCAATATGACGTCAATCTGCAAATATTCATTGTAAAATTAAAATTTGCCGGCTTATGAGTTTATCTTGTAGTTAACGGATGATGCATTTTGAAACGACACACTTAAGCCACGATTTATCTCAAATGCACGATACTGAATGAGCTCATGAAATGTCTCCATCAACGTAAACGAAATTGCGTTCATGTTAAGTACAATTCATGCGAACAATTAATACTACCATAGTGAATAAACGCCAAAATGTCTACACATGACTTCAATATGATGTAAAATTTGCGGATATTAATTGCGGACACTTGAGCACAGCGATATGAGTTCGACGTGCTCGGAACGTACCATGCATTTGTAAACGACATATTGAGATCAAAATGTTTTGTACATTCGTGATACTAAATGAGTCCATGGCTTTGCATCACGACATGCAGTCAATATGCTGTAAAATTTGCTTCGTCAATTGTATGCACAGCGTGATAATCATGGCTGTTTGTATATCTGGGAGCGCAAAAAATGGCTTCGGATAGACTTGTCGTGCGCTAGCCTTCTATACTGAAGAATAAAAAAGCGAACTTTCTTCCACTCTTGGTGGTATACTATTGGAGGAACCAATTGTACATTTTCAATACCACTCATGCAGTTTTCAGAAACAAACTTCAAAGGCCCCATTGCAGTTTTCGGCCTCACATGATGATGTTACCCCTCAAAGATTTATAAAACCTGAATCTGCAAAAAAATTCTTTTGAAGAACAGTAAAAACAAATGATATTTTCTTTGCACTCCAATCATTCGTACTTTGACGCCATATAGAATGAAAATATTGGATTAACACATGTCGTGACAAACTTACTATTTTTCAGGCATAGAGGACCGATCAAGAGAAAGAGAGGCAGGAGAAAAAGGGAAGTAGAGAGAGAAATATAACTAGAGCTAAGGGTTTATCAAGAGAAAAAAGTAAAGTGGCTGAACCGGTGCGTATCAAATTTGGGTGCAATGTCGTATCATCGTGGCGGTCATCCGGGTGCCGTCGCAGTATCGTTCAGCACAATGTCACCATTGTCACCGACGCGACGCTGTTCCGGTAACGCCGGTAGTGGTACCAGCGTAATTTCCGGCACAAATGGTACGGCCACCTCGAAATACACCAATTACCGTTCGTCAACGCCTTCGAATCTCGGCAACGATCGTAACGGCGGTTATTACTCGTCCGCATCAAACGCCGGATATCGGGCTAGCAGTTATACCTCTTCAGCCTCCTCGGACACATTCAGACGAACGTATTACTCACCTGCGAGGTGAGTCGTTATCGTTACATTCTTTCTTTTTTTTCGCTTGAATTAGCCTTTCCGTTGCTTGCTGTCTCGCTTTCCACTGCATCGTCTCAACTTCCCGACTAGAAATGATGCTACGGGACAGACTAGGGCTCGATCCGGCATACCGTATTCCGTACTACGGCACGGTACAGGCCACCGGATCAGGACTTTACCAGGCGTGAAACGCTTTTTTGCATCCGGCCATGACGCGGATGCCGGTAACGTAACTGATCAGTATACCTTTTCAGGCCCTGACCCGGTTGCCGTATCTATGCCTGAAATGCAAAATAAATAAGAAATCCAAAAAGGTACGAATACAAAAATTTGGTAGTATTTGTTGTTTCCATATGCTTTATTTATGATCGTGCCTTTATGATTATTGGAATAAAACGTATCCTGACTCGTTACAGTTTTTTACTTATTCTCGGCATTGAACCTACGTCTTTTTATTCTAGAGCTAAGCGCGCTACCTATTTAGCCATTCCAACACTTGTGTAAACTTTCTTTTATTTTCTTTGCACATTTTTATTGTTCTAATTCTATTCTAAAGAATGTCAATAATTTTATTCGTGACGTTGAAGTTTGCATCGTTGCAATGCAACAATAATTATTTTTTTACCGGATTTTTATTGCCTATTTAGGCTGTGACAATAACTCACACGTTTTTACATATTCTCATTAGAGACTTACAAACGCAATTTGCAAAAAAATGCTTCTGATGATGATTGTGTAAAAAAAGTTTTTAAGTTGTGCCAATAAGATTTAATGATATTGATTTGATTGATTACCTTTTGATGATGATAAAAATAAACCAATGAAAAGTGAATCAAAAAAGCATTGCATTCCGACGATGCAAACTTCAAATTTATTTTACTTCGTTCTTTGTGTCTTGATTTGATGATAACGGCGTCCGTATGGACGCCATATTATTTTTATCAGAATCTTGCCGAAATTATGCACGCAGCAACTCAGTTCTTTACTTTGATGGCCCCGAATAAGGTTATCCGGTAGACATCCGGCGTAGATCAGACATACACTTCGAAGTGCATGGCGGATCTGCGCCGGATGTCTACTGGATTTGCCAACCTTGTAGCACAGATGGGAGAAGGAAAATCGATCAGGCTTTGGACAGGTAACCTCAACAGAGCCATGTGAGGGTCGCGTTACGGGTCGCCTGATGTGGGCCCGATTAATGCTACCTTCTCACATCGGTGTCTGGGAACTACTGATCCCGCAGACATACGGTGCCGAACAGGCACGAACTTCGACGCCTTAACAAGGCCCTCGCAAGATGGCCTGATTCAGGACTGATCAGTTTTTCTTTATTACACCCGTTCTCCGGATTCACTGACCCAGTGGATTTCCAGCTCATATCAGGCGGGCGCTTCTACGGTATTCCAAACCGTATCTTGAAATCTGCCTGATCAGTGATTTGGCTGCCGAAACAACATTTCCAGTGGGGTTGATGCCTGATCTTCACTTTTACGAGCTTCCATTTAACTTGCTTTGTTCGTATGCCTGTCTTTCCGGTTCAAAATTTGTAATCCATTTTTCAAGCACTTGCTGGCATCCGATTGAGCTGAAGTTTAGCATACCTATGTAACTTTGGTGACAATGCAATAATATGGTACCATGGAGCTGGTTTAATGATGGAGGTGGAGGCGGGCAATGCAACTCCTCAATGGCACATACTAGGACAGTCGAGTTTGTGCTCATTTGTTTTGTTATCATGAGCACTTTTCATTACACATGATAACGAGAGTTCGATAACGGCAGTGGAAGGTGGAAACACAAATTTCCTAATGGCAAATGGTAGGACAATCGAGTTTGGGCTCATTAACTTTGTTGGCTTGAGCACTATCTATAATTACACATTTATAGTTTCTCGCGAAACCTTTATAACCTAATGCAAGGTTTTCGATTACGCCGATGTCTGAGTCGGGGATTTGGCATGGCAAATAAATAAACAAATTCTTCCACTAAAAACTATCAAATGAAACGAACGTAAATTTTTTTTATAACAAGCTTTTATTCGAATGGTACTGTACTAAAGAGTAAAAAACAATGTTCAGTAAAATTGATAATCAAACCACTATAACTGCAAAAAAAGTATCTTTGTTGGTCACCCCTCATAGGTTCAAGTACTTAAAAGGTACATAAGCGTAGATATTTTAAAAATATGAAAAATAAATTTTAAAAGCTTGAGGCGTCAAACGTCATAAGTGGGTACTTAAAAATTTCTGAAAAAGCGTCATGCTTTTAAAATTTATGTTTCATATTTTGAAAATATCTACTTTTATGTACTGTTTCGTGACTTTCCATGCCCGCCTACTAAATGCATAGAATATTACATAAATCCAAAACAAAATAAAACACTCAACTGAGACTTCTGCATCAACGATTTTTGATTATACCTCGCAATAGTTTTGTACCATGTAATGGTGATTTGTATCATATTACATGATACGACTTGCTATATGGATACTGATGTGGGTCCTACAAGAATGGAAGGTGAATTACACGAAGCAATGATGAACTGATATACTACTTTTGGAATGCAGCAAACATACCATGTATGGTGTTGAACTTTGCATCGTTGGAACGCAACGAATATCAATACTTTTTAAGTGTTCGAATTTTTTGTCTGTAAAAACCACGCAAACGTTTTTACTTATTCTTATTGTAGATTTACGATTTCGACGTGCAAAAAAGAAGGCAATAAGCATAAAAATGACAGAATGGTAAATAATAAAAAAAGCGTTGCATTCAAACGATGCGAACTTCAACGTCATTACTATGTAACGGTTTGTGAGGTCCTTAAAACTACTAAGCCCCGGTTGCGCCAACTGCAAATGATTTATGTTTTCACTGTAAGTGAACATTATCTTTTTTTTTTAATAGTCACTTTTCATGAGGTCTCTTGACAAATTATACTCGACAAACGTTAATGTTGACCATCTGCATTGTACAAACTTGAACAGAAATAGCAGAAGTTTGACCTGAACAAAACCCAACGTACAGTATACAACAACGATGCCGAAATTCGCATCGTTCGACTGCAACGAATTTGATTTCTTTTGGCAGATTTAGCCTACAAAAGTCCTTTAACCATTTTCAAGATATTTCGTTAGCGATCTCCATTACAAATTTATAAAAAAGGTCGGCTATAATAGTAGAACGATGGAAAATCAAATGTAAAACGGAACTTTCGTTGCTTTCCAACGATGCAATCTTCAACAACACATACGACACTAGTATTGTACGCCGATTTTGTGATAGAACCGAATTAAGCATATCTATATTGCCAAGCCTTTTATGATAGACCATAATTATTTCGGGGATAATAGATAGTCAAACACGCCACCCAATTCGCATGTTTAGATGTACTTTTCGCTTATAGTTCTGTTAACCATATTACCATTGCAGTGTCAATCGACTCTAGGGAATTTTACTGTCCCCTCTTTTACCATGGGCGTTTTTTGTGCAAACCATGGACTTATCGCTCACAAGGAAACCGTTTCCAGTGTCCCCCTCCAACTTCGTTCATTTTTGGATATGTTATTCGTCATCGAAATCTAAGAGACACGTATTTTTTTATCAGCGGAAAACAGTTTCAAGGAGTGAAATTTCCCCTTATAGTTGGACATCCTCAGAGTGATTTTTGCGGGGCCGGGTTGAAATTCCGAACTTTGAATGATCAGCACGTTCAAAACTTCGAAAGAATAAGAAAGGGGAAAGTTGAAGTTGCGAACTTTGAATGAGCAGAACGCCCAAAGCTCCGAAAGAATTTTACACAAGAGACCAAAACTCCGAAATTCTGAACACCGTTAAAAGAATTCGGCTATGAAAGTTTTGAAAATTCAAAATTTTCAATACATCGACGAATTGTTTCAAGATTTTTTTTTATTGAGAAGTGATTTTGCGTCAATTTTGAAATTTGTTTAGACAACGTTATATAGTCTACATCATTTGCAGTCAACTGTGTAGACTTTCGCTGGCATGATCTTGACATGCGGGCTGAGTTGAAATTCCGAACTTTGAATGCGTCGACGGTTTAAAATTCCGCATTTTAATGTTCCGAAATTACAAGGTTGGTCGAAATCATGCCAGCGAAAGTCTACACAGTTGACTGTAAATGATGTAGAACGTATAACATTGTCTAGACAAATTTCAAATTGACGCGAAATCACTTTTTAATAAAACGAATTCTTGAAATTATTCGTCGGTTTATTGAAAATTTTGAAACTTCAAAAACCTCAATAGCCGAATTATTTTGACGGTGTTCAGGTTTTCGGAGTTTTGGTCTTTCGTGTAAAATTCTTTCAGGGTGGTATTCTTTCGGAATTTTGAGCGCTCTGATCATTGAAAGTTCGGGATTTCGTTTTTTTATTACTCGCCATAAGCATTGCTCTCGAATTGGTTTCATTCGAATATCTTAATTAGAGATATACGAAACCGCAAAAGTCACTCTGAGAGTGCCCAACTTTGAGGGTGAATTTCACCACTTAAAGCTGTTTTTTCGCAGGTGAAAAAAATTACGTGTCTCATAGATTTCGATGAAAAATGACATATCCAAAAATGAACGGAATCAGAGGGGGACACCAGAAACGGTTTCCTCGCCAGTGTAATCTAGCTGTTTGCAGGGACACGAAGTTAGCCGAATATCGTAGAACCCTTACGTCTTTCTCTGCCCAAATTAGTGAAAAAGCAAAGGGTGGTTTCCACCCATTGACTGCGAGATATCGATTAGATAAAAAAAACGTGTCGGCTATTTTTAGGCCCTGTACACATGTGCAAAGTTATATTCCAATGTAACCCAAGTCTTCGTAGATGCGAATGCAAAAAACGCATTTTTACAATAAAAAATATCCAATTTGTTGTTATATTTATCGTTACCAAAGAGAATGTATAGCAATCGAAGAATACAATATCCTTGCCATTTAAAGTTTATTTCTATCTCCCAGTGTTCACAACTTATAGCAAAAACAAACCACAAATTTTCGCAAGTGCGTTGAATCCATCAGCCCAAACAAACAAATTCATATGAAATATTCTTACTCACTTTACAAACTTGCAAAGTGTTATCAAATAAACGGTGGATGAAACCTGACCTTGGTCAGTTGAGAGGCAAAATGTTAACTAATTATACGTTGATATTGACAAAAAATCGAAGGGTGGTTTCAACCTCTATTTGTGAGATGTCGAAAAAGAAACACGTACCCGCTACTTTTTCGTTCTCTACTCATGTGCAAATTTACATCCCAATCGCATGAAAAGTACGTCCTGAAACATCGCATTTTTGCAATAAATAATATGAAATTTGTTGTTATCTGCACCATTCTCATCAACAAAGTAGAATACTTGAAAAACGTAACATTATTGTCACTTAAAATTTCTTCGTGCGTTGTTGCATTAAAAAGTTATTGCCAAAAACGACAAAAACTCCGATGTTCAAGTGAGTGCGTTGTACCCTTTGAAAAAGGGGTTTCGCCGATATAATAAAATACGTATCCTTAATAAGTAATAATAAGTAATTTCATTTTATTTTACAATCCATGTTGTACAATGATGCTTTCATTTTTGTTTAATGCGGTTTATTTTGCAAACTAACAAAACATTTCTGGTACTGAAGTTTGCATCGTTGGTGTGCACCGAAATTTCGATTTTGTATTTTTATTTCGTTATTTGTATTGCGACGTAAAATCAATTTATTCCAGATTTAGCTTGTAGAATTTATGCGTAAACACCCTAAAAAAATGTTCAACCGGTTTGCATAGCTTCAATTTGCCGAAATAGTACAGTCGTACTGTATATTGGAATCGGAAAAAAAACAGGTGATTTTGTAGGTGCCGCGGGTGCTAAATCAGAGTTTCTTTAAAAATAGGGGTGTAGGGTTTTTTCAGCGGATGAAGAGAGATGGAGGTGGTTTAATGCCAAACTACTACCCCCCGAGGTCGGCGCCGGGAGACAAAATATTCAGAAAAATCCGGGTTTTATTTTTGTCCCCAGCGCCGAAGCCGTGGAAGTTCATTTTGAGGTTGAAAAAGTGGGGTGAAAATTTAAATAATCAGTGTTCATTCGATAACTCTTTAGGAAAAATGCATAGAAATTTTGTTCGAATGGGAACGTTGTAGCCCTTGAAAAGACGCATCGTTCGAGCATTTGATCCTCCCTCTCCAATAATATATTCACCCCCAAAATAGTATTAAGGTATTTAAAAAATGGTTTATTGAATAACTCAAAAACAATCAATTTTTCGGGGATGGTTTAAATGTACGAAATGTAAAGAATAATTTTCTCTATACTTTCGGCACTATGGACCACCCTTGAATTTTGCTTTTTCCAACCTTTCTCGGGGGTCCAAAATTTAAAATGAAATTCTGGGAAAACTATTGACCGAAAATAAAGAGATATGAGTTTGGCGCTGTGGACAAAAATGTAGCTGAAGGGTTCAAGCTACAAATTGTTCCACGGCGGCGAATTCGTGCGGTCAATACTTTTCCCAGATTTTCATTTTGAATTTTCAATCCTCAAGAGGGGTTGGTCAATCAAAATTCAAGGGTGGTCCACAGAAACGAAAATATAGAGAAAATTATTCTCTTCATTTCGTACATACCCACAAACTATACGCAAAAAATCGATTGTTTTTGAGTTATTCAATAAACAATTTCTTTTGGTATTTCAACAATTTTTTGGGCGTGAAGATATTATTGGAGAGTGATGACCAAATACTCGAACGACGGGTCTTTTCAAGGGCTATAACGTTCCCTTTCGAACAAAAAGTGTACGAATTTTCCCTAAAGAGTTATTGAATTAAAACTGATTTTCAAAAATTTTACCCCCAAAATGAACTTCTACGACTTCGGCGCTGTGGACAAAACTAAAGCCTGAATTTTTCTGAACAGTTTGTCTCACGACGCCGACCTCGTACGGGTAGTAGTTTGGCATCAATCCAACTCCATCCCCCTTCATCCCCTAAAAACTAACCTGCGCCCTGATTTTTACGCAAACTTGGATTTAGCACAGTGACACCTACAGATTCGCCTGTCAGAACACTGGCCTTCTAATTTTTCCCGATTACGGGGTTTTTCTGCGACAGCACGACGTTTGACAAACAAATTAATAATTACGATTGCATTCCAACAATACAAACTTATCTCATACAAACATTTTTTGATATTTACTATTTTTTTTGTTGCTAAAAACGGAGAAAGAACACGTTTTTTCTGTTTTTTTTCCGAGAAATGTCCGCCATTTTGTTATTTTGCATATATCAAAGAACGTATGATATGCGCTATAGCAATTAACATACTGAATCTAAAACCGTTTGATTTTTTTGTTTCGGATGATCCCTCCGAGATTTCATCAACAGCGCAGACCCACAATTTTTTAGGACATTTTTTTAACCACCATTTTCGTCTATAAATAGTGACGTGAATAAATAAATAAAACATTTTAATGTACTTCGAAAGTGTATTGATTAATGCGTTAGGCCACAGTAACGTGTATAAAATCATGTGCGAATTTAACAATTTTTTTCGTATCAAAAAGTGATTCACTCATAAAATTAATTACACATCTATTTAGTATGAATATCAAACTGTTAGAATATATATATATATATATATATATATATATATATATATATATATATATATATATATATATTTATATACAAAATGGCCGTCTACTAATATTTTCTTTTATTATCTTTTTATAGGCGCTCCGCGGTGTGACATTTAGCATCCACATTTTTTTACCTAGAACAAAAAACCAAAATTCTCGTCAATCTACATTAGAATACCTAGAGAAGTACGTATGGAATTAAAAAAATATTGTTCTATTCAAAAGTTGTAGGTATTTGAACTTAAGAAATGAATTTTCAGTGAAAAATTTCGTTATAATTGCTCATAAATTGCCTATAAAATGCAAAGTTTTCGATTGATCAGAAATTCCATACGTACTTCTCTGCGAAATGCAATTAGGACCATGACTTTTAAATTTGAAGTGAATCGAGTGAAAATTGTCGAAGTTATTTGTCACGCCAATTGGAAAAAAGCTGTTTCGAGAAGTTTCGAGTAGTCGGCCATTTTGTACATCGAAAAAAAAATATATATATTTTCTAACACCTTTATATTCATACTAAATAGATGGTAATTAATTTTATGAGTGAATCACTTTTTCATACGAAAAAAATTGTTAAATTCGCACATGATTTTATGCCCGTTACGGTGGCCTAACGCCTTAAGTGTAACAACTTTTATATCAATATCTATAATATAAACTATCGACAAAATTAATGAAAATAGCCTCTTTTAGCGTCTAAAGTGAGAAGACCCCTTAACACTATAAAAAAAGTTGTTTAAACTTCGACGGAATGATATACACTGAATTTCAAGCTATATAGTATTTCTTTATAGATGCGTTACCATCTTAAACTACACGCACGCAGTTCTGGTAACGCCATCTATTGGAAAACAGCGAGAACTTATTCAACAACCTAATATCCTTTCCTGTGTCTACAGAGACGCGTATTACTCCTAATATAAACACACATGCACACAAACACACTCGGATGTGAATGTATTAAGAAGGGAAAAATATATCGAGGGTCGTGCGTCCGATATTAAGCCCCATAAAAAGCCCCTAACCCTGTTAACACGTAAAAGTAGAAAGAGAGCGACAAATACAGAAAGAGGGAAAGAGCAAGATAGAGGCAGAGAGAGAGAGAGAGGGGGGGGGGTATGTGAAAGAGAGACGACGTATACACAAAAGCGTGAACCGACGTCCATTGTAAAATTTCAACTACGGCGCTCAACAATGATCCAATTACTATTGGTGTTGCGCGAGTGCGTGCCCTTTTTTCTTGGCTTTTCTATGAATGGTAAAAGAGCCAAGGTCTTTGTCAGTGCAGGACCACGAGCTGGCCCAACAGAGAGAAAAAAGAAGGACAGAGAGGGGGATCAAAAGAGAAAACGACAATGACTATATGTTCATTGCCAGAGAGAGCAAGAGTCTGCAAAAGTTGAGAAAGGTGATATCGACGACCTAGGAGGAAAGAACACAGCGTGCATAGGGTTCTTTACATACCGCAAACTGTGACCTAGAAACTTGTCGACGAGAGGTGAGGAATCAAGCGAGAGTGAGAGAGCGAGCGAAATAGAAAGAGAATCCTATTGGGCCCTTCATCGAAATGGAGAAAAAGGGTGCCAAGACTTGCCCCGGGTGGTCTAGGTCAAAGCTCAGTCAATTGCGTTACCGAAAAACGAGTTCACCCGAACCTCACGCTCGAGGCACGACTCCTTTCCAGGCTTGCAAATAGAACGCGGAGCAACGGCAAAAGTGAATCGATCAATCGTTATTTGTTGTTTCTCCGGAATTTTTATATTATTTTTGTACTTTGCGAATAATTTATCGCTATTTATTCCTTCAAGTCGACTAGAAAATCTTCCAACACTTTCTTTTCTAGATATGATCGAAAAATAATACGTCCGCAGAATCGAAACGTTTTTTTTTTATTACACTGTGCCATGAATCGGCATTGTGACCTTGCTCGTGCCTTTTATCATTGTCCTTTCCCCACGAGATTGAACTTTGCATTGTTGGAATGCAATGAAAATATATTTTTTTTAATTTCTCGAATTTCTTCAAAAAGCTCAAACTTGGCATGCATTTTTTAATACATAAAATACCAATGCCTAAGAAAAAGATTCCAGTTTTCCTTTCGATGCGCTCTCATATACACTACTGGTCAACAGTTTTCGGACACTTCAGATAATTGCAAAACTTTCGATACCTGGATAATTGTCCAATAATGTTAGAATAATATAATTAATATCATTTATTATTTTACAAAAATACTAAAGGGTGTCTCAAAATGACCTGATACATTTTAAATTACGCGCCATTTTTTTTGTGACGACCATAGAGTACTAATCCTTGACAACTGGCATCAGGAAGTATTGAGGTTTAGTCGTGGAGAATTACACGATCGAGCAACGCATAGAAGTTGTCATTTGCTGCATTGTTACTGCATAGTTATTGTCGACGAAGTTTCATGGTAGTGTTATCTCGCGCCGCGGCGATGTGAATTGGCCACCAAGATCGTGCGATTTGACGCCATTGGACTGCCGTCTTTGGGATTTCATGAAAGGAAAAGTGTATGCCAATGATCTACAGACCATTTCGGAGCTCAAGGAAGCAATTGAATGCACCGTTAATGAAATTAGTCCGCAATTATGCCAAAACGTTATTGAAAATTTCGTCAAAAGAGTGAACGTTAGCAAACAGGGACAAGGTGGCCACTTATCGGATATTGTCTTCCACACGTAACCTCCATGTTTGTACCTTATTTTAGAATAAAAATATTCGTACTTTTCAAATAAATAATACGTTTCATTAACACACTAAAATGTCAGATCATTTTAAGGCACCCTATATATAGCACTATATAATGAATCATATTATTCTAATCTAATTTTGCAATAATCCGAAGTGTCCGAAAACTACTTCTCTACAAGGACCACTGACGACTTATGATTCGGATCCTCAGCAGTCATGCAAACGTGAACGGAACGTATTGAAGTTCAAACCTACGAAATACATCGAAAAATCCTCATATTTGCATATCTTTTTTGTTTATTATCACTTAAATACATGTTTTCGCAAATATTGTTGTAAATCTCCAACTACGTAGCCTCATATATGTTTGTGCCATTTTCTGAGTCTAATTCTGCCGGAATAAAACGACATTGTCCAGTTGGAAAAATCAACATCGTATTGCATTCTAACGATGTAAACTTCAACATCCAATGTGGGTCGAGCTTAGACGGGAATTCCTTATATAGTCGAGCGTACAATCTTCCATGCAGACAAACACACATGTTTCCATAGTCAAAGGATTGTCCAGAGACCCCTCTTGTGGGATATAATTCTCATTTTTATTCTTTTGATTCTCTTGGACATCCGTAATACCCGTCCACGAAAATCTCGCTCGCGATGAGACTATCAAAGAGGAAGCCAACTGGTCTGACGAGTGTGTATAATAGTAGCCGCACCGCACAACGGAAACATTAGCCGCTTAGCGAAACACTACGACCCGAACCCTCTACACATCTTTTTCTAGTATTTGATCTTCCTTCACCTCTCGTCTGCATACCTTACGGACGACGCGGCAGCCGCGGGCCGATAGGAGGACCTTTAACGTAATACTTGAAGCAAATCTTCGTGCTCCCCTCTTGTGGCGGTGAATAACTTGCCACCCCTGTCCTTTGGCCCTCTCATAGTTCCTCGAGGTCACGACCTAAAACTGTACGCGACTCGCGATTCCTTAATATTCTCCGGTGGGTCGTAGCACTCGACTTGCACCCTTATGTTCTTTCCGTTCACTCTTTTTTGGGGGATCTAAACCTGCTGATGTGAGAAATGTACGAAGTTGGGAGAGAAAGAGAGAGGACACTCAAGAAGCATCCATTGTCGTTTTGTTATTATTGATTATTTGTCGAAGGGGTGGAAACCGCCAATTTCGCGACGTTCATCACCCCCGATAAACGTATATTCTCGCGTACGACAGCGATCGCGATGCTAAAAAAGATCGCGCTCCGTTGTCTCTCCTTTCGACGTATTTTCTTCGCGTTTCAAGACATACTCGCGGCTAATATTAATACCGGACGAGGCACCGAAAATAACTTTTTCACGAAGTAGAGTAACGCGCGCGTCCTCTGGCGGTGAACTCACTTTCGTCGGAAAATTCTGTCTCAAGGTAGTAGTCTCGCCACAGTCACGTTGAAAACTTTATTCTCCGCTCAATCGATGAAAGCTTCGAAATATTGCGAAATATATCTATGTAATAAAAGTAATGAAGGAAGCACCTGATATCATGTTTGGAGTTCCAAAAATAACAACGTTCCCTCTATCACCTAACCATCACTTTTGCATCAGACTATCCATTCCGGCTACCAATACGTAGACACTCTGCGTTTACGGATATGCACACAATACTGTTGTCTGGCGAGCGCGAAGATCGCGGCAACGTCGCAAGCCCGGCGAATTTTTGTCGTGATATTTAGTTTAAACGGAAATGCAAAACTTGAGCTGTGGCCGGAATAAGGGAACAAGTGCGACATACAGGCAAATTTTCCAAACGAAAAAACGATCGACAAAAGTAGAAAAGCGGTCGAAATTATGACCCGTGCAAAAGGAGAAAACGAAAAGCAGAACCAGTAGAAGTTATGAACAACGAAAATGTGGGACATGGCATTGTGACTCGTTGAATTGATGAACTTCACTTCGATGAATTGATAATAAAAGTTTTTTTTATTGTTACAATGAATTATTTATTTTATTCATTTACTAATTTTGACCTAGTAATATATATATGGGGCATTCCACGCTAAATCGGACACCATTTAGCTTTTGCATCTCCGATTTTGTCCATAATTTGTTGTCTTTTAGTATCTATTGAGAAAGGCCTCCACGCCAATTTTAAGCTCTTTTTGTCCAGCCACTTCAGAGATATGAATTTAGAAAAAAAGCGGTACTTTTTTTTATAAATGCCTATAACTTTGCGAAAAATGATCCGATTGCGATGTTTTTTTTTATTTACGTTTTTAGACGCACTTTTAGAAAGAAAAAAACATGGAACAAAATCATCAAAACCGTATTTCCATAAGATTCTCGAGTTCTAAATATTAAATGTTGATTTTTGAAAAATACGTAGCGATGGATTTTCTTCGAATTTTTCCTAAAAATACTGTCACTCATTATGCAACTTTTAAGCGCGGCACGGTAATGGGATAACGTGAGGATCCATGTTTTTTCGCATTCGAAAATTGTTATTTTTAGTAATCCGTACTAAAAGTACATAATAATCCTTTTTTCAGACCTATGGGCAATGTTTATTGTCTTCTATGAAGTTGAATAGATATATCTTAATAATTTAATGAACAATGATCCTTTCATTTTAGATAAATATATAACAACATAAGTTTTTTGTATTAATTCTTATTCAATTTTATATTGAGTCAATATCTTATGTATATGGAGAGTAGAGGTACCTAAAGATCATTATTATCTAAAGAACAAAAGTTATTTTAAAAGAATTTATTTCATATGTGTTCAAAAGTTTGCGCTTTTTTAATTGATTTTTAACTTTTAACTACAGTCGGTAATGAAAACTTCGTTAACATAGCCTAGTGCCTGAGTATCTTTCTTGTCTACGGCTCTATTTCAGAACAAGAATTCAGTGTGGTTTTCAATCACGTGTTGACAGTGTGTCCTGTGAATAACCTCTACTAATTTGCTTTAAGGAGGTTGGAGCGTTAGCCACAATCCAAGATTAAATTTATACAAAAAAAAACATGTTATTGTTTAGACTATACTGAGTCTTTACAATTTTTAAAACTTTTTTCAACACCAAACACCAGAGATAAAAAATAGTTTAATGTATGTAATTTAACGTGCGGTTAGATGGGCAAGACTTTCACACTAAAGGTTATGTATTTTTTTTTGTTATTTAGCACCAAGATAAACCATTTATAACAACGGTTTAACGCAAACTGAACCTTTGTAAACATTTAGAAAAAAAATCCTCATCTTGCCCATCGTAAACCATGGGCCAATAATCCCGTGACCCAAATATGAATAGGCATAATTATAAATCACTCAAATTTTAATTGTGAATTGTATAAAACATTCGTTGTCGTGGTTTTTTAATAATAATCATCGATAATGTTATACTTTTTCAAGTTGGTAGTAACACAAAAGTTTTTCTACTTTACATAATAAAAATATTAAAGTGCATAATTTTGCCCTTTAATTATATATTTTTAAAAATTAGCATATATAGAATAAATCTGTACCTCGTATGCATTTTTTTGAGGCTCATTAAAAAAAAAATGAATAAATCGTCTTTTGTCTCAACTGAATCGCTCCAACTACCTTAAAGAAAAATTTGTGTAATATCACGGTATATTTTTTGAAGCACAACTTATTGTGAACTCCTGTGCCATGTCAAATTTTGGGATATATAATTTGTGCTGTAATCCTTTGCAAATAGAAAATTATAGAATTAAGAAACGTCTTCGACGAGCTTCTGTTACTCACCAAAATTTATATAATTTGAGTAAGGATGATTTTCTCTGCACATCGTGGAGAAAAGCATTGGACCTTTGCTTGTAATCAATCTGTAAACTAATTCATAATCATTACGTGTTAGATAATCCTCGAGAGTAGCTTTGATTTAAAGTATTTTGATTTCAGATATTTTTTAACATATATAAGTGAAAGAAGAAAATTTTAAAATTTGAAAAAAACACGGATCCCAACGTCATCCCATTAACGCGCCGGGCTTAAAATTTGCATAATGAATGACAGTATTTTTAGGAAAAATTTGAAGAAAATCGATCGCTACGAGTTTTAAAAAAATCAACATTTAATATTTAGAACTTGAAAATCTTATGGAAATACCGTTGTGATGATTTTGTACCATTTTTTTCTAAAAGTGCGTCTAAAAATGCAACAAAAAAAAACATCCCAATCGGCTCATTTTTCGCAAAGTTATGGGCATTAAAAAAAAGTACCGTTTTTTTAAAATTCATGTCTCAGAAGTGGCTGGACAAAAAGAGCTAAAAATTGGCATGGAGGCCTTTCTCAATAGATACTAAACGACAAAAAATTATGGAGAAAATCGGAGATGCAAAAGCTAAATGGTATCCGATTTGGGGTGGAATGCCCCATATATATATATATATATATATATATATATATATATATATATATATATATATATATATATATATAGTAATATAAAAAAGTGAATATAAAAAATCCGCCGCATCTCTAGATACATTTTCTACCGATGAACGCGGCGAACGCTTGCAGCGCTGTCAGATCGCCGGCTCTAGTCTGCTCCAATTGCTTTATGGAACTAGCATCGCTAGAAATTGCTTAAATTAAATCGCTATATCTTTGAAACGAGACGATCAAAATTCATGATTTTTTTACTCACTTCGTCATATGTTCCTCTGTAATTGAGAATTTTTTTAGAAAAATCTGTAGAACAGTTTCGGCGTTATTACATGAAATGTAAAATATTTGCAGGTAATCACTTAACAGTGTCTTGAATGTGTCGTCAAAATACAAAAAAAATCTATAGAAAATGGCCTTGGCGAGACTACCCCCTTAAGGCCTTATATATACTTGCAGCGGGAGAAGAGACGTGATTTTCTTTTTTTTGACGGGACAATAAATGTTTATTGAAAAACTGTAAACAACATCGATTAGTACATATTTTCATGTACTTGTACATTTTTTTTTATTCAAAAATATTCAAAAGTGGCGGAACTCCAGCTGTTTTCCAGGAGCGCCTTCTTTTGAGCATTAGTTGCGGTGGACATGATAGCTCAACAACGGTTCATTTGAAATCAGAATTTGAAAAAGATTTCACTAGTATATTGAAAAAGATTTCATAGCATGGGCCTGGGCGAAGGATTTGTAAAAATGTTAGTTTTTAAAATATGACGATAATTTTAACAAAAAAATCTTTTTTTGAAGTGCTATATTTTCGGTTTTACAAAAAAATGTTTTTTTTTTTCAACACAATTCAAAATCCGTCGTCCGTGCCCTAGCTATGGTCATAATAAATGAGTGGTATAAATTTGGTATGGATCGGATTAATAGTTTTTTAGTAATCGTGTCCACCGCAAGGGTGTTTCTCAAAAAAGACGATTCTGAGATAATAGCGTTTAAGATTCAAGTATGTTTCTTTTATATTTAAAGTTAATTTATTTATACTCACATGGAGTCGTCGATTCCAGGACCATACAGTAATCCTTCTGTGTCCTCTGCAGCCTCTGAAACATTGATTTGATACTGCCTACGGGCCATTCTTCCTTCTCTTGTGGCTGCTTGCGCTTGCTGCTCGGCACGCGTAACACGGGACTTGCGCGGTCGTGCGGTTGAAATACCTATAACTGCGAATCTAATGCTCCGATCTTGATGGAATTTGATGAGAATATTCTTGAGATATTGTACTTCAAGAAAATGCAATTAAATTTTTTTCCCTTTTTCCGACCATCACAAGTGTATATAAGGCCTTAAGAGAGTATCCGCGAGCGCCATTTTCCGCCCGCTTATAAAGTTGTAAATATAATTTGAGTTCCCGGTGATTTAAAGGACCAGGTGTGCAGGTAGTTTCGAGGAGACATTTAAATAAAATTAATTTATTCTTATGGTATTTGGGTATTTATCAGAGTTCTCAATAAGTCGAGGAGATATTGAGACCGTAATTCCGAAATGCTCCGATTGCATCGATTTGTGAGAAGGAGAGAGAGAGAGAAAGAGAGACAGACAGAGGGTGATTTGTTGACTAATACAATTTATTATGACCCCGTACAGCTCTCGAGCAAATTGATATCCGAATTGAAGAAAAATACAAAACAAAATAACTCGACATAGAAAATTAGCGGGATACGAGAACGTTAACAATGAGAGATGATAATAAAATAACATTGTCGGTATGGAGCAAAAAACGAAAATAACAAAATATTGTAAGCATAACAGGAAACCAACATAATATGCAAAATGGAAATGGCTGATACAAGAGTTGACAACAATAGAGATGCAAATAGAGCGAGAAAGTGAGAGAGAGATTGATTCGTCGTTGTATTCATTCGTTGTATTCATCCATTGATGGGATTGTCATGGCGTGGCGATACCATCAGACGACAAGCCGAGTGGACAACAAGATAAAGCAAACAGAGAAGAAAATCACAAAAATATAATAAAAAGCAATAGTTGAAGATTATGAGAATAGAGTAAACACAATAACGATTACATTTTTTTGACAGTCATTGCTTAAGGAGTTTCGGGACAAGTGACAAAATGTTACCAATTGCTTCAAATTTATACAGTAAATTTTTTGTCATATGCTGAATGCACTCTCCAAATTGTAAATCGATCTTGCATAACATTTTTAATATTTTTTTCACACTTTTTTATACGTAAAACTGTCATTGAGCAATAAGGGTAGGAATCTCCCTATGTTGTATTTTCAATTAAAATTTTTATAGAAACGGTGTAGACGATTGATTTAAAATTTGGCGGGTACATTCAGTAAATGACAAGGAATTTACTCTATAAAATTAAATCAAATGGTAATATTTCCTCAATCGTCCCGCAACGCTTTAATCAGTCACCGCTGTCATTGAGGGAGTATCCCTCTCTGGAAACTTAAAAAAATAGTTATTTTAACGTATGGTTATGTGAACTCTCAAGAATATTTTAAGACCAATCGGACCCTGATATTATAAAAATTGACGAAGTACACCTTTTTTAGTGGAACGGTATGCGTCGGATTTACCGCGATCCATCGAGTTTGAACGCAATTATCTCGAAACTACATATCTTAACACGGCGAGATTGATATCTCGAGTAACTTTCACACTATTGACTTGACTTTGCACAGTTAGCATTCAAACAGTAGTCATTTTCTGAGAGAGAGAGAGAGAGAGGGAGAGAGAGAGGGAGAGAGAGAGAGAGAGAGAGAGAGAGAGAGAGAGAGAGAGAGAGAGAGAGAGAGAGAGAGAGAGAGAGAGAGAGAGAAGAGAGAGAGAGAGAGAGGGAGGGAGGGAGGGAGAGAGAGAGAGGGAGAGAGGGAGGGAGGGGGAGAGAGAGAGAGAGAGAGAGAGGAAAAGGGGAAGGTGGTACTTTTTTCGGTGTTTTCGTACAATACCACTGGTTCAGGTTGACCGTGATATATCTAGAAGTTGCAGTAGGGGTAGGTGAGGTCGCACTCGAGGCCCGTGTTGTCCGAAGGTTGTACGACGAAAGAGGGAGGAAAAACGGTGGGGTTCGTCCCACTTCGTATAAAATTGTATATAACCGCGGTTAGCAATGCGGCGCGGGTGTTCTATCTACGATGCAGATTGTAGGCCACAGTGAAACTCCTAGCGAAACTCACGTACCATATATGACCTATAGCATCGTTTGTGGCTCGCTGCTTCCGATTGATCGTTTGCTCGCCACTGTTTGTCCCTATATCCCCTCATCCTCTTCCACACCCTCCCGCTCGCCCTCTCTCGGTACGTGAGGGGCCACCTTTTGGCTTTCCTTTCATCTTACGAAGTTACGAAATTTCCGCTGTATAGAAACTAATAACGGCCGACGAAAAACATTTTTTTCTTACTATAAAAAACTTTCTCAAAGGATTTTCGAAAAACTGCTGAGCGCATACAGCTGCGCATGTGGAGGATGCAATTTTTCAACCTTCCGCTTTCGCACTCCCCTATAGACAAGCAACGACGTGTTTCACTTGTTCGGTGTGATGAATAAATGCATGCTCGAGGCTGAAAGTGAATGGTAACTGAACATTTGCATGGAGAACGAGCGTGAACTCGTAAACTACTTGTTCAGGAGGTTCGATCTTTTATATTAACAGATATACAGTGATTATGTAGGACTTAGAGGATTCTGTATAATTCGATGGAAACAGATTTTCAATCAACTTTATATGATCGAAACAAGTTGTGACCATATGAAGTTCATATTGGATATAATTTTTGGAGAGATTTTTCAATAATTTCCATGAAACATCGACGTCACATCTGAGGAGCTGGCGAACAAAACCGGACTTGTCCACACTACGTCAAATGAAATTTCGATTTTATTTATTTTTGTGCCTAAAACGGCCAATTCGCTCAAAAAGGCAGTTTTTAACCAATTTTGAGGTGCTTGGAGCCGGATTTGATTCAAAACATTTCGGGAGCTCGTTAAGTTGTGCTTGCTAAACACGAAAAATAAAAAATTAATTTTACGTAGTGTGGAGAAGTCCGGTTTTGTTCGCCAGTTCCTCATCTGTAATTGTTTATTCAGGAGGTTCGTATTCATTATTTTTGTTTCTTCTGACAGTCGGTGATTTTTATTTTGAAAGTTCGTACTATCGCTTATTTTGTATAGGTATGTGACATCTTTTATAACTATATTATGAAAGATTTCCGAGCAACTTTATACAATAGAAATAGGTTGCGTTCTGTAAAAAAAGGCACACCGATGTTTTTATCATTGGGAAGCAATGAAAATTCGTTTGAAATCGTACGACGTTGAAGTTTGCATCATTGGAATGCAACGATTTTTTTTGGTTATTTCTTCATTTTTATTATTATTTGAAACCTTTTATTCGCAACATCAGATCGTAATTCTGTAAAAAAAATACGTGAAAAGGTTTCACCGATTTTCATAGTCTAAATCGATCCAACAGATATTTAATCAACGAATAAGAACTAATTTTCATTGCGTTCCAACGATGGCAACTTCAAGATCACAAAATTGGTTTGTTTGCCTATTTTTATTGTTATCCAAAAAATTTTAATCCAGATTTCGCTTGTAAGTCTCGAAAGTCGATTCTGAAAAAAAAAAAACAATTCCGTAATTTTCGTATTCTGTATCGGCAAAAAATTCGGGCGATTAAAAAAATCATTTTATTGCGTTTCAATGGTACGAAATTGAAGTTTGCAAAATAATTCGAGCAAACATGTCTTATTTTCACTGTTGTGAAGGCACTTTGAGCCTTTTTACGAATAGGACGAACAGGCGTTGAAAAAATGAGAATCAACCTTCTATGCAAATTCATAGTAAAATATCATTTTTTACAAAAAAAAAGCCCAGTGTCATAAATTCAAGGATTTTTGATCATTTGGCCGTAATGAATACGATCAAAGAATATTGCAAGGCCATTTTTATAAGGTCTATTGAGTGAGCATAGAAAAATCTTAGAAAACTTGGTGAGAATGGTCGATTCATCATTCTCATTTAAACTCCATATATGTATATACATGAAACGATATAAGGTTTCCGCGAAAGCTTTGAAAAATGTGTGCGTTTGACTTTGGCTCTTCTTGGAGAGTTCCATCCCCGGCAGCTTCGCGCCCACTTAAACTTCTATACATCGACGGCCTCGACTTTACTCGAGGGTCACTCAGAGTACAGGAAAATCCGATTCTCGAATTATATGATTCCCAACGAGCGCATCATCCATGTCAGAAATCCTAAAATCAATGATAATCATATCACATAAACAGCATTTTTACCGATAATGGCACATTATTCTCGAAAAGCATTCTTCACAATTTCAGTAACGAATTATCGATTGCACGAACACTTTTCAACTCGTCCCCAATTCGCATCATATAGTCTATTCACAATGATAACGTTGGAATTCAATAAAAGTGTTATTCCTAATGGCCTGCACTTTTTCTTTTGGCAGATTTCAGCTATAAATATTACTTAGGCTCAAGGGCTAAAAATCGTTTCGCCTAGCAATGGAAAATTTAAAAAAATGGAAAGAGTTTTATCATCCAAGTTTGCATCGTTACCATGCAATTTATTTCTTAAATGCCTTCAGGCGGATTTCAGCTACGAAAACCAGTCAAACCTTTTTTTAGCATGCTTATTTAGAAATCTACAGTCGAAAACTGAGTACATTTTTTATACATAAAAATAGAAAACAAAATTTTCATTGCATTCCAGCGATGCACGCTACAGCCCTCATCGTTCGAAACTAGAAAGATGAGAATGTGTGTGTTTGTCTACATTCGTGTAACTTCTGACAAATGATATTTAATTATTCCAAAAAATGAATTCCATTGATTTGAAGAAGCGGCCAAACATACTCATTCTTTCCACACGATAACCACATCCATCCATCGCACTAACGAGAATAGCAATCGACATTCGGTCGATACTCACACATTATTCTCTCACAATTGTATTTCCACGTTTTCCGCAAAAGGTAATTAAACATCGATTGCCATATCGTCTAGTGACCCACAAACGAGCGCCAGTCCAGAGAGCCGATTAAAAATCCCACACTCCCCGTACACGACACGCACGAACGTTTTAAACACGACAATCCGGTGAGTCGGTTTTGCCGGAGATTCGAAAATTGATCGCGACCGAGGAACAGAGAGAGAGAGAGGATCCCTGAGCTCGAAAAATTGCATAACGTTAGAAGCGTCGTCAAAAGAGCCGAGCAAAGAGAAGGATAGCCCTTGGCCAGCGTCCCAGAAAGGCAGGCCAGTCCATCGTACAGTTGCATTCAACATCGCATGCTGTGTATCCTCGCTTATACGCGCCTACGTATACATTCGAAAAAACCGCACACACCTCCACGAAAGAAAAAAAACGCACACTATCGCTAGATTCACGGTGTCTCAATGTGTAACGCCCTCGCGATCGTTCTCATCACCCACATGCCCACATACGCACAGGGGACGCATAGCCAAGTACACAAAGATAAATTCGTTGATTGAGAGAGAGAGAGAGAGAGAGAGAGAGAGAGAGAGAGAGAGAGAGAGAGAGAGAGAGAGAGAGAGAGATTGCTAAACTCAAAAACTTCCCTCTGTTTTTGCCAGGTCAGTCTCATCGTACGAGTCGAGTTCGATCGTCGGTGCGTCCTCGATAAGCGGCAGTGGTCTGAGATACGGTTCGACGTCAACGTCTTCAGCATCATCGTCCGCAGGATCGTCGAACTCCTCGTGTGCCTCGAGAGACCGAAGCACACTTCAGTATCATACACCGGGCAGTTTGGCGACTACAGCGGCCGATTTATACGCGATATACTCGCCGAGCCATTACGTGCCGAACATTCACGGCTCCAAGGGTTCGAGCGGCGCGTCGGCGAATTGGCGATCGTCCTCGTCGGCCTCGTCCTCGGCTGTATCCCCGAGTTTGATCTCGGAGTTGCACGGTGGCGACGAGTACGATTCCTGCCGCGAACGTCGCGATCGCTCGTACTCGAGCGAGCCGTCATCATCAGGCTTGGTTCTGACGAGCAACAACACGAGCGCATCGAGCAACAATCAAAACGCCCATCTCGGCTCGGGCAACGATCGCTGGTCGGCGAGACGCGACATCAACAAGAGACGCGGGACACCCCTCATCGCGTCATCATCCGGGACGAATAATTCGATCACCGGAAATGCCAACAAGACCGACCATCGTACCGGCTCACCGACGATCGAGGTAACCCTAGATCCTGTCGAAACGTCGGAACGATCACGGGATCGTTTCAGCGAGATCGGTTTGCGCGACGTCGTGGATCACGAGAGTTTTCGCGCGATTCCCGAGACTCATGTCGGCAGCGAGTACCCCGTTTATCCCATAAACACCAAAACAAACAGTGACCCGGACAACAAGAAAGCCGGGAACGAGTGCGCGTCGGAGTTGCGACGTAGACGAGTAGGACGATCGAGCGTCGATCAAACGACCCCGAACAATTTGCCGTCAGCCTCCGACGAGCAACGGAGACGCGACGTGAACGACGAGGAACGGACGAACTCTGAGACTTTAGAAAGACAACACGATTGCGACAGCAACGCTGACGACCTTGACAATAGAGAGGGCAGCCGTAGCAAGGGTAACCCGAGGGACAAATATCGCGACGAGCATCATCATCAACACCATCATCACCAGCAGCGCAATCGACACGGCGAAACGAGCCTGAACGACGCGAATTCACGTAAAAGTGACCTTGACATTCCCAATTTGTCCTTGTGCGGTACGTGCAACGGCGATTCCACCCTCCCGCCTGTAGCTCCCTCCTGTTGCGTTACCGCCACGTCGCCGATCGTTCAGGCTGCTGTCCGGAGCCTTTCGAGTCCCGCTAATCCGATCGTTCTGTTGCCGACGAGACTCCCCGACGAGGAAGAGACGAGAAATTGTCCCGTCAGGCTGAAAAGTCTCGAGGACACTGGCAGACGCGACGATACGAATATTCGCGGCGACTCGAAAGATCGTGACGGCCTTGACGACGTTGGCGCTGGACGTGGCGCTGGTGGTGGTGTTGTTGTTGTTGTTGCTGCTGCTGCTGCTGCTGCTGCTGTCGCCAGTAGTGCAGACGCGGATAATCATCGCAAAGCTTTCACGCGGACTAAGATTCCCACTAACAACGATAACACGGAGCTGCTGACTAACAATGCCCAGGATCGCGAGGATCACCTCGGGATCGTGGAAACAACGACGCGAAATATCGGTAACGAGGCTAGGCTCAACGGCCCCGACGAACCTCCGAGGTCGGGCGACGCACGCGAAATGCTCAAGGGTACGAGAAAATCTTTAATGTGGAGGGCCACCAGCGAAATCGACGATGTCAACGATGACGAATTTATCGGCAAACGGGAGACCGAAGCTTTGACGAATGGCGACGAAGCTGTGGTGGATGTCGTCAATGGCTTTGACAAGTCGAACGATCAAGATCGTTTCAACGATTCCCGGGGCTACGAGCTCGATGAGAATGCAGGAGGTTCGGGAGGCCTCGCCAGAAACGGCATCAGATCCACGGTCAATCGCAACGATGACGTCGACAAAGGCTCGACATCCAGGAGAACCCTGTTCGGCTGGAACGATCCGAGCATCAACGATCTTACCGGAGCTTCTTCTTCGTCCTCCGCGTCCTCTACCGCCGCCTCTTCTTCCGTTGCCGCTGCGGCGTCGTCCTCGAACTCCACCAACTCCGTACCCGTCGCCGTACATCAGAATCTCTATCGTGGAATCAACGAACAGATCGTGAGTAGAGCCAAGAGGCTCGGACCGCGGTGTTCGTCGTGGACGTCGATGGATTGTTTTTCTTTTTACCGCCTTATTTTTATCTTTTCGTACGTCAGATTTGAAATTGCCATTCGTAGCGCGTGGGGCTGTAGCATCACACTTTTTCTTTGTGTATAAGACGTTTTTTTAGGGGTTAGGCTACAGTAACGGGTGTAAAATCATGTGCGAATTGAATAATTTTTCTTTTCGTATGAAAAACTGATGTACTCGTAAAATTAATTAACTTATCTATTTAGTATGAATATCAAGCTGTTAGAACTTTTTTTTATGTACAACATGGCCGACTACTCGAAACTTCTCGAAACAGCTTCTTTCGAATTGGCGTGACAAATAAATTCAACAATTTTCACTCGATTTACTTCAAATATAAAAGTTATGTTCCTAATTGCATTTCGCAGAAAAGTACGTACGGAATTTCTGATTAATCGAAAACTTTTCATTTTATGAGCAGTTTATGAGCAGTTATAACGAAATTTGTCACTGATAATTCATTTCTCAAGTTCAAATACCTACAACTTTTGAAGAAAACAATATTTTATAAGTTCCGTACGTACTTCTCTGGGTATTCTAATGTAGAGTGACGAGAATTTTTGTTTTTTGTTCTAGGTAAAAAATTGTGGAATTGTTACGCCGCGGAGCGCCGAAAAAAGATAACAAAAGAAAATATCAGTAGTCGGCCATGTTGTACATCGAAAAAAAAAATATATTTTTTCTAACAGCTTGATATTCACACTAAATAGATGTGTAATTAATTTTATGAGTGAATCACTTTTTCATACGAAAAAAAAATGTTAAATTCGCACATGATTTTATACCCGTTACTGTGGCCCAAGGCCTTAACTCAGGTCAGGTAGCATTGATTGACGTTTCGCCCATTCTCAAAGAGACTTTTCGTTACGATAAATACCAGGGGTTAGCTGGCCCATAAATACCACGGGATTGCTACAAAAGGGACCCGGAACTTTCGAGATTTTAGTCATGTGGACAAACAGACAGAAGGTAGTATCAGGTAGTAAGGGCAGATTATGTTGTTGAACTTTGAATCATTGGTATGCAACGAAAATTCTTTTGATAATTCTTTAGATAAGGGACTTTTTCGAGAAAAAAAATTGCTGCCATTTTCTCATTTATTGGGTTATAAATGATATTCAGTCAGGGGAAGCCGAAATGTTTCATTGACTATTTCTTACGAGAAAAACATCGTTGAAACAATATTATATTTTTCAAAAACGCAAACAAACCCAATATAGGCGTCGAAATGTTGAAAAATGCCCTATGCTGTCACGTGTTTCCGCGAACTTCAAAACCCCATAACGTTTTATGACGCAGGGGGCGTGTGAATTTCAGCTCCAACCGACTGAATATCATCATGTATAACCGAATAAATGAGAAAATAGCAACAAAAAAATTTTAGGCTCATTTTACGTAAAAGTCTTTTATTCAAAGGTCATTACTTTATTTCCCTATTTTTATCGTTATCCAAATCATTTTTGATAGATTTAAGTAGTAGGTCTCTAATAAGGATCACAGAAAAGTTCGCAGTAGCTTTGATTTGCCAAAAAAAGAATTGGTAATCGGAGAAAAATTATTTTCATTGCGTTCCAACGAGGCAAACTTCAATATTATGGCAGGTTGGCGTCGAGAGGCATGACAAATGCTTGAACTTCGGGATTTTTCAAAAATATAAAACGAATACTTTTGGAAACGGGTTTCAATGTATTTTATTCTCGCACCAATAGAAATAAAGTAAATTTCAATTTTATTTATTTGAAAAATTCAAAATGGCCGCACCAGTTCTAGATTATTGAAGTAGACTAAATTCGGGGGGCCTTATCGCATTTTGTTTTCTAAAAAAACACCTGGATAATAAAACGGCAGCCGTTTGACAAAAATCCAATTTTTTTGCCCGGTTTGTTTATTGCTTCAACAGACGAAAATAAAAATTCCACAAACAATTTTTGACAAAAATTGCTTCCTCATGGCCCCGCAAATTGAATTTCCTTTCAATTGTGCAGATATTCATGTGAATCGGTTCATCCGTTTAAGCTGTAGAGCCCCCTGCGCGCTGAAAAATGCTGCTTCCAGAAAAATCGTATTTAATGTTTGTATTTGACAACTCACACAAACCCATGTGTTCTAAACACTTTAACGATGCAAATTATGTCAAATTATGTAAAATCGAATTTATTCGATTTTTTTCGAAAAAATAAATTCCGCAATAACTACCCGAAGTTGTGGCCACGCGTATAGTAAATTTTCCTCGCGAATAACTCCATGCTGTTAGTGCTTGCTTCATTGGAACGCAATGTAAATTAATTTATTGTCCAGATGTGCCATTTTTTTGGAAAATTCACGATCCGCAATGCACATAAAAAAATGTAGGATCTCTCATTAGATATCTACAACCTAAATCTAGAGAGAAAATATTTTGGACGAAAATAAAAGTAAAGAAATGTCAAAATAAATAATAATATTCGCTGCATTCCGACGTAATACACCTTGGAGTCATGAAGCCTTTGACATTTGATTCGTGCGCTAGTCGATTTTCCTTCATTTTTAACAAATTGAATAACTAAAAAGATCATAAAAGTTCAAGCTATAAAAAAACACGGTGAGATTTAAAAATCAATGTCCTAAAAAATGTTTGGCTAAATCTCGTAGCTCGGATCTGCCAAAAGAAATTTGCGGAACAGAAGAAAAAAAAGTCACGTTTCGTGAACGTATGAAAAATATTTCGCAGTGCCTAACGTTCAACGTGCTTGAAATCAGGCTCTTGAAGAGTCGACAAATTGACGAGTTAGAAGCACGCAAAAATAAAATTCGACAAGCTTCATCTCGTGCTACAATTATTTTCGGGTATACAGATATAAGAGGTCCGATGACGAGCGCGATAAATAAACAACTCTCCTTAACGTTAATTGCGCCAATAGACAAGTTGAAGAACGTGCCGAAGAATATTTAATTCGAGGCTATATTGGAAAATAGTCATACACGTCAAAATGATTAGTAAATGGACATAGACCCACGCATGACGGTCGAAAGGAAATGAAGGTACGATACGCTTGAGAACTTGAAGTACGTTTTTCGGTTACATACTTTGAGACTCCTGAGACTCGTAGCGACTATGTAAAATTTAAGTGAGTACAGAAGAAATTTATTCTCGGTGAAATTTACAACCGAACCTCGAAATCGGTCTGGACGACTTCATATCTTGTTTGCCAATATCGAAAATCGAAATTTTACCTCGAGCTATTTTAGCATCGAATTCAGAGGAATAACTATGACGTCTTTCATACATGCTGTTACTGCTGCAGTACGGAAAACCATTTATTCGAGAAAACAATATGTTTTGAGTGAGATAGATCAAAAGTTTTGCAATTATCTGAAATGTCCGAAAACTATTGGCCGTTAGTGTGTGCGTGCGCGCGCGCGCGCGCGCGTGTGTACACACACACACACACACACACACACACACACACACACACACACACACACACACACACAATACATATAGACATTAGGGTGGCACAAATTTGAGCTCTATTCTCTTTCTCCTGTTCTCCTCGCCATCCAATTACCTACTTTAAAGAAGAAAATAATTATCGCGAATGCTGCGAGCAGTCAAACAAAATTTAGAGGCCGCTCAAGCCTCCCAAAAATTCAAATTTTCATGAAAAAATCGAAAACTCGCTTCTTACCCATGAGTTTTACGCTTTATAATTTAAAATTAAAGCTCGCGACAGCTCCAGCCGGCCAATGAATATTTAATGATCGCTCAAGAGCTTCGAAATTTCCAATTGGCGTGAATTTTTTTTCTTTCCCACTCACAAAATTAAGGCGGGATATACATTCGCAACGATAAAAAAATCGATTTTTTCCTCTTTACATGATAGAATATTATCCCAAAGTTTCAAAGCGAATTTCGAAAAACTTCAAACGTTATAGCCCGTCAACGCTGTGCCTCACCGCTCGGATTCGGAGCGGGCGTGAACTTCAAACACGTTTTTCTCAAAACTGCATTATCGAAATTAGCGTGCAGGATTACTCAAAAACTATTAAGCCGAGTGAGTTGAAACTTGGTAGAAATATTGATAATATTCGTAACTTCTACTTGACGAGAATTTTTTTTGAAAAATTGGAAAAAAACTCCTTTTTCAATCCACATTTTACAGAAATGTTGATTTTTTTGTAAATGCGTGCTATTTTCTTAAATTTGCATTTTATTCATCTCAATTGCCGTCACAAAGAAAATATACATGTTCTAACTGAAAAAATGTTTGAACTTTTTTGCAAATCAAGGTCTACGGGAAGCTAGACTGCACGCCGATTCGCAACTCCCGCGGCGAACTTGCACTCTGCCACAGTTCCGCCATTTTGATGATGAATTAATAAAAAAAAATTGTTTTGTATACTTAAATCTACTATCAAAGTATACCTAAAGTTTGATAAATGAAAAATAATTATTTCTTAGTTTTGAAAAACCTTCAATATTGCTTATTTTTTTCTTGTCTCAATGTATATCTCGCCTTAGCACTTTGTAAAATTTTCAAAACAATTAATCCTATTTTTTCTTTCGAAACGGATTTTTTAAATTTACTTAACACTTCTAACTCGATAAAACGGGGGACCTATAATTTTGTTTACGCACAAGAGCTTTGAAGCATTATTTTATGAGAACAAAGATTATAATTATTGGGTTAGTAGTGTGAGGTAAATTTGAAAAGTCTGTTTCTAAAGAAAAACGATTAATTGTTTTAAACATTTTACAAAACGGCAAATTTGTGAGTGAGAAGAGTAAAAAAAATTGGCGAAGATTGGAAATTTCGAAACTCTTGAGCGACCACTAAATATTCATTAACCGGCTAGAGCTTTCGCGACAATTTCATTTTTTCTTTAAAGTAGATAATTGGATGGTGAGAAAAAGGAAAAAAGGAGCTCGAATTTGTGCCATCCAATAGACATCTAATAAATAAAATGCCCCAATATCTAATATATATATGTGTGTGTGTCCGTGTGGATATATATATCTGAATATTTAATTAATTTATTAGATATTAGGAAATTTTATTTATACTGCAGGAATCGAATGTTTATGGCTCTCAGAACATACTCCAACTATTCACAAAAAAATAGAAGAATTAAATTCGTTTCCAAGACTTACTAGCTAAATACTAAATCCGTTATTCCTCACCTGCAAGGCAACATTTTCAATTTTTCACGCTACGCAAATTAATCCCTTTCGAGTGTAATTCTCGAAAGAAGGCAATTGATTTGTAAATCGAAGTTTTCTCATTGCTTCGACTGTGCCTATCGGGCAATATTCGACAAAAAAATCGGTTTTTTGCCCTCATATCTCATGAGGTTGAAGTTTGCAACGTTGGAACGCAACGCAAATTCTTTGTAATTTCTTATTTTCATTATTATCCAAAATCATATTTTGCAAATTTCTTATAAATCTTTAAATAAGAATCTTAAATAATGTTTGCGTGATTTTCATAGCTCAAATCTGGCAAAGGAAGTTTGGAAAATGGATAAAAAAATAAAAAAATTCGTTGCATTCCAACGATGCAAACTTCAACTTCGTAATATCTCAAGGACTTTACAAGAATTTCTAAGCGATTTTTTCACAGTTGTATGTAAAAGAATTATCGCCTCGACACGGAACGCCTTGTGCATATGAAAAGTACACTTTCACGTATAATCTTTTTCCGTGGCGGGTGTGTTTTTACAGTGTCCTTCGGTGTCTCGCTGAGAGGCGAGGGGGCGATGAGCAAGCGAGCAAATAATAAGTGCATTGCAAATTTTGTGTATGTGTGCGTGTCTGTGTGTGTGTGTGTGTGTGAATGTGTGCACCGACGAGAGGGGGCGAGGGACAGTGGCACGTGGAAATTCCAAGTGTTCTATTATTAAGTCGCATTCGGTGGCTTCGTCGTCTCGGATTTTCGTGGCGTGAATCGCGAGAGAACGACGACGACGAAGCCACACCGAAAAGAATAAGTGTGTCATGCTACGTATAGCAAATATACATACACACATAGACACACGTACACATACGAATATAAAATCTATCTCTGCGCATTAACCCGCGAGAAAATTTTCCTCATTTGACGAGAACGGTATCAGCGTGTCGTATATAATCCAACAATTAACACACCCACGTATACATAAACATATATGCAGCCATCTTTTGAACCGCGCCTAATCGAAATACATTTTTTCCGGGATAGAACATACCCAGCCGAAAAAAATTTAAGTTAAATAAGATGTGTTTAAATCAAATAGGTTTTTTCCACGACTCACGGCCTACTACGATCTTATTTGTTTCAAAGATTTTTTAAAATTTGTTCCAGTTATTTTTTTTAAATATTGAATTTATTCAAATTGAATAAATAAAGATTCGATTTAATTAAATCTCTATTTGCTTACAATGTACACTTTAAATCTAAGTGTACTATATGCATAAAATATTTCATAAATCCAAAATAAAAATAAATAATAAACTTAATTGAGGATTTTACAACAACGATTTTGTATCGTAATTCGTCATTCCCTGGCCTTGTGAGATGATTTCTATCGAAGAAAATATTTCACCTATATCGGAATCGAACCTAGAATCTATCTACTCGTAGCTATACAACCTGCCCCTATGCTACCGAGTGATTATATCAACTTAGCAGATATAGCTAAGAGACCAAATTAATTCCTATAACTATTTGCTGTATCACATAAACTATATCAATCAGTTAATATCGTTGTGATAATTAGAGAGTTTTATTGAATAACATGCTATATATTTTTCTAACAACCTATATATATATATATATATATATATATATATATATATATATATATATATATATATATATATATATATTAGACTGATTCAAAAAAAAAATTATTTTTTTTCCTTCGGGATTCTCGTGCTATTGTTGGGCACTAATAAAAGAAAATTTCTCTAAAAAGATGGGCGCGGTCACTCAATTTTTAGAGGTGGCTATCTCGCCTTTTTTGTATTTGAATTTTTTTTAACGAACTTATTGCATTTAAGCCTACTCACGGCTTCGGGTTCCGGATAAAAATCACATCCAGCAGCTATTTCGTAACAAAAATAAACTCTAACAAATTGAAAAGATAGCAATATTCACAATTTGAATCCAGGTAGATCAATAATGGCGTCTATACTACTCTCTTTATTCATGTAGATTTATTTATACGCATTAACATTTCGCACTTTTTACGAAAAATTAAATTATAAGCTTTTATTCATAAATCGTATATTTACATTTTCAAAATGCTACACTTATATTATCTTCAAACTCATTTATATTTCTTCCCAGCCACTGTACATAAAATCGCGCATACCACTGCGCAAGTCACTGCGCATCCGTGGCGAAATTTGTATTGGCGCAGCGCATTTGTAAGTGGTGTTGTTTTTTTTCCAATGTGGCTCAAGTAAAGACAATTTTAAACAATGGCTCGCAAAAACGAAGACAACATAATTTGGCTAATCGGCAAGGAAATTCCGAAAATAAGTACCCGTCATTTACCGTCAAATCGGAAAGTTTTCAGTTTGTTCTTTTACAAACATAAGAGAGAAAAACTGACCATACGTCGAAGTGCACACGAAACAATGAAAGAAGTTTTCGAACAATGGAAATGTGCTGAAATTCCAACGCGTAGATTGAATAACGCAATCGTAAAATTAATAAAACTCCATTTAGTCTGGAAAAAACTTTTACAAAATCGGGTTAAAAAGAATTTGCCCTCACAAATATTGAAGGAGCGTAAATTTAAGAGAGATTTGGACAAACTCTTCAACGCTGCACATTTTCGTTCTGCCCAAAATGTTAACGAACTTGAGCGGTTATTTTTGCTATCACACATTTCGATTATTTCTCCATTGTGACGGCAACTTCTTTTAAACCCGATTTTTTAAAAGTTTTTTCCAGACTAGATGGAGTTTTATTAATTTCAAGATTGCGTTATTCAATCGACATGTTGGAATTTCAGCACATTTCCATTGTTCGAAAACTTAATTTATCGTTTCGTGTGCACTTCGACGTATGGTCAGTTTTTCTCTGTTATGTTTGTAACAGAACAAACTCAAAACTTTCCGATTTGACGGTAAGTGACGGGTACTTATTTTCGGAATTTCCTTGCCGATTAGCCAAATTGTCTTGTCTTCATTTTACCGAGCCATTGTTTAAAATTGTCTTTAATTGAGTCACATTGAAAAAAAACAACACCACGATGCGCGATGTTATGCACAGTGGCTGGGAAGAAATATAAATGAGTTTGAAGATAATATAAGTGTAGCATTTTGAAAATGTAAATACATGATTTATGAATAAAAGCTTATAATTTAATTTTTCGTAAAAAGTGCGAAATGTAAATGCGTATAAATAAATCTACATGAATAAAGAGAGTAGTATAGACGCCATTATTGATCTACCTGGATTTGAATTGTGAATATTGCAATCTTTTCAAATTGTTAGAGTTTATTTTTGTTACGAAATAGCTGCTGGATGTGATTTTTATCCGTAACCCGAAGCCGTGACTATGCTTAAATGCAATACGTTCGTTAAAAGAAATTCAAATACAAAAAAGTCGAGATAGCCACCTCTAAAAATTGAGTGACCGCGCCCATCTTTTTAGAGAAATTTTCTTTTATTAGTGCCCAACAATAGCACGAGAATCCCGAAGGAAAAAAAATAATTTTTTTTTTTAATCAGTCTAATATATATATATATAATTCCTCTCTCTCTCTCCACCCTGTCTACCCCCACACCTCTTTGATATGTGTGTTGCAATAAAGGCAGACCGCTCAATCAAAAATGGTTGACTCTGCGAAAATTCTATTTAATTAAAATATTTAAAAAATCAAATAGACCCATTTAGATGATTCAACTAAATTGTTTTTTTGAGCAGATGAAACCGAATCATATTTATTAGGGTTAAATAAAATATTTTGTTTTTAGACGATATTGAATATATTTTGATTTGAATAAATAAATATATTTAAAGTAAATAATTTCAATAATGGAATGCAATAGGAGTTATTTAATTCCACGAAAAATCTAGTTAATTCAAATAAACAAAAATCAAATAGACGTGATTAGTTCATATCAATAAAATTTTTCTCTCAATGTTCTTTGAAAATAAGCTTTGAGGGGTTAAGCCGAGATATACATTTACCACGATCAAAAAATCGATTTAGAGTTTCAAAGCGAAATTCGAAAAAATTCAAACGTTACAGCCTGTCAACGCTGTGCCTCGCCGGTCGGATTCGGAGCGGGCGTGTACTCCAAATGCGTTTTTCTCAAAACTGCATTATCGAAATTGGCGTGCAGGATTACTCAAAAACTATTTAGCCGATTGAGTTGAAACTTGGTAGAAATATGGATAATATTCGTACCTTCTACTTGACGAGAATTGTTTGTGAAAAATTGGAAAAAAAACGACTTTTACATCCACATTTTACAGAAATGTTGCGTGAAATGTTGTTTTTTTTGTAAATGCGTGCCATTTTCTTAAACTTGCATTTTCTTCATTTTAATTACCGTCACATAGAAACTATACATGTTCCAACTGAGAAATGTTTGAACTTTTCTGGAAATCAAAGTGTACGGGGATCTAGGCTGCACGCCGACTCGCAACTCCCGCGGCGACCTTGCTGTAACACTGTGCCACAGCTCCGTCATTTTGATAATGAATTAATTTCAAAAAATTGTTTTTTGTACTTGAATATACTGTTAAAGTATACCTAAAGTTTGATAATTTTAGAATAATTATTTGTTAGTTTTAAAAATCCCTCAATATTGCTTATTTTTTTCCTGTTTAAATGTATATCCCGCCTTAAGCTACTGTGACGACCCGAAAATGAGGGTTATTTAAAAACATTAATTTCGAAGGAATAAGTAAAATGGCTGAGAAATCGTTTGAACATTTATTTGCATGTATATTAACAAAGTTGTGTACCAACTTTCATAAAAACATATTGATTTAAAGAAGTTATACAGGGTGTCCCAAAACTCAACGATAATCTGAGACCGGATGAAAGGCCAAGTTATACCAGTTCTGGGAAAAATACAAAAAAAAATCCATATCACTCAGTTCAGCGATAATAGACATTTAAAAAAAAAAGTTGAAATTCGACACCCTTGGTCGCATTTTCAAGTCCTGTGATCACCGATGTCACAATTTCGCTGTGATTTTTTAAATTTCGTGATCTTCATTAACGATGCTATTAATCGCAACTACAAATTAATGCAAAAAACATTGTTAATTTAATAAAATAAGTTAAGTTTTAGTGAGTCATGGTTCACAAAAATATTGTTACTTAACTTTGACACTTCATTTTGAAAGAAAAATGTACTACACTACCCTTGGCAAGTTGTTTCAAAAGATGGCGCATTTAATCAAGATTTCAAAATGGTGCAACACTTGCCACTTTTCTTGCCATTAAAAATGTTATTTCTTATTTTTTTCAAATTGAGCTCATTTTGAACAACTCAACATTAGGAATTTTTGTTACTAAAATTTGTTATTTTTTGTTTCTGGTCTGAAATAAAATTATTATTTTTAGTAAAGAGGTAATTGAGTCAGTTAATAACCAATTTTTATTGTAAAAAACATATTTTATTAAAAAACATATTGTAAAAAACATATGTTTTTACAATAAAAATTGGTTATTAACTGACTCAATTACCTCTTTACTAAAAATAATAATTTTATTTCAGACCAGAAACAAAAAATAACAAATTTTAGTAACAAAAATTCCTAATGTTGAGTTGTTCAAAATGAGCTCAATTTGAAAAAAATAAGACAAAATTTTTAATGGCAAGAAAAGTGGCAAGTGTTGCACCATTTTGAAATCTTGATTAAATGCGCCATCTTTTGAAATAACTATTATTTTTAGTAAAGAGGTAATTGAGTCAGTTAATAACCAATTTTTATTGTAAAAAACATATGTTTTTTACAATAAAAATTGGTTATTAACTGACTCAATTACCTCTTTACTAAAAATAATAATTTTATTTCAGACCAGAAACAAAAGATAACAAATTTTAGTAACAAAAATTCCTAATGTTGAGTTGTTCAAAATGAGCTCAATTTGAAAAAAATAAGAAATAAAATTTTTAATGGCAAGAAAAGTGGCAAGTGTTGCACCATTTTGAAATCTTGATTAAATGCGCCATCTTTTGAAACAACTTGCCAAGGGTAGTGTAGTACATTTTTTTTCAGAATGAAGTGTCAAAGTTAAGTAACAATATTTTTGTGAACCATGACTCACTAAAACTTAACTTATTTTATTAAATTAACAATGTTTTTTGCATTAATTTGTAGTTGCGATTAATAGCATCGTTAATGAAGATCACAAAATTAAAAAAATCACAGCGAAATTGTGACATTCGTGATCACAGGACTTGAAAATGCGACCAAGGGTGTCGAATTTCAACTTTTTTTTTTAAATGTCTATTATCGATGAACTGAGTGATATGGATTTTTTTTTGTATTTTTCCCAGAACTGGTATAACTTGGCCTTTCATCCGGTCTCAGATTATCGTTGAGTTTTGGGACACCCTGTATATAATCTTGTAAAGGACCTTTGAACGTAAGGGGCTCAACGGTGTACTTGGTTCTGGCCAGCCGGTTGAGCTAAAACAAAAAAAATGCGTTTTTTTCTTAAAATAGATCAAGTTGGCTTAGACTTGACTGAGCTTTTTTTTATCGGGTTTCAATGATGAAAAATGGCGTTTTTCCGATTTTTCGAGAAACAATGACATCATTACTGTTTATAATATAAAGAAAATAATATAAAAAAACGTGTTTTTTTTTCTTCAAAATACATAATATTGGCTTAGAGTCGACCGAGCTTTTTTTCGTTATCGTGGTACAATAAAAAAAAATGATGGTTTTTTTCTCGATTTTTCGAGAAACAATGGCATCATTATTGTTTATGATATAAAAAATAATATCATTTTAAAAATACGTTTTATTTGCTCAAAATAGATAATATTGGCTTAGACTGGACCGATTTTTTTTATTATTGTCTTTCAATGATCCAAAAAAATATATATTTTTTAATTCTTCGACAAACAATGACATCATTGTTGGTTAGCATTAATGAAAAAAAATGTTAAGGAGAAAAAATAGTCGGTCAAGACTAAACTACTATTACACTGGATAAGTGTACCGAATTCCACATTAATCCGTTTATTAGATGTCGAGAAATCGTGTACAACGTTTTGAAAAACATAGTTTCGAGGAAAACGCGTTTAAAGTTTCACTAGTAGTTCTATGACGTTAAAGTTTGCGTCGTTGGAATGCAACGAGAACGGAATCTTCTTAAGGCCGCAGGCCACAGTAACGATAAAATCATGTGCGAATTTAACCATTTTTTTTCGTATGAAAAACTGATTCACTCATAAAATTAATTACACATCTATTTAGTATGAATATCAAGCTGTTAGAAAATATACATTTTTTTCTTCTGATGTACAAAACGGCCGACTACTAATATTTTCTTTTATATTTTTTTTAGGCGCTCCGCGGCGTGACATATAGCATACACAATTTTTTACCTAGAAACAAAACTAAAATTCTCGTCGATCTACATTAGAATACCCAGAGAAGTACGTACGGAATTTGAAAAATATTGTTTTATTCAAAAGTTGTAGGTATCTGAACTTAAGAAATGAGTTTTCAGTTGAAAGTTTCATTATAACTGCTCATCAAATGAAAAGTTTTCGATTAATCAGAAATTCCGTACGTACTTCTCTGCGAAATGCAATTAGGAACGTAACTTTTGAATTCGAAGTAGATCAAGTGAAAATTGTTGAAGTTATTTGTCACGCCAATTGGAAAAAAGCTGTTTCGAGAAGTTTCGAGTAGTCGGCCATTTTGTACATCGAAAAAAAAATATATATTTTCCAACAGCTTGATATTCATACTAAATAGATGTGTAATTAATTTTATCAGTGAATCACTTTTTCATACGAAAAAAAATTGTTAAATTCGCTCATGATTTTATACCCGTTACTGTGGCCTAAGGCCTTAATTACTCAATTTTTCCGGTTAATTTAGGCTGTGAAAGACGCTCAAACGTTTTCTACGTATTCTTATTAAAAATTGACGGGCCCAATTTGCAAAAAAAAAAAACTATAAAATAAAGAAATAAAAAATGAAAAAAATATATATATATCGTTGCGTTCCAACGATGCAAACTTCAACGTAATGCAGTTGGACCTTCCTCTTCGATTTGACTTACCTCGAGGCACTAACGATTTGAAAAAAATTCACAGCAGCCCAACCCCGTACAATCTCTCAAACAGAACTCCTTGGCAAATAAGAAAACGTCCCGAACGAGCCGAGAATATATCTCGGGGAACTCCCGTCCCGTAGAAGTGACAAATAAATAAAATCTTGAGGCAAGATGAAATTTATTTTTTCTTCCACCGTTAAATCCGAAATTTATCCCGAGATACCAACAATTGCACGAGGCTCTGAAAGCCTCGCGTTTATTGCGTTTATTGTCTATAGAAATTGGCGCTTTACGTAACGAAAAGAATCGAGCTTTTCTTCTTGGTAAGGGCTTTGGGTTTTGGTTGCGACGATCGAAGAACTTTATAATTGTACGTCCATCGATCTGTAACGTATAGGAAATGTAAATTCTAATGGCGCTATATTTCTCGCCTTTATATCTATCGACGACCAGCGAACACAGCGACTTCGACGATCTTTGTTCAGCTTTTTCTCTCGTTTTCCCCCCTTGTGTCTTATTTTTTTACGTTAGACGATCCAAGTCTCGAGGAAAGAATTTCCTAGAGCGCCAACATCCGTGAGTATACATCTCGTTTATTTTGCCCTTCTTTTTGTTTAATTCCCACGTTACCTTTTTTCGAAAATTCCGTCATGCTCAGACGAGCACTCTGGGGCGGAAATAGGAGGAAAGCAAGGTGTTGTTAAAGTTTGCGTTATTTTTTGGGGGATCATCACAGGTAACGGGTCGAAAAATAGCTGATTTTCCCGATTTTTTTTCGATGGTTAAAATATCATAATCCAGTCTGATTTTTTGTCTTCAATCAACGTACTCGTGAAGAACATAGAATAAACTTTTAAATGTTTATTTTTATTTTTTTTTACATTTTTTTCCACGGTTGTATATGTTTCCGAAAAAAGGAGTCCTCGGGGTGCAGACGGTTTGAGGCCATAAATATTATCGGAGAAAAAATGTGTGAAAAGATTATTAATGAGTATGAAAGCCACTATCAGTATGAAATTCACTATATTGCATGGAGGTTAAAAAAAAATCAAAATTGACGAAATGGCGGCAGTTTGGAAAAAGAATATCGAATTTAGCCTATTTTTTCGACAGTTTTGAAAAACGAAATATCGAGAAAAACGCGTTTAAATTCTCGTGTCCGGAATTTTCATATAAATTGTCTACTTACGTTTATGTAAGTCTATGAACAGCATATTTATAACCGTCTATAGTATCGGATAATGCAAATAAAAATCGATTTTTTGAAAATGTTATACTCTGATGATCCCTTAAGGCGGGAGCCTCAATTAGAGGGTCCGAAAAAATCGTTTTTCCGGGAATTTTGTTAAACGGGAAAAAAACAAGTGAGCCCAGTAATCATTGAGGTATCTTTTCATGTGTATTTGCAATGTATAACAAAAATTTCAACATGAAACAATAAATAACTGCAGATTTATCAGCCCATTTCATGTGCGTCTTGCCACTGCAGTCACCAATCGGCGGGAAAGATGCAGTTCGTAATTCTTGACTGAAACAAAAAAAAACCAACCAAGTTTTTCAATTGTCAGATATTTTTCTTCTGGGTGCATTAAGAAAAAGCTGAAAAAATCGTGAAATTATACCTTTTCGCAGGGTTGAAAAAAAATGTGTTAAGAAAAAAAAACACTTGAACGTGCTATAAAAATTATTTTAAAAGACTTTTCCAACGACTTTCTTAATTCACTTAGAAGAGATTTTCATACTGAAGAAAATAAATTTTGGTTTGATTCAATAGGTCGTTTAGTTTTTTTGCCATCACGGCCGCCAATTTGGAAAAATCGTGAGAATGAAAACTGGAGAAAACGCGCTTCAAAGTTTTCAATAGGAGGAAATATCGATATCAAATATCAATCGCGTCTCTGCTTTTGACCTTGTATCTTCGAAAATATTTATAATTGGTCTGTAACTTTGTAAATATATTCTCGGATAGTTTATCTATCGATTTAAGCAATTTAAAAAAAAACGATTTTTCGGACCTTCTATTTATTTCAGGCTCCGGCCTTCAGGCCTCAGTAACGGGTATAAAATCATGTGCGAATTTAACAATTTTTTTTCGAATGACAAAGTGATTCACTCATAAAATTAATTACACATCTATTCAGTATGAATATCAATCTGTTCGAATTTTTTTTTTCGATGTACAAAACAGCCGACTACTAATATTTTCTTTTGTTATCTTTTTTTTAGGCGCTCCGCGGCGTGACATTTGACATCGACAATTTTTTACCTAGAACAAAAGAACAAAAATTCTCGTCAATCTACATTAGAATACCTAGAGAAGTACATACGGAATTAAAAAAATATTATTTCATTCAAAAGTTGCAGGTATTTGAACTTAAGAAATGAATTTCCAGTGAAAAAATTCGTTATAACTGCTCATAAAATGAAAAGTTTTCGATTAATCAGAAATTCCGTACGTACTTCTCTGCGAAATGCAATCAGGAACATAACTTCTAAATTTGAAGTAAATCGAGTGCAAATTGTTGAAGTTATTTGTCACGCCAATTGGAAAAAAAGCTGTTTGGAGAAGTTTCGAGTAGTCGGCCATTTTGTACATCGAAAAAAAATATATTTTCCAACAGCTTGATATTCATACTAAATAGATGTGTAATTAATTTTATCAGTGAATCACTTTTTCATACGAAAAAAAATTGTTAAATTCGCACATGATTTTATACGTATAGGCCTTCAGGCCTTCGCAACGATAGTTTGACCCTGACCTAAAAGGAGAATAGAAAAAATTGGAGTATTGAAAAAAATGAATTGGCATCGCATTCCAGGATGCAAACTTCAACATGATAGATAGCGAGAGCTGTGCAGCGAATAGTCTTGGCTCTCGGGGTGCAGAAACACTTCTGTGGTTCTTCGCTCGAGTTTCGAAATCGCACTTTTGCGCGTGCCTTCTCGCGCCCCCTCTCCCCTTCTCTCGCACTCGCGCTTTCTTTCTTTCCGTCTTGGTCTCGTCGTGTGGTTCGTTGACGACACATCGCGCCGCGAAACGTCCTGATACACCGGCTTTTATTAATAGACCCTCCCGAAGAGAACCACGTACGACGACGTCGACGACGAAGACGACAACGAGCACCCGCTTATTCGTCTCTGTTTTCGCGCTTCCCGAATATGTATATATATATCCTTTAAAAAAACGAATCAAAAAGAAAAAAAAAACGTCTCTGACCGCACGCGTCGATCGTGAATTCGAGTGACGTCGACTTCTTAACGTTTTACGCGATCAAAGTTCGGCTCCTCGCTATATATCGCATCGCTCCGAAACTCCGTGAAAAATTGAAAGATATTTGTCACCTGGGCGAGAGCATAGCTTTTTTTCCACATTGCTGTAACGTTTCGTAAATTTATTCATTGAGATAATAAAAAAAGTATCTTGGATAAAAAAAAGCATTTTAGATATCGGAATTTTTCAGTTCAATCGAAACAAAATATATAGAACGAAGTATCGACGATCGAGAATTTTCGTTGCCAAAAGTAGAAAAAAATTAATCGATACGTTAATGCGGCGATAATGAGATAAAAAAAAACTTACTTCCAACGATAATATCAACGTTGGAATACAAGAGTATCGAAAAGTTTTTGATAAAACAAACATTTGTCCCTTGAAGGAAGAAAAAAAATATGATAATTTTATAGGCAACGAATTTTCACGGTAATAAAATCCCAAATCGGATGAAATTGCTCATCGGCAAACCTGGCTTTCAATGAGGTCTTTAATTGGGGCTTGTGGTTCGCGTGGAGCGTCGCAGCATTATTCGTGACTTTTGCATTTTTCCTCGGCATCGCCGAACCCCTTAAGACCCGATCGCGACGGCCTAGAATTACCGGTCATTTCGTAAATCACGCGAGTTTCGCTTATTCGCGGTCCTTAGTAAACGATAACGTTAACCACTGCGTTGCCCAGGGACCGACAGCCCTTCCCGTCAAGGTGAGTCAAAATCGTTAACGAACAAGTACCAAAGTTCGTTTTTTTGTTTCTTCTTTTTTCGAAACGCTTCTAGTACTTGGCGAGTAGCAGAGATGAAAACCTCTTATTACTTTGAAAACAATCGTGCATCCCACACTTTTTCGGCTGTTGTCGATTATTTATATAAAAATATTTATATTTTTACAATAGCGTACGTTCACTTTTTACTCCGTAATGACATTTCAAAAAATGGTGAATGAGTACCGTAAAACGGGGTTAAATTTACATTAAGGGTAACTTTGACAGTTTTTGGGACTACTTTAACAGAGCGCCAAAATACGTCATTAATTGATTCGTAATAAATCGTGTTTTCTATTGTTGCTCACATTTGTTGATCAAGTTTCTCGTAATGTTGCTAAAGTTGATTTTGATCTCAATGATAATTATAAGACTGATTGAGTGCCCATAACAGTACCCTACGTACTTGATATTTTCATGTAAAATGTTTCCTTAATAGAGATGAGAATTGGATTGTAAAAAATCGTTGTTTTTCATTTAATTCCGTGTATAAGGCATAAAATATTATATTTTCTTATTAAAATGATGTCTAAATAACCCTTGATCTTGGACATAAGTTGCATTTCAATGCCTTGTCAAAAAAGCCCCACACTCGAGGCTACTTTGACACATTTAAAACATTTATATACAATTTTAGGGGCCGGTGGGGCTTGACTTTCATATACATTTGATAGCCAAAGAACCCATTGTTCTATTGGAGCAAAAAAGTTGGAATTTAGGATGTTAAAAAATAGTTACCTACAAAAAGCTTCCAAAACCTGTTCAAAGTAACCACATTTTACGGTACTTCATGTGCTTCTTGAAATATCGAGTTAAAAGATACGTTTTTTATTGTTCGGTCAATGCAATGGAAATGTTCATGGCTACTTTCTTCGTTATAGAGCATAGGTCTACAAATTTTGCCGCAAACTCTCGTGCACTATTTATACGAATATATATTAAATAATTAAACAAAAAGGGGAGAGATTGTTTTCTTTTTTTTCGGAGCTATTTATCTCTGGAGAGTAGTGTGTTCCGTTTGCATCTGTTTGAGTTGCCATGTGATTAGAGACAATAAACATTAGCGGAAAAAGAGCTTGCTACGAAAAAGATTTTTGCTACGTAAAAATAACAAGGTTTGATTGTTTTCGCTAAAAGTGTAACGGATTAGTAAATCGTGTGTTGTTCTCACGCTTGCACTACCTAACAACGACTAAATTGACTATCGAAAGTCCCACTCCCCAGCGGATGAAATCAACCGGAAATGCGACTGACGACTGAAAAACGACCGTTTTGTTAAACCGATGAAGTGCGACGGGATATTGCGTAAACTATTTTGTCGAAGAGAAAAAAAGACGGGACGATTATAACCCTCCGTCGATCGATTCATCGTTTTTTTTTTTTTTTTTTCATTCGTGTGATGGAATTTATTTACTTTCCACTCAATTTTGTTTCTGTATTATTTTATGTTTATCCGCAGGATGAAGGATCGAATTCAAGACCAGCGAGGAGCAGACTGCAGTCTCGAAGGGACGAACGTTACGGCTTGAATGGGCTACGAAACATTGGGAACACTGTAAGACACATTTTTCTCGTATACAAGATTTATTGTCCTTTTTTCGCAGTCTACGACCAGTAGAACATTCATTCGTTTCGTGTACAAATTAAGGTGACAACCCGAATTAGAAGGTCCAAAATAGCGTTTTTTTTTCGGGAATTTTTTTAGAAGGAAAAAAAACAAGTGATCCCAGTAAACATCGAGGTATCTTTTCATGTATATTTGAAATGTATAAAAATAATATTTCATCATGAAACAATAACAGACTGCAGATTTATCAGCCTATTCCATGTGCGTCTTGCCACTGCAATCCCCAATAAGCGGGAAATATGCAGCTCGTAATTCTTGACTGAACCAAATAAACCAATAAAATTTTCATCTGTCATATATTTTTCTTCTGGGTGAATTACGAAAAAGCTGAAAAAATCGTGAAATTAAACTTTTCTGAAGTTTGAAAAAAAAAAATGTGTTGAAAAAAAAACACTTTAACGTACTATAAAAATTATTTAAAGACTTTTTAAATTCACTTAGAAGGGATTTTTACACCGACGAAAATAAACTTTGATTTGATTCAATAGGTCATTGAATCCATTAGTTTTTGTGCTATCACGGCCGCCAGTTTGGAAAAATCGTGAAAATGAAAACTGGAGAAAACGCGCTTCAAAGTTGTCAATAGGAGGAAATATCAATATTAAATATCAATAGCTTCTCTGCTTTTGGCCTTGTATCTACGAAAATATTTACAATTGGCCTCTGTAACTGTGCAAATATATTCTTGGATAATTTATCTATCGATTCAAGCAATTAAAAAAAAAACGATTTTTCGGACCTTCTGATTTCCGCCTTAAGGGGAAACAGCCACTGTACTAGGAGTTTGCTCATTATGTATCCGGATAATTAGTGTCATCTATAACGGTGTATCTATAAAGCGAATCAAGTGAAATTTGAAAGGCAACGGTGAATTTTCATAATGGCTGCATTTTAGAATGCCGCGAACCATTTTCCGGCAAATTAAGGCGTAACGGCAGCATAACAACTATTATTTATTCCTCTATTCGCAGACATCTCTCTCCTTAAATATCTCCATTTCACAATATTTCGTATCCGAAACTTTTCTATTCTTAAGGGACCAGTCCACTTTGGAGCAACGAAAAAAAGCCTATTTTCGCGATTTTTTTTCAGGATTTTATAAAAGATATGAATATAAAAGTTGTTGGGCTTAAAAAATAAAGTCTTGAAGTACATTTAAAAAGAATTAATTCATTTTTATTCATTTTTAAGTACAAAAACTATAGTTTAACGTAACGCCTCAAAAGTAGGTGGGCTAGGTAGCTCCATGACAACGCGGCAACGGCTTGTCTGAAATAAAAAAAATCAAAGTCCATTAGAATCAGTATGACACCACCCACAAAATGACCCTCGGATATAAAGTTTTATCAGAAAAATAAAAAATGGCAGATGAAAAACGAAAAAAGGTTTTAAAAACGCATTTTTTCGCAGTCTTTCGCAAAAAAAACAGTAAAAATCAAAATTTCAAAACCATCAAGGGTCATCTGGATGCGAATCATGTTTACAATATGTGGTTCAAATTAAAAAAAATCGGTTTATTAGTTTTAGAGATATGATGGAGCTAGATTTTGAAAACGTTGTTTCGAGAAAAACGCGTTTGAAGTTTATACTATGAAAAACTCTTACCTAAACTCAATCGGCAATTCCTGCACCATACAAAATCCCTTCTGATTGCTCATCATCGTCGATTTCTTCAAGTCTTGCTTGCTTTCGATTTTTTGAAATTTTCAAAGTGGACTGGCCCCATAAATATCTGTATGCTTCAAAACATCTGTATTCCGACAATTTCATCTCACAATCTATCTCTCTTCCGAAACATCTCTATTTCAAGAGCCTCTACGTTGCACTTGTTTTATTCATGGCCAATACAGTGAATGCAATATTACGAATGGAGGTGTTTCGGAAGAAAGATATTGAGAGATGAAATTGTCGGAATACAGTGTTTCGGAATACAAAACAACAATGTCTTGGATGTCACATAAGGTTTTGAAGAATACAGATACAGTGAAACCTCGTTTATACGTTTTGCACTTATACGTGTTTATTATTTATACGTCAAATTTCTCTAGCCCCCGCAGATTTCGTTCATAAAGATGGCAATAAAGTTTCATTTCTACCTTTTTCACTTATACGTTTTTCGCCCTCATACGGTATTAATTGTATTCCCCAGCGTCGTTTTCGAGGTTCGTTTTTTCTCAGTTATACGTTAGTCACACGTGATATTCTCTCGCCGGGGAAAATTTCATGTGACAGTGTTTTGATGTTTTGATGTTTCTGACCTCGACTATGTATGCATGTACTGTGATTACATATCTCTTATTAATACGAACCTGTATGTTATTTACTAGTTTAAAACGCCAAAGCTTAGCGTCACAAACTTGCATTAAATAAAAGTTCAAAACGGAAATTCGAAAACTTGAGTTGGCTCATTACTCAATTATTACCAATCAAATTTTCAATTGGAAAACCAAACATGAACGTAATAGAGGTACTGCTATTGAAAAACATCGGGAATTATGCACCAATCGCCATTATCAAATGTTAAAGAGTTTCAGACACATACTGCATTTCACCTCTACGTTATTCTCACTTATACGTCATATTTGATGTACCCCTTGAAAAACGTATAACTGAAGTTTCACTGTATTTGAGAATAGAAAAGTTTCGGATACGAAAGATTGTGAAATGGAGATATTCAAGAGCAGTAATATTGCAGAACTGGATTATTGTGGCATTATGATATTTACGAATAGAGATGTTTCTGATTAAACCTGAGCCATAATAGAGATATTTGAGAAGAGAGATGTCTGAGAATAGAGAAATAAAGAATAGAGTTGTTGTCCTGCCGGCGTTACACCTAACTCGTGGCCGGAAAAAAGAGGAATTTTCGTGAATTTTTTTCTGGAAAAATGTGCGCAGGTTTGATTTTTTCGCGGCTAAGATTTTAAGTAACAATTATAATAATAATCGAGTTTTATTTGCATAACTTGCTTCATAAGTTTTTTACAAAAAGGCTAAGATTTCAAGTATTTCTTAAAATTTGATTCGATCAGACCGCTGTTTGAAAAAGTCCTTCGTGGTGATCACTGTTGCTCGGGAACAAATCATCCGAAATACAAAAAAAACAAACGCTTCTAGTTTTTGCATAAAATTATGTAATGTTTGGACGAAGGATTCACTGAAATATCGATTTTTGAAATAATGGCTGCATTTCAAAGTAAAAGTATCGATTTTCGGCGAAAAAAAAACCCTCTATTTTCGTTAGTAAAAAACAAACTATGCATCGAAAACAATTACTCCGTTCAAGCACTCTTTTTTTATATACAAAAGAAGCTTGTAAAATTTAAAGTTGATCGGTGCAGTGATGTTTGAGATATCATAGTCGCTGATTTTTCAGAAAAACGCGCTTAAAGTTCACTGGTTCGCGAATCGCTACTTTGCGGAACCTACCTATAAGCGCCCATAACTCCCTGAATTTAGAACCGATCAACTTGGAATTAACCGAGAATGTTTTTGAAATTTTATATTCCGATAATCCGTCGAAAACAAAAAATCGACATTTTCAAAAATTTCATCTAGACGTAAGCCCTCAATTATTCTTGTAACCCGTGAGAGAGTAAATTCAAAAATATCATCAACGTCTAATGTTGTCGAAGTTTGCATCGTTGGAGACCAACGTATATTCTATTACCACCTTTTTTTATTCCTCTATCTGCATTTTCCAAATCTTTCTTCGGAGATTTAGGTCGTTGATGTTTCATAAGGTTTTTGAAACAAAACTTTTCATGTGATCGTCGTAAGTGAAATCTGCTAGAAAATGTAGAACTTTGGAAGATAAACTAAAATTCACTGTATTTTAGCAGCACAAACTTCAACATCATTCCAGATAAAAAAAAAGGTCCTGAACAACAACTAGAACATTGTTCATCGTGGCGCTCGCAATTTTTTTATTGACAAAAAAGCACTTCTTGCTTTTTTTTGATAATTGTAGAATACTGGGTGCGCAACTAAATTTCCGTTTTTTTTTACCAATAAAAAATCGAAAATTTCAAAACAAATACAAAAAATGGCTCATTCGAAGTATTGTCCCTCGCTATTTACACATTTTTGCCATCTTTCTGGCAATACGTAATTACCGCGACGATAAAAAGACGCGTCCTTGGACTGAAACTATTCGTCCAACCAATTTTGTACTGCATCGTAATTGGCCAAGTGTAGCCCACCCAAGCCATGCATCATCGACCGGAACAAGTGATAGTCTGAAGGGGGCCAGGTCTGGCGAACACGGCGGGTGCGGTAGCACATCCCATTTCAGTATTTTTATGGTGTCCTGGACGATGGAACTGCGATGGCACGGAGCGTTGTCGTGCTGCAATATCACACGTTCGTCTCTCGTGTCCCATTCTGGCCGTTTTTCGAGCAATGCGTGGTTCAAATTGATTAGTTGTTGTCGATAGCGATGCCTATTAACAGTTTCGCACGGTTTCAGCAGCTCATAGTACACGATTCCTTTCTGGGCCCACCAATCGCAGAGCATTTTCTTTTTTCCGAAGCAATTTGGCCATGCCGTCGATGTTGACGCTTCGCCAAGTGAAAGCCACGATTTTCTGCGTTTGTGATTCTCTAAATATATCCATTTTTCATCGCCAGTAACAATTCGATGCAGGAAACTCTTTCTGTTCTGCCGCAAAAGCGAAATTTCGGAAGTGGCTCTTCGATTTTCCATTTGTCTCTCAGTCAACTCATGCGGCACCCACTTTCCTTCGTTATGATGTTTTCCCATGGCGTGCAAACGTTTCGAAATACATTGCCGAGTCACATTTAATGACTCGGCGAGTTGATCTTCTGTTTGAGTGTCATCTTCATCCAATAACGCTTGCAGATCGGCGTCCGCAAATGTTTGCGGCCTTCCCGAGCGCTCCTTGTCCCCAGTCTCAAAATTGCTACTTCTGAACCTCTCGAACCAATCTTCACACGTTATTTTTGATGGTATATGTTCCCCATAGGTCTCCTCAAGTAACCGACGTGATTTAGCTGCTGTTTTTTTAGGTTGAAGCAGAAAAGCAATGCTTCCCACAAATGCTGTTCATTTGGCACAAACTTTGACATTTTCGTTGTCATTTTTGCGATATTTGTTTATATTACGACTGGGTATTGTTAACAGATGTCCAAGCTATAAAGACATCCAATTTCAGACCTTTATGCCGACTACACGTGTCGCTAGCGCCATCCATGTGTGAAACCCGGGAACTTAGTTGCGCACCTAGTAATTGTTTCTCAGTTTCAAAAAATCCCTCAATATTGCTGTTATTTTTTCCTGTCAAAATGCTTATCCCGCTTTAATTCCGTGCGTGTGCGTTTTTCTTATTTTTCTGGCCAGTGCTTTATGAACAGCGTGATCCAATGTCTGAGCAACACGAGACCGTTGCTGGAGTATTTGCTGAACGAGCAACATCTGCAGGACATAAACACGACAACGTCGAGCATGAAGGGCGCTCTGATAAAGGCGTTTGGACAGGTGATCCAGGAACTATGGGAGATGAGCGGTGATCACGTGGTCAATACGACATCACTGAAGTCACAGATACAGAGATTCGCGCCACGCTTCATGGGTTACAGTCAGCAGGACGCGCAGGAGTTCTTGCGTTATCTCCTCGAGGGTCTGCACGAGGACGTCAACAGAGTTACCGTCAAGCCACAGCCCATTCTCACCGATATACCAGATCATTATTCGTTAGTGTCCAAACGCGCGATCGCCAAAAATTCGCAAACGTTGCGCATTCGGATGAAACAAAGCGTATGAAAATGATTGTTTCTCGCCATTTTTGTTGTTTCTATCAGGGATAGTCACAAAGCTGCGGAAAGTTGGAAGAGATATCTCCGAAGCGAGGACAGCACGATAGTGGACGTTTTCGTTGGACAATTGCGCTCGTCGTTGCTCTGCACAGTCTGCGATCACGGCTCGGTCACCCTCGATCCGTTTTGGGATCTAAGCCTCCCGATACCAATGAGACTCGGCACCGTCAAGCTCAATCAGTGCCTCGAGCATTTCACCAAAGTCGAGACTCTCGATGGCGATGAAAAACCCACGTGTTCCAAGTGCCAGATGAGACGAAAGTGTACAAAAAGCTTCAGCATTCAGAAGTTTCCCAAGATCTTGGTTATTCGTATCCTTTTTTTACTATCCTCGTTGCAAGCGTCGCACCGCGGTACGTTTGTCGAAGATCAAAGAACGAGTGCTCGCTACACTGACAAAAAAATTCTATTGATATGAACTAATCGCGTCTATTCGATTTTTGTTTATTTGAATTAACTAGATTTTTCGTCGAATCAAATATTTCCTATTGCATTCCATTATTGAAATTATTTACTTTAAATATATTTATTTAGTCAAATCAAAATATATTCAATATCGTCCAAAAACTCAACATTTTATTCAATCCTAATAAATCTGTGATTCGGTTTCATCTGCTCAAAAAACAATTTAGTTGAATCCACTAAATGGATCTGTTTGATTTTTTTATAGTTAAGTTTAATAGAATTTTCGCAGAGTCTACAATTTTTCTATTTGATTGAATGGTCTGTCTTTATTGCAATACGCATATCAAAGAGGGGCGAGGTTAGAGAGGGTGGAGACAGAGGAATTATATATATATATAGGTTATGTTAGAAAAATATATAGCATGTTATTCGATGAAACTCTCTAATTATCACAACGATATTAACTAATTGATATAATTTATGTGATCCATCAAATAACAATAGGAATTAATTTGGTCTCTTAGCCATATCTGCGACTAAGATGATACAAGCACTCGGTAGCATAGGGGCAGTGTGCGTAGCTACGAGTAGGTAGATTCTAGGTTCGATTCCCATATAGGTGAAATATTTTCTTCGATAGAAATCATCTCAAAAGGCCAGGGAATGACGAATTACGATACAAAATCGTTGTTGTAAAATCCTCAATTAAGTATTGATTTTTATTTTGCACTGGAAAAAAAATTCAGTTGGTTTAACAAAATGTATCTTTAAATACGTTCAACTTAATTTTTGATTGGCATAACAAACATTTTGTTAATCTAACGATAGTTTTAGTGGTGTGAACTGTAGCTTATTTAGCTACAGTTCACACCACTAAAACTATCGTTAGATTAACAAAATGTTTGTTATGCCAATCAAAAATCAAGTTGAACGTATTTAAAGATACATTTTGTTAAACCAACTGAATTTTTTTTTCAGTGTGGATTTATGCAATACTTTATGCATATAGTACACTTAGATTTAAAGTGTACATTGTAAGCAAATAGAGATTTAGTTGAATCGAATCTTTATTTATTCAATTTGAATAAATTCAATATTTAAAAAGAATAGCTGGAACAAATAAAAAGAAAAAATCTTTGAAACAAATAAGATCGTAGTAAGCCGTGAGCCGAGGAAAAAAAACTATTTGATTTAAATAGATCCTATTTAAATGAATTTTTTTGGCAGTGTAGATGGGAAAAAATTGTAGCCGAATATCAAGCGGAAATTTGCAATATTTTGCGTACTTTTGTTCGTACAGATAATGGAGAAATTAGATGGATTTCAGTTACAAGTATTTCTTAAATACTTACGCAATATGAGTATCTATATATTTTCGAGTGAACATTTTTTTTTGGTTTCACGTTGATGAGGTTAAAGAATCGAATGATAGGAACAAAAATGGTCCGAAAAAATTGTCTCCGGCGACGGCATAAAATCTACGGCTTCTCGTTTCTTTATTAACCAGAAAGTATCGATTTACAAACTTTTTAGTCGTCGAGCAAATCCACTCATGGATGTATTTATGAAATATTTGACAAAGGCGACGAAAGGTTGGCAGAGACGTTGAAAGTAGATTAAAAACTCATTGGGGTGTCGTTCAACGAAAAGTGGAGAAAAGTTTTATTCAACTTTCCGGAGACACTCTGGGTCGTTTCGGACCCATTTAAAATGAAATGCTCACCTTTATAAGATACAGCATTTTCAGTCATTTTTTACAACAATATGATTTGATTTTTTCCGAATTTTATATATGCAGACAAGTTAAGAAGTGTTAAAAGTTTATTCCCGATGATAAGAAAAATATGAAAACCGACAAAAGGGTTGTCAATGGCAAGTAGACGAAGTATCATCCAGGTCAAATTGATCGGGTGTGGCAAAATCGTGGCCAGAGATAAGTGTGTCAACGGAAGGATTAAAAAACGCCGGAAACATAAAGCAGTATCATCTATAGGAAATTGAACAAAGGCATTTCAAGGGCTGCTTATCAATGCTACCAAATGCAGAAACTGACAATATTCTGAATATTAGGCGACAAATAAATGTTCACTTGTAAATTATTGATATCGGGACCGTAAGGGAGGAAGAGTCACATTCGAATTTTGTTCACCTCATGGAAAGAAAAATTGAAGCATAAATATTCGAATAACAGTAAAGTCCCTCTAGACAGGAATACAAAAATATACTCTTTATAATCTCTACATATCATCTGGAACCCAATGAAGTTCACGATGAATAAATGCACAGGCATGCTTCGAACGTGTGCCAAATTTTACATTGATGGTCCAATCCGTTTTGGAGTTACGGAAGTTCGAATATTTTACTTAGTGCCAGTACAATTTTCAAAATGGTACTTTTGCACTACTGTGGCGATACCGCCGAAACTGCTCGAAACATCTGCAATGAAAATCTCCAAATATTTCGATACCATAAAAACTATTAAAATGTTGAATAAGTTCTCGCTGTTTTCCATCAGATAACGTTACGAAAATCATGTGTGAATTTAACAATTTATTTTCGTATGAAAAAGGGATTCACTCATAAAATTAATTACACATCTATTTAGTATGAATATCAAGCTGTTAGAATTTTTTTCGATGTACAAAACGGCCGACTACTGATATTTTCGGATGTTATCTTTTTTTAGGTGCTCCGCGGCGTGACATTTAGCATCTACAACTTTTTACCTAGAAAAAAAAACAAAAATTCTCGTCAATCTACATTAGAATACCTAGAGAGGTGTTTTATTCAAGGTTGTAGGTATTTGAATGAATTTTCAGTGAAAAATGTCGTATAAAACGGCTCATAAGATGAAAAGTTTTCGATTAATCAGAAATTCCGTACATACTTCTCTGCGAAATGCAATTAGGAAAATAACTTTTAAATTTGAAGTAAATCGAGTGAAAATTGTTGAAGTTATTTGTCACGCCAATTGGAAAAAAGCTGTTTCGAGAAAAACGCGTTTAAAGTTATAAGTACTCTATGGCCGTGCCAGAGGTGGGCTTACGTTGTACGTTCAAAGTCGGTGAATTTTTTTTTCTTGCTTTAAATCGAGTAGTAACTTATTCTTATAATGATAAAGCACCGTCTAGCGAGAAAAAAAAACGATTTTTTGAAAATTCCATTGTGGCCTTACCTCTTAAGATGGTAACGCATCGATAAAGAAGTACTATAAGCAAGCTTGAAATTCAGTGTATGTCATTTCGCCGAAGTGTGAAGAACTTTTTTTTCATACTGTTAAACATGTCAAATTTCGTGCCAAAGAAAGAATATTTGCGGGGAATTCTACTGCACTACTTTATACAAAAAAAATCTGCAACTGAAGCACACAGAATTCTTGTTGAGACTTACGACGACCATGCTCTGTCGGAAACAACATGCAGATGTTGGTTTAGACCAGTGTTTTTCAACGTTCGAGCCGCAACCCCGAGGGGCGGGGGGGGGGGGGGGGGGTTGCAAAGTCTTGCTCGGGGGATCGCGGTCGCAAGCCAGGTAAAAGTAAAAAAAACCAGGGTTGTAGGGCCTACACTACAATAAAAAATACAACAATTTCAGTGAGAAGGCTGTGCCCGTTAATTTTTTAATAAGTTATCGAGTCGTTCTATTTTTGAGACGCAAATAACCAAATCATTTTCTAATTGGAGACTATTTCTCTTCTAAGTTTTTATGTTCACATAGATAGGAAGTGGCGAATGGCACTAATAATTTCAAAGCTTACCTTGCCAGATCTGGGGAGGGGGGGGGGCGAGGGCCAGCATTTTTTTTCTTGTAAAGGAGTCGCGTATTCATGAAGATTGAAAACACTGGTTAAGACGCTTGAAAAATAGTGATTTTGATGTGTTGAATTCGAGGCATTACTTCATAAAGACTCGTGTCAGACGCTAGCTGAACTTGCAGAATCATTAGCAGTTGAGCACACAACAATTTCGAAACATTTGAAAGCATTAAGAATGATTTTTTCAAGGAAAGCATCTAGGGGTGTGCGGGTAGCAGAATTGCTCAGGTCGGGTCGGGTAGGGTCATTAGACTATGATTTGGATCGAGAGCCCGAATTTTTCGGGTAGCCGTGACCGGGCCGGTATACTCGAACTTTATCGAGTACCCGATTTTTTTCGAGTACTCGTCTCACATCGGGCACTCGATAAGCCGTGTTGCCGGAACAAAATTTCGTTTCACAGTAGACAGCGCTACGCAAACGTACCAAAACGGATGAAATAGACTCCAGCCTAATGTTCTCTATCCTTCGCCGATAGGTTGGAATTCATAAGAAATACAAATAATAGATTTAATGATTTTCGTATTTTTGTTATGTGCATATTTACAATTTTTTTCCGGCAAACTTCTTTTAAGACACTCCCATTTCAGGAAACATCGAAATATTTGAATGTCGAAAAACTGAATAAAAGCAAGATTCTTTGTCGAATTTTCATTAATTCTGTCTAGTGCTAACTGATAATTTCGGCGATTCATTCTTCTTAATTTAATTTTTTGTAATTTTTTTATTTTCCCAGAAAAAACTTGTTCTTCAAACGCTTATACCTCTGAAACTAATCAAGATATTTTCAATTTTAAAATGTCAAATGGAAGGTACATTCTTCTCGCTTCGAATAAACGCAGGGCGTTGACTCTTGTTCTTTTTGGGTTTTTTCTCCATTTAAAACCCACGTTGAAAAATTCAAAACTTTAAGGCGTTTGCCAAGACGATCGATACACCTAGATAGAAATAAATATAAATAATAGATACGGATCTCCGAGTCGTTTACGAATATTCGAAATTTACGAATATCCGACGTTTACGAGTACCCAAAATTTGAGAGTACCCGATTACCAAATTTGGGTATCCGACAGTGGCGGGTAATGCAAAAACGTACCCCGTCGGGTACCCGACCCGACCCGAACATCGGGTATCCGCGCGAATCGAGTACCCGCACACCCCTAAAAGCATCAATTTTCACGAAATAAACAGCGAGAACTTATTCAACATCCCAATATCTTGGGATACTGCAAGGTCCTGTAGAAAAATTCAGGCTCGATTCAAGACATTCCACTGTCTTCGAAGAAATCTCAAAATTTCCACCAATGCAAAAAACCTGAGCCATCAGAATCTCACCGCCGATCCTATAAATCTAATTTTTTCCAACATCCCAATCCCTTCTACCTATCAGGAGACAAACGCTCCGTCCGCCATTATTATCCAAAGCCCGTGGCCACTTTTCGCCACTGCCCATTCCCGGAAACCCAAAAGTATCGAAAAAATCACTTATCCACTAATCAAAACGCAACATCTGTAATAAAACCGCAGATACGTTGATACCACGCAAGCCCAAACCTCATCTGTTGGGAAATTGCTACACTGAGAAAAAAAATCACTGATCCAATATCATTGGCGTTGTTGAATGAAATTTCGTTAATTCAATTGTAAAATTGTTGGTGTTAATAATCGGATTTATTAGTCCGAACAAAACGCTATTGACTTTAATAACATGATACAATTAAAAGTTTTTTTCTTTCAAAATATATATTGTCAGCCGAGAACAATATTTCGTTTAAACTATTTCAAAAATTATCGCGAACAAATTATATAGTTTTGAATGCATTTTCTGCAACGAACAAAGAAAGTGTTTCAATTCATATCATGAATATTGTTGATTCGAGTACACAAGAAAAACTGAATTTCGCTCGTTTGATTCAGATAAAATTTCTGTTGAGTATATGTTATTTTATTTTTTTCACCATATCCGATATTGATTTTAAATTACATTATTCGTTAAAATATTAATATTTTATTTTGATTGAAAAATACTAAGCAAATGTCTGAATTGGTTCAAAAATTATGCGAAAATAAAATGTGTTTTTGCGCATTTGTTTGAAAAAATTCAACGAAATCATGGCCGAGCGCCACCGAAATTATAGGTGTAAGGAAACCCGTAGTTTTCAGAGTAACCGCTAGAAGTCGCACGCGCGCACGTTTCTCGTAAGCGTAGCGCGCACCTACTACTTAAACGCGAAAATCTACTTAAACGCCGGAGAAATTCTAAAGAGTATCGCTTCTAAGCCTGTGGCTAAGATCAAAGTGTAATATCTGTTCTTATCAGTTGCTCACTTTTTATTTAAGATTTACAATAAATTGAAAAACTTACGTCTCATGGCATATTCGTTTCGATGTAGTAAAGAAATAATCCATTCTATTAATCATATTTTTGTACGAAATAAAAAATTTTGTGGCAACCGTTTGATTATTTCATCCATACATCTACGGATTGTATATAGAATGATTTAAATAGAATATAATTTTATTTGAAGGATAATGTAGATATTCCGAGAACAGAAGAGATTTTCAAATAAAATAATATGTTATTTGAATCAATCACATTGTCCAATATTTTATAGAATCGCAACAATCTCATATATCGGTGGCCCTCCGCAGACATTTAATTGCGTCAATCAATATATTTTTTTTTATTCAATTGATTTTTTTCTCAGTGTACAGGTAATGAAAGAAATGTAAATAAGCCCGTGCGTTCTGTTGATTTCCTTAACGAAGTTGTCGCAGATCTGAAGCGTTTCTCACCGACCGAGCGTTTTCGTGGCAAGCTGAGTGTACTCGTTGACTTTCCATTGACGGGGTTGGACCTCAGTGCCTTCGCAGCTCCGGGTGTGCAGGGTTGCACCTACAATCTCTACGGTGTCGCGAATCACTCGGGCACAACGTATTCCGGCCACTACACAGCCTACTGCAAGCATCCGTATTCGGGTGAATGGCACGAGTACAATGACAGCAGGGTGTCAACGGTGCCGGCGCGTTCCGTCGTATCGAGCGAGGCATACGTACTGTTTTACGAGCAACAGCCGCCGAGCCCGCACTTGTAACCACACGCCATCACGGAGCACCAACAACATCGAGTCTAGCGAATATAACACAACCACTACGCGCCATATTTGCCTACCTCATCGGTACCGCGGTACGGAACCTACGATTAATCGCCTCAACGACACACGTCTCTTGTCATTTGCGTGTTATGTCGCGTCTGTGTGTATCACGTGGAGTCTTCCTATCGATAACGGATCCGACGTGTCCCGTGCCGGGCGAAACAATCGGCCAATCGGGTCATGAGGGGAGAAGCCTATCGCGATGACGACGCCGACACAAACGAGGAAACGGCTCACAGGGAAAGTGCGTCACTTTGCTCGAAAAGAAGATATACATCGGATAATCGTGAAAGACGCGAAGCTCGAATGGCCGGATTGCATTTCTTCTTGTCTTTATTTGCTTCTTTTTTTTTAATCTTTAATACGAGACATCCGTGTGTCGAGAGAGTCAGGGAATCAATAACGGCCCAAAACCCAACGAAAATTCTTCGCTCCATCTGTACGCGGGCCGTTGAGAGCAACGGAAAATTAAATGTAAAAAAAGAAGCTCAATAACGAGCCTCTCCCGCGCTTCGTCGTCCGGAGTCTGACTGAAAGACGACAATGTTTGAGAATTATTTTAGCGCGATTGCTTTTTTCCAGAATTTTTGTAATATCTTTTCTTCTGCTTCTCCTCTTGACCTATAGCCCCGCACCTCCTTTCTCTCTCTCTCTCTCTCCCTCTCTATCTCTCTCACCCTTCTTACTTCTCTCCTCGTGAAATCTCCTATGCTGATGTTCTATTAATTTATTAACGAGGTGATCGGGGCGCTTGCGATTTAGCCGCGTGCCATCTGCAATAAATCATCGGTTTTCACCGAAAAATAAATGTTCAATGCCTCGCGTGAACGCGATACCATTCGACGGTTCAACTCGCTCGAATTGAGCGAGTATGCCGCGGGTGTTTCGCACCCTCGTCGACGACGTCATGAAGCGTCCCGACGACGGAAAACAAACAGAAAAAAAAAGATCAAAACGTAATAGCCGTGCGCCTTAAGAAACCAAAGCTGATCGAGCACGCGTGTGCTCCTTCTCCTTTCATTGCAAGTCTTTGTATACAGTAACGATCGTCGGTTCCCCGATAACCTGCATAAGCTGCATAATCAATTTTTGTAAAATATTTTCTTTATTTATCGAACGGACAAAAAACAAAGATGAACAAACGAAGAGGAAATAACAATCGAGAGTTTATTTACTTAATTTATGCGACACAAGAAAAATAATATTAATAATAAAGAGATACAGATGAAATTAAATCTTAATATATTCGATATCGACGAATTCGATATATATATATATATATATATATATATATATATATATATATATATATATATATATCTAATTATTATTATACATATGGAATAGAAATAAAAGTAAAAGAAAGTAATAAACCACAAGAATCCGTTGATCGATTAGAGAATAAGTGGCATTTCAAAACCTATCCAAAAGTTAGACCCGAGCAAATTGAGGCGGGATCGTGAATCACCTGGCAACGAAATTGCAAACGGAAAGCTTTTAAATATCAGACGGTGAAGAACAAAAAATATTTTTCATTATGCATCCCAAAAGAGCCTCACGAAACTTCTTTCTGCTTCAATGTGCTCTATTACAAATTTTCGTGGAATAATAGTTTTAAATAAATATTCAAAAATGCAATATTTGGAATTAAAACTTTCATAGTGATAAATTAAGATAAACCGCAGAAATCGTTGCAATAAATTGAAATACTGCAATTTGAGTTTTCCATTGGAGTGCGGGTGGGCAAATAAACGGCCTGCCTCTATTTTTGTGATGAAAATCCGCGTCATTTTTTCTTCTCACGGGCATAGCGTTTCTTTGACGAGAGCTCGAAAAACGAGGATGCTCAAGGCTACTGTGACGATTCGAAAATCAGTTATTAAACAAAAAATTGAAGGCATAAGATGAGTGAAAAATCGTTTGGACATTTAATAATCTTGATAATTAAAGAAATTATAAACAATCTCGTGAAGGGTCTTTGAACATGAGGGGCTCAACGGTGCACTTGATTTTGGCTATCTGGTTGATTTGAAACAAAACAAAAAAAAACTATTTTTTCTTAACATCGATAATATTGGCTAAGGCTTGACCGAGCTTTTTTTGTTATCGTGCGTCAATCATTAAACAAAAAAAAATCCATTTTTGTTAGATTTTCCGAGGAAAAATGACCATTATCGTTAATAACTGATGACTAAAGATGTTAAGAAAAACGTCGGTGAAGACTAAATTATCATTACACTGACTGAGGGTACCAAATTTTGAGTCAATCCGTTCGTTAGATCTGGATAAATCGTTTTCACCGTTTCGAAAAACATAATTTCGAAATAACGCGTTCAAAATTTTGCCAGCAGTTCTATGGTCACAATCGTGGACCTTCCACTTCAATAGGCGCCGCCTCAAGTGATGCTGATGAAGTTTGCATCGTTGGAACGCAACGGAAATTAATTTTTTAGATTGCCAAAATATTTTGCGGGCTGAATCGGACTAAAAGAATCACTCAAACGTTTTTCAGCCCCCTTGTTAAAAAATCTACAACTTAAATTGGCAAAAAAAAATATTTTCGATATTAAGGCCTTAGGCCTTACTATTTTTAACGGTTATAAAATCATGTGTGAATTTAACAAATTTGTTTTGTATGAAAAAGCGATTTGCTCATAAAATTAATCACACATCTATTGAGTATGAATATCAAGCTGTTAGAAAATATATATATTTTTTTTTCGATGTACAAAATGGCCGAATACTAATATTTTCTATTATCTTTTTTTAGGCGCTCCGCGGCGTGACATTTAGCATCCACAATTTTTTACTTACAACAAAAAACAAAAATTCTCGTCAATCTACATTAGAATACCTAGAGAATACAAAAATATTGTTTTATTCAAAAGTTGTAGGTATTTGAACTTAAGAAATCAATTTTCATTGAAAAATTTCGTTATAACTGCTTATAAAGTGCTCATAAAATGAAAAGTTTTCGATTAATCAGAAATTCCGTACGTACTTCTCTGCGAAATGCAATTAGGAACATAACTTTTTAATTTCAAATAAATCGAGTGAAAATTGTTGAAGTTATTTGTCACGCCAATTGGAAAAAAGCTGTTTCGAGTAGTCGGCCATTTTTTATATCGAAAAAAAAAAATTCTTTCTAACAGCTTGATATTCATACTAAATAGATGTGTAATTAATTTTATGCGTGAATCATTTTTTCATACAAAAAAAAAATGTTAAATTCGCACATGATTTTATACCCGTTAGTGTGGCCTAAAGCCTTACGGGCATGTACAAGATCAACTTAACCTCACAAATTTTCCAACCCAATTTTCTCATAGATTGTTTAATTTTTTAGGAAAAACAAAGCATTAGGCTCTGGAGAATTCCATGACGCAGAGCTTAATGATTTCCTTTTGCCCTAAATGTTAATCTCTGAGGAATCTCTGTTAAAAAATTTCAGCTATCTCTCTCGCACTCATATGTCACGTGGTACATCTTCTACTTCGCCTTAATGAAAATAAAAGAAGAAAAAGAATTCTTTGCTTTCCAACGATGCAAACTTCAACACCATCGTCAAGTGACGAACGAGCGTTCGTCGTTTTCACAGTAGCCTAAGGGCTGAAAGTCTCCCAGAAGCAAAACTTTCGCGAAAAAGTCTAATTTTGAATTCTGACTTTCGTGGTGGACTTTTTGTAAACGAAACAAAAATAAATTATTACGTGATCGCAACCCAAACAACGAAACCCAATGGAAAGCTAAAAAAAATAATCGAAATATCAAATACAAATGTGCAATCAAGCTTTCCGTTTTTGAATATTCGAAAACATTTTGTCGAATCGTCAACATTCGAACGACTCATGAAGTTTGAAAAAAAAGCAACAATGAGGACAAGGATGCTAATTTCTATATATAATAAATATAAAACAACGCAATGGTAAAATGTACATATACATAGAACGTATGCTGATTTTCACGTTGACAGCTCACTCCACTTCCGAGGTACGGAAGTTCAGCATTTTTCCATCATTCACATGCGAACACGCGTGCGCGTTATCGGCACAATTTTTTCAAACATCCCTTCGCCCAGCAGACTTCGCCGTATGGAATAAAAATCTCCAAATATTTGTCCATACCATGAAACCGAACGTTTACCAATCGGGAAGTAAATCGTTAGGTCCGCATTGGAGAATACGAATAACAGCTTCGTCCGCCATTATTACACAAAGTTCTCCCCCCCCCCAGTGCCCCGCTCGCTTGCCCCTACCCGGAAATCTCGTCGGTATTGCAGCAATGGCGGGAGCGATGCAGTTCGTTGCAAGCCTTCGCGGCGTTCGGATCGGGCGCTCCGCCAGACAACAGCGCGCCGGCGTGAGTACCCCGAGCAGAGTGGGGTGGACGAAGAAAATGGCCTATACATATATATATATATATATATATTGAGTGAGGCGCGATGGTCGGCTAGTCGTCTACCGGGTTTAGTGAACGGTCGCGCAGCAAAGCGCCAGTGTGTACGTGGTCCTTCGCGTATCGAATGAACTCGCGAATTTTAGTTCGTTTTGTTATCGTGGAGATGGCGCTCGCAGGTACTATTTTTTTCGCACGACGGTCACGCGTTGGCGATTCGTGCGAAATGTTCGCTACACTCGTACGTAAAATAAATTAATTTAAAAAAAAATTGAATTAGAGCGGTGCCGCGTGTGCCAGGTCGTATGTCGGGGGTCAGGATAGGCGAGACTCGACACCGGTGGAACACTTCCATCTCTTTTATTTCTGCAAATATATATATATATATTCTAGATGGATGTACATAGACGTATATGTAACTCTAATTTCATTCCGGACTAAAGATAAAACCTTGAAATTTCCTTGCTCCAAAAGTAGTTACTGAAAAAGCTCGTAACACTCGGCGTTTGTAGTATAGTCGGTATCGCGAAATTCTGTTTGGCCGGGCCACGTGTGTTGTGTGCGGCGAGACAAGAGATTTGGCGTGTGCGCGCGCGCCCTTGCGACGCTCGTGTGCGTGAGTATATCGCGTAATGTACTTTTCGAACATTTACACCGTGATCGTTAGCTCTCGATCGGCGCCGAAGGCATTCAGCGGGCGCTCATTATGTCCCTCAAATTTCCAACCGGCGTAACATTCTCGTTCTTTTTGCCTCGTACACTCGATGCGTATGTATGGATACATATGATTTTTTGAGGAGCGGACAAGCGCACGGTGGATCTCCAATGATTCGATACGTACATACGTATGTACTTGCACGAGGATACGTACATACTCTACGGCATATTGGCGATTGTGTGCCCGTGTGCGCGCGGGATCTCGTGTGGTTGAGCAAAATTGTTCTCGCCGCTAGTGGCCACCAGAGGGGGCATAGCGAGACGTCGACCACCCGCGAAAAAAAAGCCTGGGAGAGAGAGAGAGAGAGAGAAAGATTTCTCTCCCGTACAGTATTATAAGTAGTCGCGCGCGCAGTTTCTTTTTTGGGGTTATTCGCGTTCGGGAAACGGTGCATGTGTGCGTGTGTGTATATCGAAGTATAACATGCAGAGCGACGAGGACGGCGGCAGGTCGACTCTCGACCGGTTCGATTCGCGCAATTCGCCCCGTTCGCTTCTCGCACACGGCGTGCACTCGTCTTCGTCGTTCTCTCGCTCCCTCGCGGTCAGGAGATAAGAAAAACGGGGTCTTTTTTCCTCGCGTATCGCTTCGGCAACTTTACCACCTCGTGTGACTGGTCGAAACGCGGACTTGCAAGTTTTCGCAAAGAATTCGCGTGTATCTTGCCAACTCGCTGTACGATCTTTTTACACTGAATATTCTTTGGTGGAGCCATCCGTGCGAGGAATGAAGAAAAAAAAATCTTTTCGCATTACGATTACCCATATCGACATTTTCCCTCTCCTCTGTCTCTCTCTAGCCTCCCCCCACCCTCTCGCTCTATCTCTGTAATTCTCGCCGTTTCTACTGTTGGTAGAGAATATTGCCTCGGTCGTCGTTGTCGGCTGTGTGCGCTCTGTTGCCGAGCGAATCTCGCCGGCCGGAAATAGGGCGAGAAACGCGTGCGAACTCGTAACGTATACAAATTGCTAATCTATACCAGTTTCGTCATTAGTTACAATGTATAATAAGAAACGACGAGCTGGAACTTTTTCTTTCACGATGAAAAAGATCACGTACGCAACTGCTACTGGTGTATAACCTTTCGCGGGTTTCCACGAGCTGGCGTTTCGCTCGCAAGGAGCACCACGATCACACACATTTTTTTTTCGATGTAAAAAAACGATTTCCTGTTCTTGAGATTGCTGATAGATGTCGGGGCGTTTTTTTCTTCTTAAAAAGACGCTGATACGTCGCTGCTCTTGTAGTGCGTGCCGCAACTGTTGCTCTGGATCGTGCGCATAGACGGACGACGAGACGTGCAATTCTTTCGGTACAATGTCGGAGTAGAGTTTGGAGAGCGCTTTTTTGTAGTATAATTTCTCATGATACAGGGTAGTAGGACGTCTGTGACGTTTACGGCCAGATGAAAGAATCATTACGTCGCGTTTTCTCGTGATATATATATATATATATATGTTTTTCTAAGGCAGGGGAAATGAGAAATTCTTTAGGCCGGTATATTATATAAGTAGGAGACATTGTAACGCAATATTTGATAACGCTATCCCAAACTCTCGTCTTTGGATTTCTACATTTTTCACTTCATTACAGGTCGTCCTATCACGAATGGATAATCCTGCAACGTTCGATATGTCAAATAATGCCCTACTATATGCTGCAATTTCAGTTTAGTAAAAGTCCCACGGTTTTCAAGATAAAAATCATCTGCTTTCGGTTTATCGCATGCCATTTCTACAAATGATAACTTTTTCTGAGCCGGTTTCGAAAAAAATACTCTTGGTTATTTGTTTTATCTATAAATGTCTTATTTTTAACCTCAAATGTTAAGGAAACTTTAGGAAAGAAGTTCTTATGCAGAATTTTCATACAAACCAATTTGAACATCTGACTTTGATAGTATGCGGTGTAATACGCAGGTACTATGCAGGATTATCCATTCGCAAAAGGACACGCTGAATATACATCTACACGCTAATTCTGAAAGAATATGTAGGATGATTGAAAAGTCGTATGAACATTAATTTTTGTTGTACGTCAAAGTTGTGCACCAAATTTCATTAAAACTATTAATAATCAAAGAAGTTATGAACAATCTCGTGACGGACGAGGAAAAAAGGGAGTTTTTTTTTCCTTAAAGTAGATAATATTGGCTAAGACTTGACCGAGCTTTTTTTGTTATCGTGTTTAAATTATGAAAAAAAGGTTTGATCTTTGTTTCGATATTTCGAGGAAAAATGACATCATTATTGTTAAGAACGAATGAAAAAAAAGGTTGAGAAGAAAAACGCCGGTCAAGATTAAATTACACTGAATTTTAAGTCAAATCAGCAGTCAAAGTCTAAGTCAAAAGTACCAAATTTTAAGTCAATCCGTTCATTAGATGTCGAGAAATCGTGTACACCGTTTTGAAAAACATTGTTCCGAGAAAAACGCGTTTGAAGTTTCACTAGCAGTTCTGTCATTGTAATCGTACGTTTACCTTCAATCTGCAATTCCGACACCATATGTTGGACCTTTGTCGTTTTCACAGCAGCCTAACCCCTCAAGAATCGAGAATCTTAGGTTATAGTTTATAGCGACATTAGCATGCTTCTTACATGTACGTGGAGATGAAAAGAATTTGCATTTCTAGCTCTATACAGGGTGTCCCTCTTATCTCTGCCACCCGAAATAACTCAATAATTATCGACGTCACAAAAAAATGTTCCAGACAAAAGTTGTACGGTGTGAAGGGGGCCGTCAAATGCGACGATTTTTTTTTATTTCCGTGGAGGCGCTGACGCACAGTAAAGGTCACCTCCACTTTTTGTCAATGGAATGGTACATTTTTTTCAACCATCTTGTGGAGCACCTCAAGCCGCATAAAAAAATATTAGGGGGTCAAAGTCATTCAAGGTCATTTCGAACACCTATCAAAATGAAATACAAATCGCTCAGAGTCCCTAAATCCCTGAATTCAAATTCGCTCAAAGTCCCCAAATCCCTAAATATCTCGGATCACTACCAAATACTTGCTTTTATGGATTTGTTTGGAAATGTTTAGGGATTTAGGGTGGAAATGTTTAGGGATTTGGGGACTTTGAGCGAAAACTCAAAATCTTATATTAGGCCGTTGAAGAAGTTCTCGCTGTTTTCCAACAGACGGCTTCGCCAGAACTGCGTGCGTGTAGTTTCAGGGGTCTTCTCACTTTAGACGCTAAAAAGGTTATTTTCATGCATTTTGATAGGTTTATATTATAGATATTGATATAAAAGTTATTACGCTTAATAAATACACTTTCGAAATACATTTGTTAAAAATTATTTTTTTATTTGAGTCACTATTTGTAGACGAAAGTGGTAGTTAAAAAAAATTCCTAAAAATGGTAGGTCTGCGCTGTTGATCAAATCTCGGAGATGGATCATCCGAAACAAAAGATGAAACAATTTTACATTCAGTATATTAATCGCTATAGCCCATATCATACGATTTTTTATATATGCAAAAATAACAAAATGACGGACATTTTTCGAAAAAACAAAAAAAAAACTTTTCTTCACCGTTTTTGGAGAAAAATGAGTAAATATCAAAATTTGAGAAATCCTTGATATGCGCTATAGCTATAGTTGTAAAGAATATGTGGTTAAACTTTCATAAGGATCGGTTCAGTAGTTTCGAAGATTTTATCAACACGCCGTCGAAAAACGTTATTTCGAGAAAAACGCGTTTAAAGTTTGTTTGGGTTACATAAATACTTATATATATATTTTCAGTGTATTTCGAAAGTGTATTTATTAAGTGTAACAACTTTTATATCAATATCTATAATATAAACCTATCGAAAAATGCATGAAAATGGCTTTTTTAGCGTCTAAAGTGAGAAGACCCCTTAAGATGGTAACGCATCAATAAAGAAGTATAAGCAGACTTGACATTCGGTATATGTCATTTCGTCGGAATATTAACAACTTTTTTTCTCTTCATAATATTAAACATGTCAAATTTCGTACCAAAAAGAGTATTTGCGGGGAATGTTACAGTAATACTTGGCAGGACAACATCTGTATTGTTTATTTCTCTATTCTCAGACACCCCTTTTATTAAATATCTCTATTCTGGAGCAGGTTTAATCAGAAATATTTCATGTCTAAAACATTTCTCTGCCAAAACATCTCGATTCGTAAAGGTCACAATTCCACAATAATTCACTTCTGAAATATTACTGCTCTGAAATATCTCCATTCCACAATATTTCGAATCCGAAACATCTCGATTTTTAAATATTTCTATTCTTCAAAATCTCATGTGACATCCAAAACATCTGTTTTCCGACAATTTCATCTCGGAATATCTCTCTTCCGAAACATCTCTATTCCATTCGTAATATTGCATTTACTATATTGGCCATGAATAAAACAAGTGCAACGCAGAGGCTCTTGGAATAGAGATGTTTCGGAAATCATATTAATCATACATTATAAATCTATAAATTATCGTAAATTTTAAATTACTCTATAAATTAATAATGCATCATAAATCTATAAAAAAGATCGCCTATAATAATGAAAGTGTGGAAAATCAAATGTAAAACGGAACTTTCGTTGCTTTCCGACGGTGCAAACTTCAACACCATCCAAAAATAATGATTTCGATGTGTTGAATTGGAAGCATTGATTCATGTCAACTCATGTCAACTTATGGTGTTGAAGTTTGCATCGTTGGAACGCAACGAAAGTTTTGTTTTACATTTGTTTTCCATATTTTTATCGTTATAGGCGATCTTTTTTTATAGATTTGTAATATAGATCGCTAAATAAATATCTTAAAAAATAATCAAAGAAGTCTGTGAAATGTGCTAAATGAAATTAAATTCGTTGCAGTCCAACGATGCAAACTTTAGTATCGTGTCAACTTGCCGAATCAATGAGAGTTGATCACAGTTTTGATACGTTTGAAAGCATTAGAAATGACTTTTTTTAAACGAAGCGTTAATTTTCACGCTCACACGAAAAAAAGAGCGAGAACTTATTCAACATCGCAATATCTCGGGATATTGCAAGGTCCTGTGGAAAAATTCAGTCTCGATTCGAGAAATTCCATTGTCTTCGAAGAATACTCAAAATTTGCGCCAATGCGAAAAACCTGTCCCATCAGAATCTCACCGCCGATTCTGAAATCGTCATTTTTTTTTTTTTTTTGGAGAAAACTCAAAGTTCATCTTCACAAAGCGAAGTACGAGCGAGCCCCAAAAAACCCCGGACAAATCCAACGAAGTATGTACACACCGAGTCTTATCAATGGAAAATTTCACGTTGATTGCGAAAATTTCATGACGGCAACACGAAGTTCGACCGGATGAACGTTAAAAAAGGATTTTTCTGCATTGGACCCAGCTGCGATGTTTTTTTTTTTAATTTTATGTTTTCATATAATAAAACGTCATAGGATATTTGGTTGGAAAGTCGATAACCCACAACCGGATTGTATCACGAACACGCGCAACTCAAATTAGAGCGCTCTAGCGTGACCGCGCATTCCCTCGTACTGTGAAAAATGATAAAACGATATAAATTCGTTTCATTTTATTTCTTCGGCTCCATGGTCCGGGTAATTCGACAGGATGCGTTTGCGCGGAGATTTGTAAAATCTGCATAACATTTTGAAGTTTTAAAGCTGTCTTTGAAATTTTTGTATGTTTCGAAGAATTCAATACCGTAGATTTTAATCATGGCGCCAATTTCGCTTACCAAAAAATCTTATATTCTACCGTTGCAGATGCCAAACTTTTCAACGTTAAGTGTCAACATTTAATACTCGAGATATATAGCGATTTCCCGGGAGGATGACACGTTCGAAGAAAATTCTCAAAAATCCGAAATCAATTCGCAGATCTCATGAAAAAAAATTTAGAACACAAAATCTTCAAATTGTAGATTTCCCAACAAAAATGAGAAATTCAAGTTGAGTTCTTGTTGAAAAATTAAATATAACTTGAAAATGTTAAATCTTGTTGAAAATGAAAAATGAAAAATCTCATTGAAAAAAAATCTAATTTTCGCAAAAAAAAATACGCGCAACCCAAAAAGTCGCGAGTGGCTCTAATCGTGTCCCGAAATTCCGTTCCTTATCTCAAGTGCTTCCCTCCCCCCTTCGCGCCCGCGATTTGTACGTCCCCAACATTGGTAGGGAAAACACGACCACAAGTGAACGCTCGCTCATATTTATAGGAGAGAAAAAAAATGTCTGAACACGAATCGTCGTTGATTCCGCCTATTTCCGCCGAATATGAGGAATTGTAAGGCCCTGCTTGACATTTTTATAAAAACAAATCTACGTGTATCCGATGGTGTCTGACGAAAGAATAAAAAGCTTGTAGATTTTTGTCTCTGCGGACAAAAAGCGTGCCCGCGTGCTCGTAGTCCGCGTATCACACATAAAAGCTCGTCTATCCACTGGATCTCATATCGACGCACGTCGTACGGGCTATTGAGACCGTGCGGAACCGCCTCCCCGGACGTGTATAAATCCCAAAACACCAGAAAATTTCTTCAGTTATCTCCTCCAGTCTGACAATTAATCGAATCTCTCCGCCCTGCTCTCTTTCTCTCTCTCTCCCTCTATTCGCTGGCTCTCTCATTCTTTAAAAGTTGTATTAGAGGTCTTCGAACAACGAAAATCGAAGTAAACAAAACCATTGCCAGAGTGGGCGCTGATCCCCATCGCGATTTGGTCATCTCATCGTAATACAGTAGAATCTTGGTTGTCCGGATCAATTGGGACTGAAGAAGGTTCGGATGATCCAAAGTTTGGACAAACGAAAAGTAATTTTCTCCTGAAGCGATAATATATTAGGATTTAAAAAAGTTCTCACCGTTTTCCAACAGATGGCGTTACCGGAACTGCGTGCGTTTAGTTTAAGATAGTAACGCATCTGTAAAGAAGTACTATAAGCAAGTTTGAAATTCAGTTAATCTCATTTCGCCGAAGTGTAAACAACTCTTTTTTTCATAGTGTTGAACATGTTAAATTTCGTGCTCAAAAACAGTATTTGCAATGTTGCAATATTGCTGCACTATTTTATTCTTTAAAAAATCTGCAGCTTAGGCACACAGAATTATTGTTGAGACTTACCGCGACCATGCTCGATCGGAAACAACGTGCAGAGATTGGTTTAGACGCTTTAAAAATAATGATTTTAATGGGTTGAATTGGAGGCATTACTTCATGAAGACTCGTGTCAGACGCTAGCTGAATTTGCAGAATCATAAGGAGTTGATCGCACAACAGTTTCGAAACCTTTGAAAGCAGTAAGAATAATCTTTCAAAACAAAGCATCAATTTTCACGAAAAAGCAGCGAGAACTCATTGAATATCCCAATGCAAGAGAAATTGAACTAAATACACAATCAGTATTTAGACCCTTCCTTGACACACTTTGGCCACGGCTTTGACACACTGGGCCAATTTGACCCAGACAGTACTTCATTCACCAGCCCTTAAAGACCCTTCGGCCGTTTTTTATTGAAAAAAATCCGGGATACACTTCAAACGTTTCTTAATACGTCTGCGTAATAAAAATTGGGCAAGTAGAAAATTGAATTGTTGTAAAAAATTAAGTGAGTATTTTATTTCAAATTCGTCAGGGTCTAAATGACCCAATGTGTCAAGGAAGGGTTTTATATATATATATATATATATATATATATATATATATATATATATATATATATATATATATATATAGGGTGCCCCTCTTATCTCTGCCACCCGAAATAACTCGGTAATTATCGACATCACAAAAAAATGTTCCAGACAAAAGTTGTACGGTGTGAAGGGGGGCCATCAAAGGCGACCATTTTTTTTTTTTTCGTGGGAGGCGCTGGCGCACAGTGAAGGTCACCTCCACATTTTAAATCGAATGGTACATTTTTTTCAACTATCTTGTGGAGCACCTCTAGTAGCATAAAAAACATTCGGGGGTCAAAGTCGTTCAAGGTCATTCAAGGTCAGTATTGATGATACAAATCTAAATATATCGTATCACTACCAAATATTTGGTAGTGATTCGAGATATTTAGATTTGTATTTCATTTTAATAGGTGTTCGAAATGACCGTAAACGACTTTGACCCCCTAACGTTTTTTATGCGGCTTGAGGTGCTCTACAAGATGGTTGAAAAAAAATGTACCATTCCACTAAAAAAAGTGGAGGTGACCTTCACTGTGCGCCAGCGACTCCCACGAAATAAAAAAAAAATGGTCGCCTTTGATGGCCCCCTTCACACCGTACAACTTTTGTCTGGAACATTTTTTTGTGACGTCGATAATTACCGAGTTATTTCGGGTGGCAGAGATAAGAGGGGCACCCTATACATATATATAGTGTTTTTTTCAGAATCTAATTACGCTTTTGTCAAGCTTCACAAAATATCCATTTTCCCCTTAACCTACGAAAATTACGGTTGCGCTCAGGAATCGAAGGACTCGTTCTTGAAGTCCTGGCACATACGAGCTACGCGACATAAGCGGGATGTAAACAATTTGCAACAATTCACATTTAGCTGTGCGCGCTGCAACAACCCAAACAAACACATTAACATTGCCGGTAGATACCAGTGTGCAATCGGACTAATCCTGAAAGACGAAAAACACGCTCGATACCACGCAAATTCTTATTGCGTTGAAATTTGCATCGTTGGTTTCAGTTGGTTTCTCTTTCTCTCGCTGTACTCTCTCCATTTCCAATTATGTTGCATTTCGTTGGAATGCAACGAAAATTATTTCGATTTTCTTATTTTCGTTATTTTCCAAAATCATTTTTTGCAGATTTGTTGCAGATCGCTAAATGAGAATTCTAAAAAAAAATGTTTGCGTGATTCTCGTAGCTTGAAACTACCAAAGGAAATCTGAAAAATAAAAGAAAAATCATTTTCCTCGCATTCGAACGATGCAAACTTCAACGTCGTAGGTTCTTGCAAGATCGCAACGTATATATCGCGACACGGTGTACGTGTCGCGCCAACGTTCGATTAATTGAGGGTTCGGATGATCGAGTTTCGGATAATCAAGGTTCTACTGTACTGCATAAAATGGTAACTTGACAAAATCGAGGCTCCTCATCATCTGCAGACGCAATGTTACTAACATAAGTATATCGAGGCAAATATATATATATATGCATAGACATACATACAGATGTACGCCTGGGTGTGTGTGCGTGTGTGTGTGTGTGCGCGCAATGCTATCGTGAAAACGAATGGAGGCCTTGCTCGTGCGCGAGAGGGCAGTGATCTCTCGGGGAGCGGCGACCTGACACGAACGCCCGCTATAGTACAAGCAGTGTGTCTGTACTGGAGTAACTCACACACACACACACACACGCACACGCACACACACACACACACAAACACACACACACACACACACACACATACACGCGCACACACACAAATACACAAGAGGGTGTTTATGTGTGTGTAGAATACACATGAACGTGTACATAAACACGAACGTGTATGTGTGGCTTATACACATAACCAAGTGTATTTATATACTTACGCATTAGTCGTCTGTCCGTATGTGGGTGTGCTTCGCACGCGCACGCGCGCGCATCTCGTACGTGTGTGTGTGCATATTGAATGTATCAAGTGTTCGTGTTCGTTGGGCGCACAGACTCCGACCGAGTGTCGTGCGGGGGTCTCCTCCTCCGCTCGGTGTCTCGCTGCGCCCGCGAGTCATGCCGGGACACATTTTCATTGCGAAAAAAAGAACCCAACACCGTGACGTTAAAGCCTTGCATCGTCGGAATGCAACGGATTTTTTCCGTTTTATTTCACAAATGAATCCGAAATTTTCGACAGCACTTCTACCGCACACTTCCCCGCCACGAGCCTCTCAGTGCATGCGGGGTCGATCGCACCCCAGGCGTTTTTCAGATCGTTGTATTTCGGGAAATATGCATTTTTTATTTGGTGACACGTTTTTTGTTCTCAATGATCCTTATTTTATGGCCCAACACTTATTTTTTAAGCAAAGCAACGATGATGTGCCTAAGCGGTCGTTCTAAGTGGAAGATGCGGTGGAGAATAGGTACTTGCACGAAGACGAAGATGGGGTCAAACGACCCAGTGTACAGTCGAAGGGTTAAGGCGTCTGTTCACTTTAGACGCTAAAAAACGGCGATTTGCATGCATTTTTTTGATAGGTTTATATTATAGATGTTGATATAAAAGTTGTTACACTTAATAAATACACTTTCGAAATACATAGTACATTTTGTTTGTGTATTTATTGCGACCTAAACAAACTTTAAACGCATTTTTCGAGAAACAACAATTTTTCGACGGCTTGTTGATAAAATCTTCGGAACTACTGAACCGATCCTTATGAAATGTTAACCACATATTCTTTACACAACTATAGCTACGTCGCGAATCAGGAATATCAAAAATGTTGATACTTACAACTGATATTTAGCACGTTTTTGTTTTTTTTTGTTCGAAAAATGTCCGCCATTTTGTTATTTTTGCACAAGGTAAATGTCCCAATTATTGAACACAATCTTGTATTTTTATTATTTCTCATTCACCTGCATGCATTTACTTATTTATAAAATTTCATTACATATATGGAACTTTTAGCTATTGAAATGTTACCTTACTTGTGCAAAAAAAGCTTTAATTAATAGAGAAAAACATTATTTAATCAGCAACGGTGACTCGATTTGACGCCTCGTGGTAACTGCTTATCGTTTTTGCTAAGACGTGCCGCTTCATGCGTAAGGGCATAAAAAATTCGAAAACTGACGCAACTCAAAAAGTAAAGGCGTTTCAGGTTCCTCAGAAAATTTCTTACAAATAACAATTTTTATGACAAAACTTTATTTAATTATTTGTTAAAAAATACGGTGTTCGATCATTGGGACATAGAAAATGCAGTGTGTCCCAATTATTGAACACTCGAATTCTCCAAGTTGGCGTCATTAAAACCATCAAAACATCGAGACAGTTAACGTGTGACAGATCGTGTGAATCGGATTTATTCAAACAAAAACTGTAAGTTCCTGAATAAACTTACCTTTATTCTTTAATATCTAATATCGTCAAATATATTTTTTATTTGTATTTTCGTGCAATAAACATAAAAAGGAAAGTAAAAAGAGAATATAACCTAAGGGAACCCAAAAATACGAATGTAATGGTCAATATTTTTTGCTCTCCGATATTTCAGGGAGCCAAACTGCGACCAAATCAAACAAAAACAGAACATGAAAACGAGGAAGCTGAAAATAAAAATAAAATAAAGTTCGAGTTTAAGGGTGTAAACTTTAACCCTATTTAATACCGCCTATATATACAGGGTGTCCCAGAACTCAACGTCAAGCCGAAACGGGGTGACAGGATTGATTGTAACCATCATGAGAAAAATCAGAAAAAAAATAAAGCAAGGCCTTTCAAAGTAGACAAATTTTGAAAATTTTAAATTCATAGTTTAACAAATAGTCTTAATTCTAGGAAACTTGGGTTTGTTTGGGTTTGTTTCACAATAACCGAAAAATGGTTACAGTTTGACCAAATTTCTAGGTTTTTCTTAAATGCCCATAATTTCCAAACTGTATGGGATAGATTTTTTTTCTGATTTTTTTCATGATGGTTACAATCAATCCTGTCACCCCGTTTCGGCTTGACGTTGAGTTCTGGGACACCCTGTATATATATATATATATATATATATATATATATATATATATATATATATAGAGTTCAATTGCGAATTTGGAATAGAGATATTTTCAAATAAAATAGGTTTCAAGGACCAGAGTAGCACGAATTTATTTGAGAACACAAACTCATCGACTAATGTACGTATTGTGAAAAGAGGTCTAATCTACTCCCAATTTGTTTTTACGAGCATAAAAGACAACTGTTCGCGCGCACACACACACATAAGAATGTCCCTTGAACTATTACTTACTATGGTTGTTCATTGAGTGTTAAAACATTTGAACTATACTAGCCACCGTTGTATTTAAGGGCTTACACCTAGTTGAAATTTATGAAAATATCGATCTTCGTTTTGAAAAGGATTCTCAAAATATACCATTAAAAAATATTCTCTCAGAATTTCAAGTCGAACCGTTTAAAGTTAACGGATCTGTGGGCGTTTGTAGGCAGGTTCCTCGAACCGGCGAACTTTAAAAGCGTTTTTCTCAAAAGGGCTTTTTCGAAATCGGTGACCACGATATCTCAAAAATCACTGCGCCGATCAACTTCAATTTTTCCAAGTTCCTTGTACATATCAAGAAGCAGTGCTTAAACGAAGGCATTTTTTTCGATGAATAGTTTTTTCTATCAACGACAGAAGAGGGTGTTTTTCACCGGAAATCAACATTCACTTTGGACTGCGGCCATTTTTTCAAAAATTAATATTTTATTCAATTCTTCGCCCAAGCACTAGATATTATTACGCTGAAACTTAATGCGTTTGATTTTTCAAAATTTTGGATGATTTGTTTTTGAGCAGCAGTGGTCACCACGAACGATCGGAAAATCTCCATACGTTTTTCCAGAAAAAAAAATAACGAAAATATATCTTTTGTCCGGGCACAAGCTATCAGTAATCCGTTAATACGAACAGAAGCACTACATTTTGTTGATTTACCCCCCCCCCCCTCCCCCACAAATAAATATACAGGGTGTCCCTCTTATCTCTGCCACCCGAAATAACTCGGTAATTATCGACGTCTCAAAAAAATGTTCCAGACAAAAGTTGTACGGTGTGAAGAGGGCCATCAAATGCGATCAATTTTTTTTATTTCAGTGGAGGCGCTGACGCACAGTGAAGGTCTCCTCCACTTTTTTAAATGGAACGGTACAATTTTTTTCAACCATCTTGTGAAGCACCTCAAGCCGCATAACAAACATTGGGGGTAAATGTCGTTCAAGGTCATTTTTTTAAATTTAAACTAAATAGAATTGTCGTAAAGTCAACTACTTTTCTATTTGATTGAATGGTCTGTCTTTATTGCAGTACACACATCAAAGGGGTGTGGGGGTAGAGAGGGTGGAGAGAGAGGAACTATATATATGTTATGTTGGAAAAATATATAGCATGTTATTCGATAAAACTCTCTAATTATCACAATGATATTAACTAATTGATATAGTTTATGTGATACAGCTAATATTAATAGGAATTCATTTGCTCTCTTAGCCATATCTGCGACTAAAATGATATAAGCATTCGGTTGAATAGGGGCGTGCGTAGATATGAGTAGGTCGGTTCTAGGTTTGATTCCCATATAGGTGAAATATTTTCTTCGATAGCAATCGTCTCAAAAGGCCAGGGAATGACGAATTAAGATACAAAATCGTTGTCGTAAAACCCTCAATTAAGGGGAGTTATACACCTAGGAGCCGGAATAAAGGTCATTTTTGTGATTTTTTTCAGGGAAAACTATCTGAAATTTCGGATTGGGGTTTTAATGATCTAAAAGTATATACATTTAAAAATATGTTTTATTTGTTTTATTTAAAAATATCAAAAATATACAAGAATATTGTATGACCCTGGGGCGTCGTAAAAAAATCTGAGTATACGGTACCCACTGGTGTTTCTCCTAAAATCATCTGAAAAAAAAATCAAAAAGATTATTAAATTAGATACTATCCAGTACTTGTCATAGCCGATTTTAAAAATATTTATACAAAATTTAAAAATATTTTAAAAATATTTATAAAAAAATTAGATACTATCCAGTACTTGTCATAGCCGATTTTAAAAATATCAATTTATGACTAAAAGGCGGACGTTTGAACATAAATAGTGATTTTGGGCCAAAAATTAGTTATTAGTTTGCCTATAAAACAAAAACTAAGTAACGGAAAAAAAAATCCTATGACAAGTACTAGATAATGGTGTATAGAATAACCACAAAAAACCTCAAGGCAATCGGTTTATTGGTTTTCGAGAAATTTTGGGTACCGATTTGAAAAACGTGGTTTTGAGAAAAACGCGTTTGAAAATTTGGGAATGAATAAATCATGAAATGCGTCAACTTACACGGAATCATCGATACCAGGCCCCTAGTGTAGGTCTTCTACGGTCGACGGAATGTTCATAGCTTCTAAATCCTCGACCATCTAGGTGCATATCTCTCTTTAAGTATTTCTTTTTATTTTGGATTTATGAAATATTTTATGCATATAAAAGTACACTTAGATTTACAGTGTATATTATAAGCAAATGAGATTTAGGTGAATCTAATCTTTATTTATTCAATTTGAATATATTCAATATTTAAAAAGAATAGCTGAAACAAATAAAAACATATCTTTGAAACAAGTAAGATCGGAGTGGGCCGCGAGCCAAGGAAAAAACCTATTTGATTTACATAGATCCCATTTAAATCGATGTTTTTTTGCAGTGTATGTACATTCTCTTTGAAATAATGGTTTTTGGATGGCTCGCGTCATTACCGTCAATAACCCACTTCGCGTCACAAATAAAACACTCAACTGCTCTTCGCTCTCAGAGCCTAAGGTTAAAACGTTAAAAAAAATGCAGTTTCACATACGGCGTGTGTATGCCCATATAGATGAAGCGACGCGTTTAGTCCACCGGCGCTCTCTGGCGGAGACGCACCGCAAGTTGACAACGTGCGGTTTTTACCACGCGCCTTTTTTTCCTCCCCTCATCACGCTCTCTCCTCTCTCTCTCTCTCTCTCTCTCTCCCTCCCTCCCCCCTCCCTCCCTCCCTCTCTCCCGTTTCAATTCCATTTTCGCGGTTGCTAATTCGCCGTGGGTGTATACGAACGCACACGAGGCTTATCGAGAGATAGGTCGGTAGACCAGTGAATTATGTACGGTTGTGCGCGCGATCGTCGTTCCAGAGTGCGCGTTTCCGGCTTACGCACATTGTGAACCAAAAAAAAAAAGAAAAAAAGAGAGAGTAGGAAAAAAAATTAACGAAAATCATCGTACGTGCGCCAGTTCTAACGAAGATTTGTGCGTGTCGAAAAAGGCGAGGAGATGGAGTCAACCTAAGCTATTCGATAAAGGCGGATTTCCGTCGCAGTCGCACTGACGGATCTTGAATTTGGTTCGTGACATCACAGGTGAGAAAAAAAACGTGTTCCTCATTCTCACGTGTGAAGTATATTTGTTTTTATGGTCGATGACGGACGACCGTTGTACGTTGCGATCTCGGGCGTAAAATACTTTCGTCCGCAACAAGCGGGGTACCGAGCGTGAATGATTGAATCGGTGAACGGATCGGGAGTGTGAACGTAATGATAATTTTAGTTTTCATCATCAGAGCTTGAAATTCCGTAAATGTTGCCCGTTAATTGCGTCATGGCGAATTTCACGCACGTGGATGTAATATATATCCAATTCGTATGCGAAAAACAGATTCCGACCTATGCTCAACCCTAACAGGCCACACTCTGGTCTGGGAGACTGATAGCGGATTTTGTAGTCCTCTACTTTTCGCGACGTTATACTAGGACACTTTGAGGTTGCTGCTTAAAAATATCGAGGTAAATAAATATTAATGAACATTTTACTAATCCTTATGGTATATTTTCTGAATATTCTGACAAAAGGAGAAGGGAGGTCTCCGTACTCGTTTGTTAAATATTGAATTTTAAAGTTGACAATTTTCGCAATATTCAGACGTACACGTACTTAATATTTTGCTACAATAAGTTGGCACTGGTGACGTCACACAATGTATTAGCATAGGAATTTCGTTTCTCCCCCACCGTTCAACAATGATTTAGCAACAACCTTAAGGGGTTAGGCCACAGTAACGGGTATAAAATCATGTGCGAATTTAACAATATCTTTTGGTCTGAAAAAGTGATTCACTCATAAAATTAATTACACATCTATTTATTATGAATATCAAGCTGTTAGAAAATATATCTTTTTTTTTCGTTGCACAAAATGGTCGACTACTAATATTTTATTTTGTTATCCTTTTTTAGGCGCTCCGCGGCGTGACATTTAGCATCCACAATTTTTTACCTAGAACAAAAAAAAACAAAAATTCTCGTCAATCTACATTAGAATATTGAGAGAAGTACGTGTGGAATTTGAAAAATATTGTTTTACTCAAAAGTTTTAGGTATTTGAATGAATTTTCAGTGAAAAATTTCGTATAAAACTGCTCATAAAATGAAAAGTTTTCGATTAATCAGAAATTCCGTACGTACTTCTCTGCGAAATGCAATTAGGAACATAACTTTTGAACTTGAAGTACATCGAGTGAAAATTATTCGAGTTATTTGTCACGCCAATTGGCGTGTTTCGAGAAAACTGTTTCGAGAAAAACGCGTTTAGAGTTTCAGGTACTGTATGGCCGTGCCAGAGGTGGGATTGCGTTATCGGTCAAAGTCGGTGGAAAAAAAAACTTGCTATAAATCGAATAGTAACTTATCCTTATGACGATAAAGCACCGTTTTAGCGAGAAAAAAATCGATTTTTTGAAAATTCTACTGTGGCCTTACCCCTTAAACGGCGTCAAAAATATAGAGGCGCCCTCGTGCGGGTAGGGTAGCTTAAACTTCGAAGCCGCATTAGTAGCTGTTTCTTACGGCTTTTGTTTATCTTTGCGGCCTATCAGACCAGAGTCTGACGAACTCGTACAATATTCTGCAAAATCGTAAGTATTTTTGTTGAAATTAAGAAAAGGGTGTCTCAAAATGACCTGACATTTTTATTTATTAATCAAATGTATTATTTATTTGAAAAGTACGAATATTTTTATTTCAATACTAGCTTCCCGCCCCCGGCTTCGCTCGCGTAGATTTGTGTTGGATGCTCCTTAATGAAACGTGCTTGTGAAATGTTTCATTGAGTCATACGTAGAATTGTCTTGAAGAGCATTCATCCTGAGTTTCAAGTAAATCTGACCAGATATTTCTTTACCATACTTACTATATAACATAATTGACTATAGTAGCGCAAAATACAAAATATCTATGAGCCTTTTCTATCGTAACTCACTTTCATGCAGTAATAGAACCAAATTGCACAAAAAAATTTCACTTTCACCGCAGTACTGCGTAAACGGGGTCGACTCGACCCCAGGTCCTTTTTCGACGGCTGTCCTCAGTACACGGGCAGGATGTTAAATGGGGGCCGAATGTCCATCTATAGAGTAGGAGTGGGGGAACATTCGAGCGCCGCACTGCAGCCAAATAGATTACTCCGTTTTGCGATACAATCAGTTGAAAAAAAATGGGGTCGAAACGACCCAGTGTGCAGTCGAAGGGTTAAGGCCTTACCCCCACTTGTAGCGCAAAAAAAAGGCCTTTTTCATGAATTAAAAAAAAAACTACAAAACTTTTTTAATCGATCAATATACCATCTTAAAGAACACATCTTGAAGAACTTTCAGTAATTTTTTTATTGAAAAATATTACATTGTTTAGTGGCAAATGGCCGTCAATGAAATAATGTTTTTATACACACGGTTTGCGGTGACCAACATTACGGCGAAGTGGATCATCTGAATAAAAAAATGCGGATGGATTTGGTCAAATATAAGTATAAACTAGTCTTTAATCGAAGGATTTCAAAAAATATTCATTTTTCACAAAATGGCGGACAGTCAAAGTTAATGGTTCGATTTTAACGAAAAAAAACGGCCGTTTTTTGGCTATAAAACGGCCATTTTTTTCGAAAAAAAATCGAACGATTAAAGACTACGTTTTTATGTATTAAATAAGCCTGCGAAATTTCAAGAAGATCGGTTCATTAGTGTTCGAGTAATCTTGGTCACCGACTTCAGAAATGCCATTTTGAGAAAAACGCGTTTGAAGTTTCAATTAGCCGGTCGTTTACACAACGGATTCTTCTCTTTCAACGCTCATATCTCAGTCAATTTTGTTCGGATCGACTTGAAATTTTCAGGACATATTCTCAGATACTTATACTTCAAAAAAATGCAATAAAAAAAGTATCGATTTTTTCAAAATCGCAAGTGGGGGTAACCCCTTAAAATGCAATAAGATTATTTGTTTCTATGGCCCTTTTTTGCCATTTCAAGCCACGAAAACTGCTCAAATGTTTGTTTACAACGCTCAATAGAGATCTCCAACCGAAATCTGCAAAAACATTACGGATATTTATAATAAAGAGAACAATTAAAAAAAAAGATTTTCCGTTGCATACTAACGATGCAAACTTCTATAGTAGGTGGTGGAGTTATTTTTCCCCTGATGGCGCATAGCGGATCTTGTTTCACAACGGCGGCAGCCGTAGGTTGTCTCGTTTGCCGACCATCTAGTCGAAGGGCCAAGTACATAATCGGGACAATGAGGATTTTCCACTGGGGCCCCAATCCGAGAGGACGGGGTGTTTCCCCCCGATCGTACACGACGTGCCCTGTCCCTGCTTTTTTCAATGACTATGGGCGTGTAGTCCCGAAGCCTCGGACCCTTTACGAAACTCCCCCCCCCCCCCCCCCCCCCTCTATGTGAGCACTGCAGGAAAAACTATTTTCATTTTCGTCCAATCGCTTTCATCGCTCCCGTAATACCAGTCGAAGTTCCTCCCACTATGAATGACGGGCTGCGATCCCAGCTCTTTGAAAAGAGATTATCTAATTTCGACAGGCAAGAGAATCACGAATGAAGTACAAAAGAAAATGAGCGAGTTTTTCGAGAATGTTGATGGTTTTGGCGGAAAACAGAGCGTTTTGCATACCTTTGACCCTTTTTTTCTTCTTCAAACGCTCGTTGCCATGCAGGGTCAAGTTGACCTAGCGACCGACACGTAATGGGTGAATATTTTTGCACTTGGAGGTCTTTACGACTAGTTGACAAACATGTCGTTCGATTTTTCACACAGTTACGTCTGTTGTATATTTTACTCAAATCATCGATGTTTTGTTGCTTGTTTTTTATTTAATTTCTTATACAAGTGCTTACAGTGACAACAACTTGGACGACGTTAAAGCTTGCATCGTTGGGATGAGAAGAAGAATTCGCTATTTTTTAAATGCTCACTTTTTTAAAAGATCCGGGCTACAATAGTTACCGTAAAATGGGGTTACTTTGAACAGATTTTGGAAGTTTTTTGCAAGTAACTTTTTTTAACATTCTAAATTCTTACTTTTTTTGCTCCAATAGAACAATGAGTCCTTTCGCTATCATATATATAAGAAAGTCAAGCCTTATCATTGCCCCACAATTTTATATATATTTTTTTAAGTGTCAAACTAACCTCGAGGTACGGTTTCGAAAGTTCTAATATTAAGCGATGAAAAATCCACTACAAGAGTGTTGATTAGAAATATAATTAAGGGGTAAACCACCCCTCCATTTGCCGTTTTTCACCCCACGTTTAAGGGGGTTGTATGAAAATGAATAAAACAGGTATCATTCTGAAGGGGAATCAGAATTCAAGTTGACGCGTTGTTGTGTTTCAGCGGGACAGCAAATTTAAGGGGGTAAACCACCCCTAACATAAATTTGTTCATTCCCATTCATTTAAAAAATCAGATTTTGAAAATCCTGTTACCTTTCCTTTTGGTGAATCGAACACACATTGTGAAATACCCGGTTGCATTAATTTGGCCATTATCAGATGTGCATGGTGCAAAAAATCGTTGTGTTTAAAGCATTTTTTTGACGATTATCATTATTGCAGGAATTATGAGCCATGATTGTTGATGGTTGATAGTTGATAGACTAGAAAAAAAAAGTATATATCACAAGAATATGATTTGACGGCATATGACTGCAATACTTTTCACAAGTACTATTAATTAAATCAGCTGATATGATTACCAAATAAAATATATTAAAATCATGTTCGTTAACCTACTATAAAACCCTCAGTTTCATTAATATGTTTAATTAAATAAACGGTAAAATAATAAAAATATACATGCCTCCACAAAACTACGTCGCTGGCTAAATTGTCGCTTGATCCAGGCGCATCATCGTTCCGAAATATACGAAGTGAGCCTTAAAACTTATTCTGGAAATTATTATAATTAATGATATAGTAGAAGTGTATGTTTATTCCTATGGAGATACTTAATGGACGTGCATATTAAAATCGGAAGCGTTTCGACACTAAAATATCAGTCTTATGAGTAAGGGGTAGCCCCACGTCCCCACTCCCAAGGTACCGCTCCTAAACCTCAAAACGAATATGCCTGCACACACAAACATAAAATTGATATTACCGATGGAATGAAAATAGTTTTAACGAAATTCGTGAAACCTTTCGCGAAACTTCAAACGAAAAGCAATTAGAGGGGGTAGTTTACCCTGAAAATGTAAAAATTTAAAAACGTAATAATTTTAAAACGCGGGAGAATATTTTGAATCCGCGGATACATGTTAAACACAGAAAACACGACGGTGATGAACAAATTTATATTAGGGGTGTTAGGGACCCCCTTAAATTTGCTGTCCCGCTGAAACGCAAAAACGCGTCAACTTGAATTTAGATTCCCCTTCAAAGTGATACATGTTTTATTAATTTTCATACAACCCTTTTAAGCGTGGGGTGAAAAACGACAAATGGAGGGGTGGTTTACCCCTTAATTATATATCTAATCAACACTCTTATAGTGGATTTTTCATCGCTTAATATTAGAGGAATTTTCGATTTTGTTTCATTCAGATCGGTGGACTGCTTGTGGAACAAACTTTGAGGGGTGGTTTCATCCCCTATCACCTTTTTTCTGTCGATACAAAAAAAACATGTTTAATAGTTTGCAATGCTTTACCACATATATGAGTTTCAACGAAATCGAAAGCGGAAACTTCAATGATGTTTCTCGTCAGATTACCCCTTAAGACGAATGTAATAATTTTGACATATGGTAAAACATTAAATTGTAGCTTATAGAAATATTTAAAATCAGCGGATATACTTTAAACACAGAAAAAACGACCATGATAAATAAATTTATGTTAAGGGTCGTTTACCCCCTTAAATTTGCTATGCCGCCAAAACGCAAAAACCCGTCAACTTTAATTTTAATTGCCCTTCAAAATGATACCTGTTTTATTAATTTGCATACAACCCTCTTAAGTGTGTGGTGAAAAAAGGCAAATTGAGGGGTGGTTTACCCCCTAATTTAATTTTTTCTTAATATCTTCATAGTGGATTTTTCATCGCTTTTCATTAGAAGATTTTTCGTTTTTGTTTCATTCAGATCGGTGGATTGCTTCTGGGTGAAACTGCAAAATCTCCCCTCGACACGCCTTTTTTTGAGGGGCGGTTTCCCCCCTTAAATACGTTTTTCCGCCGATAAAAAAAAATACGTGTCTCAAAGTTTTCGATGCTCTATCATATGTACGAGTTTCAACAAAATCGGAGGCGGACACCTGAGGGATGTTCCTTGTTAGAAACATGTATATCGCCGTCACATTGCTTGCATGGCATGTCTACTACCAGTGCTAACCCATTGAATTCACCAACAAAAGTCATCGAATTACTTTACTATGACGTCAATCTGCAAATATTCATAGTAAACTTCAAATTTGCCGTCTTATGAGTTTATCTTGTAGTCAACGGATGTTGCATTTTGAAACGACAAATTTAAGTCACGATGTATCTCAAATTCATGATACTGAATGAGCTAATGAAATGTCTTCATCAACGTAAACGAAATTGCGTTCATCTTAAGGACAATTCATGAGAACAATTAATTCTACCATAGTGAATACACGCCAAAATGTCTACACATGACTTCAATATGACGTAAAATTTGCGGATATTAATAGCGGACACTTGAGCACGGCGATATGAGTTCGACGTGCTCTACACGTATGATACATTTGTAAACGACATATTGAGATCAAAATGTTTTGTACATTCATGATGACAAATGAGTTCATGGCTTTGCATCACGCCGTGTAGTTAATATGCTTTAAAATTTGCTTCATAAATTGTATGCACGGCGTGATAATCATGACTGTCTATCTGGGCTATCAAAGAAACCCTACCCTCGAGGTAGGGTTTCGAAAATAGAAGAATTTTCGATTTTGTTTCATTTAGATCGGTGGACTGCTTGTGGAAGAAACTTTGAGGGGTGGTTTCATCCCCTAACACCGTTTCTCTGCCGATACAAAAAAAACATGTTCAATAGTTTGCAATGCTTTACTACATATATGAGTTTCAACGAAATCGAAAGCGGATACTTCAATGATGTTTCTCGTCAGAGGGCTAGTTACCCCTTAAGACGAATGTAATAATTTTGACATATGGTAAAACATTAAATTGTAGCTTATAGAAATATTTAAAATCAGCGGATATACTTTAAACACAGAAAAAACGACCATGATAAATAAATTTATGTTAGGGGTGGTTTACCCCCTTAAATTTGCTATGCCGCCAAAACGCAAAAACCCGTCAACTTTAATTTTAATTGCCCTTCAAAATGATACCTGTTTTATTAATTTGCATACAACCCTCTTAAGTGTGGAGGAAAAAAAGGCAAATTGAGGGGTGGTTTACCCCCTAATTTAATTTTTTCTTAACATTTTCATAGTAAATTTTTCATCGCTTTTCATTAGAAGAATTTTCGTTTTTGTTTCATTCAGATCGGTGGATTGCTTCTCGGTGAAACTGCAAAATCACCCCTCGACACGCCTTTCTTTGAGGAGCGGTTTCCCCCCTTAAATCCGTTTTTCCGCCGATAAAAAAAATACGTATCTCAAAGTTTTCGATGCTCTATCACATATATGAGTTTCAACAAAATCGGAGGCGGACACCTGAGGGATGTTCCTTGTAAGTGATACATTCGATGAGCACAATATGACGGCGATATGCATATGGATAAAAATCAAGAATAATAAAAATAAACAAAGAAACGAAGAAAGTTTACATAAGTGTTAGAATGGCTAAGTAGGTAGCGCGCTCAGCTCTAGAATTAGAAGACGTAGGTTCAAATCCCGAGGGTAGGTGAAAACTTTAACGAGGTGGGATACGATTTAATCCGATTATCATATAGGCAGGAACATAAATAAAGTATATGGAACCGAAAGATACTACCGGATTTTTTTATTCAACATTTTTGGATTTTTTAATTTTTCAAGCCGTGACATCCAAATGAGCTCCATAGGAGCACTACAATTTCTTCACACAGCGACGCCCATATGAGCCTCATATGCACCCATTTGTTGTTGGATCTTCGTGCGCCAATTTTGCTGATGCCAGATTTTGCCGATAAAATAACTGCGTGCATACTCGCGTGAGAATAATTTTGCTTCATTTGGTTTTGTTATTGTGAATCATCATGTGATGGAAATATGACTTGAAGGGGAGCACTCATAAGGAACACATAGCTGTGTGATTTTCTATGCCTCATAGAAGATGTACATATGTTGCCAATATAAGTTACATGTGTCCATCTGGGAAGGCCTTAGGCCAATCTAGAGGCCGAAAAATAGGCTTTCTGGGGATTTTTTTTTCAGAAAAACTACAAAATAAATGGAGATTACAAAAATGGTGTTTATCATACATATCAGTGACTGTATACAATAATTTTTTTGAAGCGATTCATTTCAAAATAGCGGCTGTGCAGCGTTTATCTCAATACTGCATTTTTTTAAGTTGGCCGGAAACATAACTCAGATAATTTTCAATCGATTCGCTTTAAATGTTGAATATATCTTGAAAAATACATTGTCTATGGAAGTACGTAGGATTTTTTTATATTGCATAGTTCATTTGTTATTAACAATTATCTGACGATTTTTAGGCAAACTTTTGGAAAGTGAAAAATTTCCTTAAAAAATCGTCAGATAATTGTTAATAACAAATAAACTATGCAATATAAAAAAAATCCTACTTATTTCCATAGACAATGTATTTTTCAAGATATATTCAACATTTCAAGTGAATCGGTTGAAAATTGTCTGAGTTATGTTTCCGGCCAACTTAAAAAATACAGATTTGAGATAAACGCTGCACAGCCGCTATTCTGAAATTAATCGCTTCAAAAAATTATTGTATACAGGTACTGATATGTATGATCAGTTCATTTGTGATCACCCTTTTTTGTAATCACGATTTATTTTGTAGTTTTTTTCTGAAGAAAATATCCCCAAAAAGATTATTTTTTTCGGCCTCTAGAGTGGCCTAACCCCTTAAAATGCAACTTATGTCAAAGATTAAGGCTTACTTTGACATCATTTTGATTTTAAAAAAATTATATTTTGTGCTATACATGGAAATAAATGAAAAACAACGATTTCTTACAATAAAATTGTCATCTTTATTAAGGAAACATTTTACATAAAAATATCAAGTATCTAGGGTACTGTTATAGGCACTTGATCAGTCTTATAATTATCATTGAGATCAAAATCATCTTGAGCAACATTGCAATCAACTTTAGCAACATTATAATAAACTTGAACAACAAATTTCAACACATTTAAATGCGCACACATTGAAACCGTATTTTGGCGTTCTGTTAAAGTAACCCCACAAACTGTCAAAGTTACCCTTAATGTCAATTTAACTTCGTTATGAGGTACTCAAACGTTTCTTGGGATCGTCACTAGAGGAGTGTACCCGAAACCTGCATTTCAACTATGCAAACTTCAGCAACATAAAATTTGTCGTACACTGAGAAAAAAACTAATTGAATTTTAAAAAAATATTGGTTGAACTGCCAAATATTGGAGTGCGACCGATATATGAGATTGTTTCAATACTATAAAATATTGGAAAATGTGATTGATTTAAATAACATATTATTTTATATTAAAAAGCTCTTCTGTTCTCTGAATATCTACATTATCCTTCAAATAAAATGATGTTCTATTGAAATCATTCGATATACAATCCGTAGATGTATTGGATGAAATAATTATGCGGTTGCTACAAATATTTTTTATTTCGTACAAAAATATAATCCATAGAATTAATTATTTCTTTACTACATCGAAACGAATATGCCATGGGACGTAAGTTTTTCAATTTGTTTTAAATCTTAAATAAAAAGTGAGCATTAGAATGATCATCCACGATAATAGTGGCGAGAATATCAGATATCCAATGGGATATCCATGGAGATAATATCAGATATTGAACTGCACTTTGATCTTAGCCACAGGCCAAGAAGCGATACTCTTTAGAGTTTCTCCAGCGTTTAAGTAGATTTTCGGTTCGTGCTACGCTTACGAGAAAAGAGCGCGCGTGCGGCCTCTAGCGGTTACTCCGAGAACTACGGGTTTCCTCACACCTATAATTTCAGTGGCGCTCGGCCATGATTTGGTTGAATTTTTTCAACCAAATGTGCAAGAAACTAATTTTCCTTTCGCATAATTTTTTAACCAATTCAGACATTTACTTAATATTTTTCAATCAAAATAAAATATCAATATTTTAACGAATAATGTATATAAAATCAATATCGGATATGGTGAAAAAAATAAAATAACATATTTACTCAACAGAAATTTTAATCGAATCAAACGAGCGAAATTCAATTTTTCTTGTGTACTCGACTCAACAATATTCATGTTATGAAGTGAAACGCTTTTTTCGTTCGTTGCAGAAATTGCATTCAAAACTATATCATTTGTTCGGGATAATTTTTTGGGTGGTTTCAATAATATATTGTTCTCGGCTAACAAAATATCTTTTAAATGAAAAAAAAATTTCAATTTTATCATGTCATTGAAGTCAATCGCGTTTTGTTTGGACTGATAAATCCGATTATTTACACCAACAATTTTACAATTGAATCAACGAAATTTCATTCAATAACACCAATGATATTGGATCAATGATTTTTTTTCTCAGTGTATAGACGACTACCCTACGATGCCGAAGCTATGGTTGGACTTTTAATGAATGTGACATTATCGTCGTTAATTCAGGTTCACATTAAATTCTTCCCGTCCGGCTTTTGTTCCTAGACGTAAAGCAGTGTTGAAGGAAATATCCTTTTTTTACACTAATCGAAAATAGGGTTGAAGGTCTGCGACCGTCGAATTTGTCGATACAATTTTTTTTGACGATGCAAAAGCCGCTTGCGAGCCGATATGATATTAAAAGTCGCTTTTTTCAACATGCAGAAGTGAAATAGAAAAACGAAAATCCGCATGGAGTAAGCCCCTCCAAAAACGATTGGAGTGAAAAATGAACTGATCCGGCTAATTTCGCCGCTACAAAGCCATGTATGCTCGAATTACTTTTTATATTTCACTCTAATCGGCTCCATTAAGTCTCATTCAAAGCACATCCCTTTGGTGGTCGAGTCGGATCGACTGCCAAACGTTTCTGCATCGAACAACGCTGGTGCAGCCTATTGAAAAGAAAAACGAAAAACGATGTCTACATACTAAGAGAATCTGACAAGGTTGAAGTATGCATCGTTGCAACGCTACGAAAATTAATATTTCCGAATTCCGTAAAGAGAATATGTAAAAACGTGTGAGTTATTTTCACAGCCTAAATAGGCAGAAAAAATCCGGTAAAAAAAGAATTATTGATGCATTGCAGTGACGCAATCTTCAACCCCATGAACAAAATCATTGACATTCTTTAGAATTATTGACATTCTTTTGAATAGAACTAGAATGATAAAAATATGCAAAGAAAAAAAAGAGGTCAACTCAAGTGTTGGAATGGCTAAATAGGTAGCGCGCTCAGCTCTAGAATTAGAAGACGTAGGTTGAATTCCGAGGGGAGATAAAAAACTTCAACGAGGCAGGATACGTTTTATGCCGATTATCATATAGGCAGGATCATGAATAACGCATATGGAAACAAAAAATACTAGCAGAATTTTTTTATTCGTATTTTTTGGACTTTTTTTTCATTTCAGGCATAGATACGGCAACCGGATCAGAGCCTGAAAAGGTGCACGGATCAGTTACGTTACCGGCATACGGTATACCGGATGCAGCTCTAGTCTGCCCCGTAGCAACATTTCTAGTCGGGTTCTTTTGGTAGATTTTCGGTATAAAGATCCTTCAACCATTTTTAAAGACATTTATTAAGCTATCTACATTGAGAATCGATAAAAAAAGATCTATAGTAATAAAAATATGATAAATAAAATGTAAAAAAGAAGCCTCGTTGCGTGCCAACGACGCAAACTTCAACACCACAGAATCTGTGAAGATTTTTGGTTCCTTCCTTACATTCCCAGAAAATCATTGTTATTACGTACAATATCACGTTGTAAAATGGTGTTGAAGTTTGCATCGTTGGAGTCCAACGAAAACACTTTTTAAAATATATTTTTGTTATCACCCGAAATATTTTTTGGCAAATTTGAGTTGTAGCATATGGAAAATATCCTTTCAAAAACGTTTAAATAACGCTCGTAGTCTAAAAGTGCCAAAATATTCCGATGACGACAAATAGTACAGTCGTGGTGACGATGAAAATCCCGTAATCGGAAAAAAATTAGAAGAAGACCAGTTTTTTGACCAGCGATTATGTAGGTGCCGCGGGTACTGAATCCAAGTTTGCCTAAATATTGGGGTGCAGAGTTTTTTTTAGGTGATGAAAGGGGGTGGGGGTGGATTGATGCCAAACTACAACCCCTACGAAGTTGGCGCCGTGAGACAAAATGTTTAGAAAAATCCGAGCTTTAGTTTTGTCCACAGCCTCGAAGCCGTGGAAGTTCATTTCGGGGGGGAAAAAATGGGGTGAAATTTTGAAAAATTAGTTTTAATTCAATAACTCTTTAGGAGAAATTCTTACACTTTTTGTTGAAATGGGAACCTTTGAAAAAACTCTTCGATCGAGTATTTGATTATCACTCTTCAATAATATCTTCACCCTCAAAAAAATGTTGAGGTGCCAAACAAAAAAATTGTTTATTGAATAACTCACAAACGTTTTTTCGAGTATGGTTTAAATGTACGAAATGTAGAGAATAATTGTGTCTATATTTTCGTTTCTGTGGACCACCCTTGAATTTTGATTTCTCAACCCCTCTCGGGGGTTCAAAATTCAAAATGAAATTCTGGAAAAAGTATTGACCGCACGAATTCGCCGCCATAGAACAATTTGTAGCTTGAACCCTCAGCTGCATTTTTGTCCACAGCGCCAAACTTGTATCACTTTATTTTCGGTCAATAGTTTTCCCAGAATTTCATTTTGAATATTCAACTCCCGAGAGGGGTTGGAAAAAGCAAAATTCAAGGGTGGTCCATAGAAACGAAAGTATAGAGAAAATTATTCTCTAAATTTCGTAAATTTAAACCATCCCTGAAAAATCCATTGTTTTTGAATTATTCGATAAACATTTTTGTTTCGATACTTCAACAATTTGGGGGTTAAGATATTATTGGAGAGGGATGATCAAATGCTCGATCAACGCATCTTTTCAAGGGCTACAACGTTCCCATTTGAAACAAAATCGTATGAATTTTTCCTAAAGTGTTGTCGGATTAAAATTGATTTTTTCAAAATTTCACCCTACTTTTTCATCCACAAAATGAACTTCCACGATTTCGCCGCTGTGGACAAAAATAAAGCCCGGATTTTTCTGAACCTTTTTTACTCCCGGCGCCGATCTCGTGGGGATTGTAGTTTGGCATTAATTCACCCCCATCCCCCTTCATCCCCTAAAAAAAACTACACCCCAATTTTTAGGCAAACTTGGATTCAGCCCCCGCGGCACATACAAAATCACCTGTCAAAAAACGAGCCTTCTATTTTTTTCCGATTCCAATATACCTACAGCACGACTGTACCAAAGTTAACGACGCAAAAACAAAAATGTTGCTGCATTCCAACGACGTAAACGTCAACACAATGTCAAAACTCGCAGCGATTGAACAAAAAGTCCAAATCCAAAATTCCTTTTATATTTCGTCATATTCTTATGTGGAAGTCTTACTGTCCATTATGGTCACACGTTCTCTGATGAGGATTTTCAAAAAGAATTCTGTGTATTTTCTATCCTCAATCGGACAAAACAAAATTGGACGATCAAAGAATATATATTTTTTGTTGTATCGCAACGACGCATACTTCAACGTCATGCAACATTTGCATAATTTCCAGCGCTCAAAAGATTGCCAAATTTTACAGAAAATTTACTCTATCGCAGAGGAGTGATAACGATGTCGTGAGATTTTCTGAAAAATGTGGCAATCATTTCGGAGCGCTTCTGTCGCAAAAGTGCACTGCGATCGGAGAAGGAAGAAAAGAAAGATGCTGAGGGTCATGGACCTTTCGATTTGGCCTGGAATACCACACACACACACACACACACACACACACACACACACACACACACACACACACACACACACACACACACACACACACACACACACACACACACACACACACACACACACACACACACACACACACACACACACACACACACACACACACATATATCGTCCACGGCGTTTATTCTCTCAATATAACCTGTCGAGTTCTGAGGGCGCATGGCCGTCGCGCCCGCGCATGTACGCTCTGCCACCCCCCCCCCCCGCTCTCCCTCGCATCCAGAACGTACGGCTCTGAAAAGCCCAGCAGGGCACACTATGCTCTCTCTCTCTCTCTCTCTCTCTCTTTCGGACTCTGTTGCTCTCACTGGTCTTCGCAGCCGCTGCAGCCACCGACGACGAGGGAGAAGCGAAGGCCGCTTTCCGTCTCACGTCTGTCTAGCCGACGCGAGAGAGACCTATCCGATTCTCCAACCCCCGTCTCCTTACCCCTCCCCTCGTCGCTCCTTTCCCCCGACACCCGCTTCCCTTGCTTTCTTTCTATCGTAGGAATACACGTGAGTAAATTTGTCGATGCGCCTTCCTATGTACGCGTGTGTATCGAGCATTTGCTCACGTATCAGCGATACCGTGTATCGAACAAAACTGGGCTTCGATGAGCGTCCACCAGCCTCGGGACGAAATAGATTTGTCGCTATTGTGTTTAGGTGTATTGGTGTCGAATTAAATGAAAAGAGGCTCATCGCAGCTGTGTTCGGAAAAAATACAAGATTGACAAACGTCCAAGTATCTTGGACGGGCTGTGATGTGGCGGAATAATGAATTCCATCGTTTGAATAATGGGGATAGTTGTCGAGCGAATATTGGGATGTTGAATAAGTTCGCGCTTTTTTTTTATCGTGAAAATTCATGCTTTGCTTTTAAAAATAATTCCTAATGCTTTGAAACGTTTTGAAACTGTTGGGTGATGAATTCCTAATGATTCCGCAAGTTCAGGTAGCGTCTGGCATGAGTCTTCATGAAGTAATGCCGCCGATTCAACACATGAAAGTCATTATTTTTGGAGCGTCTAAACCAATATCTGCATGTTGTTTCCGACAGAGCATGATCGCCGTAAGTCTCAACAAGAATTCTGTGTGCTTCAGCTGCAGATTTTAGAAAAACGAAGTAGTGCAGTAAAAGTCCCCGCAAATACTTTTTTTTGGCGCGAAATTCGACATGTTTAACACTATGTAAAAAAACGTTGTTTACACTTCGGCGAAGTGACATTGAATTTCAAGCTTGCTTATACACTGAGAAAACAGTTCATTTATAGTAAAGAAATATACGTTTAGGTGGCACTTTTATTTAAATATTCATCAACTGTTACGCAATTTGTAAGTCGTTAAGAAATATTCGTGTTCTCAGGACAACATTTTTGGCCAAAGTATTTTTTTGTGAATTTATTTGATCACTTTCATTTCTCATAACTCAGTAAATGTTTATGCTGTGTTGAAATTGTGATATGATAATAGAGTTCAAAGGAGTAGATATTTGTTCACAATCAATATATTTAGATTTGGGGTCGTTAACGTATAGTTGCCGCGACTATCCTGTGTTTAATGCAAACGAACGTGTCACAGCAATTAACTGATCTTCATTCAAAACGACTATCACGGCCGCATTTGAGCCAAGACTCACACAGTTGACGCGACTTCTCTATTTAACGCAAATAAGGATTTATTAAGTACTAATGAATTTGTATTTATAATGTTGACCCAGTAGTTCTTTGAAATAATCGTCGTACATTTATTGCAAAATGAATATTCGGTAATAATTTAAAAATCTTCAGTTTAATTTAAAAAAGCCCTGTTAATAGTTAGCAAATAACTGTTCAAAAATCGACGACTCGCTTCATATAATGATTTTTTAATAGTTAGCAAATCTGTACTTTAAATAAGTATCATACATTTGGCAAGATCGTTTACTTTGTACGCTACCATGGACTTTACAAGGAACATCCATCAGGTGACACCCTTCGATTTTGTTGAAATTTGGATATGTTATAAAGCACCGAAAAGTAAGCGATACGTTTTTTTTTATCGTCGGAAAAACGGTTTTAAGGGGTGAAGCCACCCCTTAATTTTTTTTGCAATGTCACTATAGTGGGTTTTTCATTGCTTCGGATTAGAAGAATTTTCGTTTATGTTTCATTAAAATCGGTGGACTCCTTGTGCGTGGAACTGCTATATTACCCCTAGAGATGGCCTTTTTCGAGGGGTGGTTTCACCCCTTGAAACTGTTTTTCCGCCGATAAAAAAAATACGTATCGCTTGATTTTCAGTGCTTTAGAACATATTCAAATTTCAGCAAAATCAAAGGGTGTCACCTGAGGGATGTTCCTGTTAGTCGCACAAGCTCGTTCGTGCGCAGACGTAACGTAGACACGATCGAGGTACACTGGAGATTGTGCGTGACCGCGTGTACATTTATCTAGACCATATTAGTTTGTGACCGTGAAAACGTGAATTTATTCTCTGCGCCGGTGGCGTCAATTAACGATTTGCTTGTTTCGTGGGCCTGCCAAATCTTTAGGAAATTTTCGCAAGTATGTATAGAGAATATTAAATTAATGACGCTGACGTTTGCATCGTTGGAATGCAACGAAAATGATTTTTCTTTTGTTTCGAAAATTTCCTCTGGCAGATTAACGCTACGAAAATCACGAAAACATTTTTTCGGATGCTTAATTACCAACTTATGAGAAATCTGCAAAATATGATGTTGGATAAGAATAAAAATAAGACTTTTCATTGCGTTCCAACGATGCAAACTTCAGCCCCATATTAAATTATGCATTAGAGCCCGGGTGGCCAAGACGTCGACCGCGGGACCGCCGATTTTCTATGAGAGTTGTTCCTTGCTCTACGACGTATTGATGCTACCATCTTTCTTGTCCTCCGGTTAAAGGACTTGCTACTTGTAGAGGACAAATCGTTATCTAACGAGTAGCAAGGAACAACTCTCATTTTCTATGAGAGTTGTTCCTTGTACACTTGCCCACTAGCACTATAGTGCTACATTGATTCAACTGCACATTCATCTGCCGACAGTCAATGAATGACTTTGTCCAAATATTCATTTGGTAACTATACACGAATCTTGATTTGTCACAATATAAAATATCGTTCACTCAACTATCCTTTACGTCTGGGACAACAGTTCTACTCATCTCATTGCATAAACGCCTCAGTTATAGAAAACAAGTATTTATAGTATATTAATACGAAGCATTGGGTTAGACCCAATCTATATCTGTTGGCTGTTGAGAACGGGTATGTTCCATTAAAGTACCCGTTTCTTAACGATTACCAAATCTTTATTTGTGACAATCCAGAGGCTCCAATGAATGATTCATTAACTGTAAGAAGATATTTATTTCGCCATATCCAATTTTACCATTTGTTAATAGTTAACAAATCCTGGTACATAGAAGTATATTGTGTTCTCAGTGTAGTACTTCTCCACAGATGCGTTACCATCTTAAACTACTTACCCGCACGCAGTTCTGGTAACGCCATCTGTTGGAAAACAGCGAGAACTTATTGAACGTCCTGAAAAATGGGAAGTCGAGCGCCCTGGTAACGTAAAAGGTAACTTTGCGGACATTAGACAGCCAGGAACGTCTTCGCCCCCATGGAAATATATATACGCAAAAATATACTGCAAATTTATTTTATTAATAATTGTAATATATGTGAAATATATACCATATATTAAAAATATATGTTGCATATATGCGCCAAATTCTAATTTTCGTAACGTTTTTATATATGAGATGTATATGCGTGGTATTACTGTATATCAATGTATCATATATCAATGATATATGTAGCATTTGCCCTGCATATATACCACATATATTTAGCATATATGTTGCATACATACTGCATACATATCACATATATACTGCACAAATAGTACATATATGCCACATATATACAGACATGCGTAGCATATTTGTATATAGTGTTTATATGTAATAGTGTACTTTAACTGTAAGTTAAGTTTTTTAAAGTTTAAGTTTTAATTTTTATTAAGTTTAACTGTAATAATGTTTATACACAGCATATATTACTTGTCAGGAATATGTATCAAAAATGTATGCGTCATATATGACGCATAAATGACACATACATGAGTCATATATGACGCATACATTTTTGATATATTTTTCTGACAAAAAAATAGATTGGAAATATATCGAAAATATATGCGTCGTATATGCCTCATATATGCATCATATATAGTGTTTATACGTAGCATATTTTTTTTTGGTCAGAAAAATATATCGAAAATATATGCGTCATATATTTGGTGCATATATACTGAATATATACGTATTATTCTATTTTTCGTCACTATATATGCTACATATACATATATATATATATATATATATATATATATATATATATATATATATATATATATATAGAAAAGTTTCCGGCCTGACCAAGAGATGGTGCCACTAGGTCTAGTTTTGGAGCGGCGTCCTACAGTACCATTCCTACCGAGCTTGTATGTACAGTTTCAGCCCAATCGCTACGATAGTTTGCGTTTGAGAGCACATTGCGCGAGACGCTTCCGTTGTTTTCGCAAAAATGGAAAAATTGGAAAAACGTGCTGTCATCAAATACTTCCATTTGAAAGGTTTTACACCAAAACAAATAAAAGAAGAGATGGATTCAACACTAGGAGACTCCTCCCCATCATATTCAACTACTAAGCAGTGGGTTTCTGAATTTAAAATGGGTCGTGTGAGCACCTCTGACGAGCCTCGCTCAGGACGGCCCGTTGAAGTCACAACTTCAGAGATGATTGAAAAAATCCATAAAATAGTGTTGGACGACCGCAGGTTGAAAGTGCATGAGATAGCTGAGACCTGTAGGATGTCAGCTAAACGTGTGCGAAATATTTTGCACAACCATTTGAACATGGAAAAGCTGTGCGCAAGGTGGGTGCCGCGTTTGCTAACGCTCGACCAAAAACTGCTTCGAAAAACCATTTCTACCGACAATTTGGCGCTGTATAGGCGTAATCCAAACGAATTTTTGCGTCGATTCATAACTGTTGATAAGACATGGGTCCACCACCACACTCCTGAAAATAAAGAACAGTCAAAACAGTGGGTTGGAAAAGGGGAATCAACCCCAAAGAAGGCAAAAACAATTTTATCGGCGAACAAGGTTATGGCTACTGTTTTTTGGGATGCGAGAGGAATTATATACATTGATTACCTTGAAAAGGGTAAGACTATCACTGGTCAATACTACGCAGAGTTATTGCAACGTTTGAAGCACGAGGTGCAAATTAAACGACCTCATTTGGCGAAGAAAAAGGTTTTGTTTCATCACGATGACGCACCAGCGCATTTGTCGATTGCTGCCATGCCCAAAATCCACGAATTGAAGTTTACAATTGATGCCGCATCCTCCCTACTCTCCAGACTTAGCCCCCAGCGACTATTACCTGTTTCCTAACCTCAAAAAATGGCTTGGCCGAAAAAGATTTAAGAGCAACGAAGAAGTTATCGAAGCTGTAAATCAGTATTTTTAGGAGCTTGACGAATCTACGTTTAAAACTGGTATAACTAAATTAGAACACCGTTATGAGAAATGTATCAGTGTTGATGGCGATTATGTTGAAAAATAAAGCAAAAAAAAATTTTAAACATCGTTTTTCTTGGTCAGGCCGGAAACTTTTCACCCCACCCTCGTATATATATATGTGTGTGTGTGTGTGTGTGTGTGTGTGTGTGTGTGTGTGTGTGTGTGTGTGTGTGTGTGTGTGTGTGTGTGTGTGTGTGTGTGTGTGTGTGTGTGTGTGTGTGTGTGTGTGTGTGTGTGTGTGTGTGTGTGTGTGTGTGTGTGTGTGTGTGTGCGTGTGCGTGTGTGTGTGTGTGTGTGTGTGTGTGTGTAGCATATACTTTCTGCATATATTTTACATCCATAAATTTCCATGGGGGCATAGCGGTCAATTTTCCTAATACTCGACACGATGCGAATTTCATTATTTTTATTATTATCCAAAACTTTGTTTGCTAATTTACATTGTAGAGCGAAATCTGCCAGAAAAATAATTGGGTATTTTAAAAAAGCAATTTTCATTGTGTTCCAACGTTGCAAACTTTGACCATATTTAGACACGCTGATGGTCAACATTACACCTGGATGGAACGGCTTTGAAGTATCCTTTCTACATATATACGTATAGTCCCGTTGGTATCGTATTTGTCGCTTAATCTACGGTGCTTATTACACGTGTTATCGGATTAACATAGATTTGTCAGTCTCCTGTCCCGGCCTTCCGTTCGTTCGAGGTACCCATTGGTTGCTCGTTCGTTGTCTGCAATCCGAGCATATTTATATTGTGCCGGTATCAATCGTCTCGACGAATATAATCGTTCGAAACTTTTACGTTCGTCACTAAAATATATTACGTCTATGGGTCATTGACCGTAATCGCCGAATTATAATACAAACTGCCAATACTTTGAAAGATTTTTATTACGAGGAGAGAACACGCTGAGTGCGGATTCAAAATTGAATAAAATCCATGCGACTCAAGGGAATATTCGCGTGCCTCGCATTTGGCAAATCAAATTTATCGTATCGTACTTCGGTCATTTTTTCTTTCAAATTAGTATATTATTCTTATATTCGGATGAAAATTCAACCCATTCCATTTATATTCTGTAATCAGCCTTAATGGGTTGAGGGGTTAGGCTACTGTCGAGACCCGAAAATAAGGCTTAATTTAAAAAATGCATTTTGAAGGAATAGGTGAGATGATTTAAAATTCGTTCGGATATTTATTTGTATGTACTTTAACAAAGTTGTGTACCAAATTTCATTCAAAAATATTCACAATTGAAGAAGTTACAAAGAATCTGGTGAAGGAACTTTGAACGTGAGGGGCTCAAGGGTGTGCTTGATTTCGTCAGCTGATCTGAAACAAAAAAAAACGCGTTGTTTTCTCGTAAAATAGATAATATTGGCTGAGACTTGACCTAGCTCTTTTTTCGTTGGCGTGTTTCAATCATCAAAATGAAATTTGGAATTTTTTTTCAATGTTTCAATGAAAAATGGCATTCTTATTGTTAATAACTAATAAAAAGAAAAGTTACGTTTCGAGAAAAACGTGTTCAAAGTTTTACTAGCAGTTATATCGTTGCAATAATGAGTTTACCTTAAATCTGCGATTCCTGCACCATATGATGGACCTTCCTCTTCAATTTGAGTGGCCTCAAGCGACGAATGCGTGTTCGTCATATTCACAGTAGCCTAACCACTTAAATTTCTGCTTTCTTTAATCGCGAATGAAGTGTACTCTAAGCACATCGTTTCTTTTCAGTTGTAGAGATGACTCCACGCTGATCTAAGATTTGCACAGCATTATCCAACCTCGAAATCAACACGTGATCATCGCAAAGATACCATGGAAGCACAACGATGTCCGTAAGTTTCATACTTCTTCGGAGTAATTACTTTACTTGGTAACTACAGTTGAATATCTCGAAAATGGCGATGGCGATGGCGATGTGTTCGTCGAAGTACATAAAATGTATTTCCTATCATTGCCCAATTTAATACGCTTCGTGGTGCAGATGAATCGCGCCGAACTAAGTAGCCTGCTGATGAAAAAAAATACCTAATATTTGCCTCAATATACCATCTATTACACACTATGGTATTGAAGCTCGCCTCGTTAGCGGGCAACGAAAGTTTTTTCTTATAGTTTCATTTCCGTATTTTCATTATTATACAACATATTGTTTGCAGATTTAGATTGTAGGTCTCCACATAAACAGCTCGAAAAGTTGTTCAGGGACTTTCGTAGCTAAGATTTGCCAAAAGAAATTATAGCAATTGAAATTGCTAATCTTCATTGCAAACTTCAATCTCAAAAATTGCTAATCTGCATTGCAAACTTCAATCTCATTTATATACGTAGGATAAACATGTGAATATAGAATTGATTAATATGTGTATCAAAAATCTGGTAATAAATCTCGTATACAGTTAGATTCAATGTCTAAGGTGTATACGATAATTATACAGGGTGATTAGTGGTTCGCCCTGTCCCTTGAAAGGGGTTATACTAGAAGACATTTGCAACAAATTAATTCCTGTCACTTAGGGGTCAAAATTGAGATATTTCCGAGTTACGGTGGTTTTAAGATTTGTTTAGAAAATATCAGACTTCTTACCAAAACAGAATTATAAAAAATAGTACTCCACTCTGGGCACTCAATTGATACTTTTCTGAAAGCTGATGAATGAATTATCACTCTGAACAAAATGCATGCCCAAAATTCCCATAATCCTAGAAATGAAAGATCTTAAGTGGCAAGAATTTTTTTTAATTGTCCAGAAATTGACAGGATTACGAACCCTTGCAGAAGTTGATAACATTTGTACCTGTTTGGAAAGCTCATTAAATAAGGAACTTATTTCCGTAATATGTATGCCAAGTGCCAAAATGTATGTTAAAAAACATAATAATTCTTGTCACTTAAAATCTTTCATTTCCGAAATTATGGGAATTTAGGGCATGCATTTTTATGAAGTGATCATTCATTTGTCAGCTTTTAGCAAAGTATCAATCGAGTGCTCAGAGCGGAGTAGTTCTTTTTCCAAATATTTGTTTTCGGTAACGAGTCTGAACATTTATAAGTAACCTTAAAACCACTCATGTTCGGTTAATGATTTAACCGATAATTATTAATAATTATCGGTTAAATTAACCCCTGATAATTAATAATAATTCATAGGGGGGTTAATTTGTTGTAAATTACCTCCAGTGTAACCCCTCTCGAGTAATAGGTCGAATTGCAATCACCCTGAATAAAACTTATACATAAAGTAATTACAGCGTTACATAAAACGGTACTAATATAATTATGTAAAAAGTAATCTTCGTTGTTCAACTATTCATTTACACTTGGATATTTGGGACAGTATTTTTTTTTCTTTCGAAAAACTCTGTTAATGATTTTCCTTCCACAATATTGTCTGCATCGGTTACATCCAATATCGGAGAACATAAGAATGACGCAGTGCTCACTGAGCCAGATTACTTTTAATATTAATACTCGATTTCAAGGTACTGCCGTGTCCCTCGATATATACTCAGTTTGTCCCAAAAACTAACCATAATATTACAGGTGCTGATAGGTCAGCTCATGATGATCCAGAATAACTAAGTATTACCTCCGTAAAAATTTCATAGTTTTCGAGATATACGCACTTTTTTAACACTCGTGAAAATCTCTGACTTGAGGCAATATTACACATATCACAGCTGCCAATGCGGATATTCTTTAGTTCGGTTTTTTCATGCTATCAATAATAACCATAAACATTTACATTGTGAGGTCTTTGATTTTTCAACATATCTTAAAAATAGTCATTTAGTCTAGATTTAAAAAAGACGCAACACGTAGTTGTTGGTTGTTATTGTTAGCACGATCTTTTAGGAATATTCAGAAAATAAAAACCGAACGGAAAAATATCCGTATTTGCAGCTGTGGTGTGTGAAATATTACCTTAGGTTAGAGATTTTCACGAGTTTCACAATAGTGTGAATATCTCGAGAAATATAACACTTTTACCAAGGTCATATTTGGTTGTTCTGGATCATTATGAGCTGGCCTGTTCGCACCTGCAATATTATCGTTAGTTTTTGGGACAATGTATATGTGTGTGGTGTGTGTGAGAGTTAAATTGTAAAATAGCTGAATAATTTTATTTAACAATTCTTGCTCCGCGTACTGAGGAATGTTACATAACTTTCACATTCTTTTGCTTATGCCATTTCTCTTGAGAGTGTATATATCTATGAGCGTGTTACACACGGACAAAGTTACGAAAATGTATGTAGGCATCACGAAATACTTCGTAGTGAGGCTTATCGACCTCGCTTCCGAGCGGCCGGGAGGTCGATGGATGCAACGCCGAGAAAGACAGGTAGAGAGTGAGAGTGAGAGAGAGAGAGAGAGAGGGAGAGGGAGAGAGGGAGAGAGAGAGAGGCGGGTGAGCGGGGGGGGGGGGGGGGGTGAGCACAGCCAGAAAGCACCAACGCCACACGCTCGAAAATTCAATGGTCAGTCGTTCGCTGCAATCATCCCACAAATTCTCCACCTTCTCTTCTCTCCCTCCCACTATTCCCTCTCCCCAGAAATTATTCACGTTCTAAACGCTTTCACACCTGGTTGACAGACATGTATAAAAAAAGAAAAGGAACAGAATTATTTTGTCTTCCATGCATTATTCCTGATTATGACTTTTGCTTGGAAGGAAAAAAGTGCTTATGCAAAGTTTGTGTGCGTTTGTGTATGCACACATGGAGGCGCACACACTTAGCGATGCAAATCTTGTTCCCTCCGCTCGTAGTGGTGTCTGTTCTGAGCGCAGCAAAAGTGGCTCACCCATAAAAATTCTCCTCTCTCTCTCTCTCTCTCTCTCTCTCTCTCTCTCTCTCTCTCTCTCTCTCTCTCTCTCTCTCTCTCTCTCCTCTCGAGGGGCAGCATCGCGCAGGAAGTTGCTCTTGCAGCTCTGCACGATCGCGGCGCAACGGGCGCGCGAGGAGTTCTCTCTCGCAAACTTCTCGTCTCCGCTTTCGCGAGTGTTATCCCTTCGTTTTTGGCCTTTGCGTCAGCTGTACCAATCCTCATCTCGTGTGCCGTAGTCGAAATTACTGCAATAGCGGGGGAGGCGAAATGCTCGGCGCGATCAAGGGCTCCGACAAATATCACGTCGGCGAGCGCGTCAATCGAGCCGTATGTCCCACAGCACGGCCACGAACAAGCGTAAATGCTTTATTGTCGTTCACTCGGATAGTAGCGAAGACCGATTGCCCATACTCATTTATGTCGACGATGCAGTTCGCACGGTCGAAACGCCTTTCCGTTTCTTCCTTCGTCCTACGTCCAGTTTCTTCAATGCCGTCTAAAATTTTCTTTCGTTCAACGAATATTTTCCAATACCGCCCGTAATGATTTCACAATCATTTTTCTTTACTGCTCTCTTTTATCTCTTTTGTTCTGCGAAAGCGCAAAAATACATCGACAAAAAAGTGGAAGATAGCAAAGGTTGATAAATAAAGTGAAGAGCCAAGAAATGACAATGGTCGTTGCATTCCCACACCGCAAACTTGACGATATTGCGCTCTGCGAGTTTGTCGGACGATTGAACGCGGAGTGGGAGCTTCGCAAGGTCACGTCTTCCCTGTTGTATAGTCTTTGTCCTTCTTTGTGCGCGAGAAACAAACGGACGAAAGACGACGAAAAGCCTTAAATGGTCGAATTTGCAGCGAGGAGTCGCGTTCTCCTACGGTCGAAAATCAATCAGCTCGCTCATTATCGAAATACAACATTGGGAACATTGGCTAAGGTTTACGATAGGAGATATTCAATTGTAGTCGAGATGGAGATGATTTTACGGAGAGCCGACTGTACGCGTATATACAGGCGACGCTCGACCGATTCAACCCACAGCCTCGCGTTCGTCTATACTATGAATCCTACACGCACAAATACACATGCACACGTATGTGTGTGTATATGCCAAAGCTGTACTGCGTTTCTCTACGCGCGGCCACGTGATCAATATGAGAGGCAGCCACCCGCCGCACGACGTCGAGCCGAATTAAGCCGCCGATCCGAGTTTTGCCGAAGATGCCCGACGTGCGTTTTCACACTCGCGATGTACACCGAATCCCCCTAGGTTGATAGTACACGCATAGGGAACGGGAGGACTTGCACGACTCGTTCCGTCTCTACATGTGTACCTTTCGTGGCCCTCTCATATATATTATACTCAATATTTTTATATAAATACTCAATATTCATTTTTCTTTTTCTACTCGTGTTTTTCGAACCCCGAAAATAGTAATAAAAAAAATGTCCAACTTACACATCGCCTTGTCGTTGTTACTGTATTTTGATCCCAAAACTGATCATTTTACTTTTTGACAAAGTTACCTCTATGAGCAGGACCGAATTTTAATCGTGAGTACGTCCGTATTGTGGGTCTTTCGATATTGGCTTCCTCGTGAGAGGCAGATTTAGGTGAAAAAATTGATTATGGGATCAAGTTCGGGAGCGGTGAAAATTAATGAGGAAAAAAAATATGCATGTTTCTGACGGCCACAATTTTATTTGATAAAATAAAGCTTGACAGCTATTGAAATTTTAAATGATTCAAGTATTATTCTTGATTCTCATTTTCAAAATATTGCGAAAAATTCGAACGCACACAACGGGTCGGCGTAGGCTTGGGGCCCAAAATGAAGTCGGGTGTTGACATTTCTACGAGCTTTTATCCATCTTGACTTTCTGTGAGATGCTAAACGGAAAAACGATATTTCACTCGAAAATCGATAGTATACAAACAAATTAGTAGCCGACTGTATTTGTATGTAAAAAGTTTAAATGCAGCAATTAGTCGTAAGTTCAATCACAATTACAGTCTTTGTTATTTTTTACAACTATTCCGTGTCCCTAATGTCCCGTACCCTTAAACTAGGAAAGTACTAATAACAACTAACTAGTAAAACCAATTAAAGACTAAAAAGTAGAAAATAATTTATCTGTAAAAAAAATATTTAAAATACGAGCTTTTATTCAATGTACTCAAAAAAAAAAATTGTTTACCAAGTCACCTATATGTGACTATAAATAAAAGCTTGGAGTGCTCAAAATTTAAACGTATAATATTTAGTTTACATAAATCCATTAACATATCAACTGTATTTAATTTGCTGTAAATAACCTTAGATTTCTTAAATAAAAATCCCGAAACTGAGTATAAACGTGTGATAATAATTTCCCGAATTACTATTGTGCCAAATTAAATACGGTTAATGAAACTGAATTGATCAAATTTATTAAACATTTAAAAAGTTGAGCACCTCGAGCCTTTATTTATAGGTGACTTGGTTAAAAAATTATTTTCTACGTTTTAGTACATTAAATAAAAGCTTTTTTTGTCAAAATATTTTTTTTTAATCAGAATATCCCAACGACGAGGTCAGAATTTTGCACATCATTAATATATAGTCTTGCCAAGAGTCAGTTTTTTGTTGTTGAAACATATTGCTGATCAATAAAGTTATTGTTATTTAAACAAGTTATTCACTTACGAAATTTACTTACGAGGAACATCACAACATGTCCACCTCTGATTTTGTTGAAACTCATATATGTGATGAAGCGTTGAAAACAATTAGACACGTATTTTTTATATCGACGGAAAAACAGTCTTAACGAGAGATGATTTTGCAGTTCCACCCAAAAGCAGTCCATCGATCCAAATGAAACAAAAACCAAAATTCTTCTAATGTGAAACGATGAAAAAGGTACTATAGAAGTATCGAGGACAAAAACGAAATTAGCGGCGGGTGACACGCCTTTCTTTGAGGGGTGGTTTATCCCCTTAAAACCGTTTTTCCACTGATAAAAAAAAACACGTGTCCGATAGTTTTCAATGCTTAGTCACATATATGAGTTTCAACAAAATCGAAGACGGAAACTTAAGTGACGTTCCGTGTTAGTATAATAATAAAACTTTTTCATGACCGGATAATTTATCGAAATTTGAAAAATTACGATATCGGGAAGTTGCTGTGCGAAAGTCTCATTTGGTTTGTCCATTCTATTTTAGAAATAGACGCAAGCGTATTCGAAAAGAAGGTTTTCAACGACGCTCTGAGCGGAAGAAAAAAAAGCAACAACAGCGAGGAAAACTGGTTGTATCGCGCACCTCCTAGCTTACAAGGAACATCCCCCAGGTGACACCCTTCGATTTTGTTGAAGTTTGGATATGTTATAAAGCACCGAAAAGTAAGCGGTACGTATTTTTTTATCGGCGGAAAAACGGTTTTAAGGGGGGAAACCACCCCTCGAAAAAAGGCATCTCTAGAGGTAATATAGCAGTTTCACACACAAGGAGTCCACCGATTTTAATGAAACAGAAACGAAAATTCTTCTAATCGGAAGCAATAAAAAATCGACTATAGTGACATTGCAAACAAAAAATTAAGGGGTGAACCACCCCTATATTAAGGGGTAGTTTCACCCCTTGAAACCGTTTTTCCGCCGATAAAAAAAATACGTATTGCTTACTTTTCGGTGCTTTATAAAATATCCAAATTTTACCAAAATCGAAGGGTGTCACCTGAGGGATGTTCCTTGTTAGTGGGTAAAAAAGGTGGGCTAAATCGTTGTAATACGCAGTGGAAATGCTTATTTATTTACTTAATCTTTCAATTGCAGCGAAGACGTATTAAAAGTTGCAGTTTCGGATAATAATTCTTTCCACCAGTTTCAGGTCTGACACATTTCCGTAGCCCAAAGGCCTCAAAAGAAAATTGAGCAATTCAGAATAATTAATTTCCATTCGACTCACACGATGACAACTTCAACATCTGAAGAAAAAGTAATCGCATGCACGCCTCTCTTTTTCCTGTCTGGTTTTTTAAGGATCCCTATTGCCATACATTATCCACATTAACATCAACTCTATTATCATTAAGTATAAATTATCGATTTATTATAATTATACAAAATATATAATTAAATTAATGTCAATATATTTATATTGAAACATTGTTTTTAATATAAATATACGACTATTTTCACGGAATAAATGGTTAATAATCTTATTATTTATTTTAATCACTTACTTTCTAAAATATTTTAAATAAGAATTAAGTATTAGATATTTATCAAATTCACTATATAATGAAAAAAATTAACTATATATATTTATTCAATATATAGTATATAGAGGGTGTCCTGTTATTAATGGATCATCTTGCAACTGTCGATAGGTCAGATCATGTCCTGCTATATGCTGGAATTTCAGTTTAGTAAAAGTCCCACGGTTTTCGAGACAAAAATGATCTGCTTTTGGTTTTTCGCATGCCATTTCTATAAATGATAACTTTTTTTGTCTCGGCTTTTAAAAAAATACTCTTGGTTATTTGTTTTATCTAGAAAATTCTTCTTTTTAACCTTAAATGTTAAGGAAACGTTATGAAAAAAGATCTTATGCAGAATTTTCATACAAATCAATTCGAACTTTCATACAAACCAATTTAACTTTGATAGCTTGCGGCGTAAAAAAAATTACTCCGCATATCGTGCCAATTACGTAAAAAAGTTGCTTAGTTAATGTCGACTTATGTCATTTGTAGAAATGGCATGCGCAAAACGAAAAGCAGATGATTGAACGAAAAATAACACAAAGCCGAAAATTTCGAAAACCGTGTAGTACAGTCGTGCTGTATATTGGAATCGGAAAAAAATAAAAGGCTAGTTTTTTGACAGGTGATTTTGTAGGTGTCGCGGGTGCTAAATCCAAAATTGCCTAAAAATCGGGGTGTAGGATTTTTTAAGGGGATGAAAGGGGGTGGGGATGGATTAATGCCAAACTACAACCCCACGAGGTCGGCGCCAGGAGACAAAATGTTCAGGAAAATCCGGGTTTTATTTTTCCCACAGCGCCGAAGTCGTGGAAGTTAATTTTGGGGGTGAAAAAGTGAGGCGAAATTTTGAAAAATCGGTTTTCATTCGATAACTCTTTAGGGAAAATTCATACAATTTTTGTTCAAATGGGCACCCTGTAGCCCTCAAAAAGACGCGTCGATCGAGTATTTGATCATCCCTCTCCAATAATATCTTCACCCCCAAAAGAATTGTTGAAGTATATACAAAAAAATTGTTTATTGAATAACTCAAAAACAATCGATTTTTCGGGGATGGTTTAAATGTACGAAATGTAGAGAATAATTGTCTCTATATTTTTGTCCCTATGGACCACCCTCGAACTTTGTTTTTTCGAACCCCTCTCAGGTGTTGAAAATTCAAAATGAAATTCTGGGAAAACTATTGACCGAAAATAAAAAGATACGAGTTTGGCGCTGCGAACAAAAACGTAGGTGAGGGTTCAAGCTACAAATTCTTCCACGGCGGCGAATTCGTACGGTCAATAGTTTTCCCAGAATTTCCATACCCGAAAAACCGATTGTTTTTTACTTATTCAATAACCAATTTTTTGGTGTATTTTAACCATTTTTTTGGGGGTGAAGATATTATCGAAGAGTGATGATCAAATACTCTATCGACGCCTCTTTTCAAGGGTTACAACGTTTCCACTTGAACAAATAGTGTACGATTTTTTTCTAAAGAGTTATTGAATTAAAACGGATTTTTCGAAATTTCACCCCACTTTTTCACCTCCAAAACGAACTTCCACGACTTCGGCGCTGTGGACAAAAATAAAACCCGGATTTTTCTGAACATTTTGTCTCACGGCGCCGACCTTGTAGGGGTTGTAGTTTGACATTAATCCACCCCATCTCCTTTCATCCCCTAAAAAAAACCCAACACCCCGATTTTCAGACAAACTTGGATTTAGTACCCGCGGCACCTACAAAATCACTTGTCAAAAAACTAGCCTTCTAATTTTCTCCGATTCCGGGGTTTTTCAGCGACAGCACGACTGTACTAGTGGGACTCTCACTAAACTGGAATTCCAGCATATATTGGGTTGGTACAAAAATCTTGCAACACACAACACGAGTAAAAAAGAAAAATATTTTATTTTAACAATAAACGATTATTCAGTAATGTAGGCTCCCTCCGCATCTACAACTCTTGCCCAACGCTCTGGTAGACTTTGCACGCCCGCAGACCAGAATTCTTTTGATCGTGAATTAAGAAAGTCGTCCAATGTATTTTTGAGATCTGACAGATCATCAAATTTTTTATCCCGTAAATAGTTCATCAAAGCTCGAATCAGGTGATAGTCGGTAGGTGCTAAGTCTGGTAAATACGGTGGGTGTGGTAGAACTTCCCGTCCTAGCTGCGAAATAGTTTCTTGTGTCATCTTAGCGACGTAGGGTCGAGCATTGTCATGGAGAAGCCGAACGTGAAGACGTTTACGCCTTTTCTGTTTCATAATTTTAGCCACCTTTTGCAGTTGTGCAGAATAAATCTCTACCTGTATTGTGGTGTTGGTTGGCAGAAATTCGTAATAGAGCATGCCCTCAGAATCCCACCAACACCCGTGCAGAAATTTTGGCAGGGATACAGCTGGATTCTGACTTGTATCCCGGGCTCCCAGTCGGGATCTAGTCCGATATCGGATCAGATTCGAAGACTAAATGTAAGATCCGTAAACTGGATTCCATTAGGGATCCAGAACCGGATCCTTTAATGACTCTAAATAGATTCCCCATGGAATCATTGAGGAATCTGGGAAGGATCACGGGTGAATACAGGCTGAAATAAAATGTCAAAAATGGAATTATGACATGTTAAATTTATTATAAAAATAAATAACATTTATAAAGTTTTGGTGCATTAAACTATCAGTAAAAAAAAATTTGTCCAAAGATTCAAATGGCAGATCGCACTCATCGCGAGATTTTGATGTGAATTCAAAAAAAAATTCACATCAAAATCTGTGAATGCAAATGTATTGACAAGAAATTATAAATACAAAAAAATTCACAAAATTAGTTGTGAATTTTTTCATATTTAAGACAAATTAAAATGAAATTCAAAATGATTAGATTAAAATTTGCGCCAAAAGTGAGTTCGTACGTATTTTGAGAGAAAACATTGCCTCGAGGCAAAGAAATTTTTGCACATAACTTTTTGTGCGAACATTTCTTTGCCTCAACACAATGTTTTCTCTCAAAATACGTTTACACTTGTGGTGTAAATTTTAATATAACTGTCGTGAATTCGATTTTTATTTTCTTCAACTTGAGGAAATTCACAACTCATTTTGTGATTTTTTTCATATTTATAATGTAATATTTGAAACTCACAACTTTTTTTGCAAAAATGTCTCTGCCTCGACGAAATGTTTTCTCTCGAAATACGTAAGAACTCACGGTTGGTGTAAATTTTAATCTAATCATTGTGAATTTGATTTTAATTTGACTTAAATACATGTTTATACCCACCGACATGTCGGTGGGTATAAACAGAGACTTATTCCCAAAAACCGGTATCCCGGTTAGAACCCAACTTGCATCAGTATCGGAATATGTACGACGACGATGGCATAATTTTTAAAATTTTGGCATCACGTGTATTTTCGGTATTACTATGTAATTCCTATCTATAGATAGGAATTTTATAGATAGGAATCTATAGACAGAAAATACACGTGACGCCAAAATTTTCAAAATGATGCCATCGTCGTCGTACATATGCCGATACTGATGCAAGTTGGATTCTAACCGGGATACCGGTTTTGGGGAATCCATGACACATCCTGATCGGGATTTGATCGGACATAGGGTATTCCGGTCAAAATTTCTGCATGGGCAACAGAGTAAAACTTTCTTCATTTCACGGGGCTGTTTAGGGGTCGGTTCTGGTTTTTCCCCTTTCGATAGCCACTGACGCTTGCGCGTGTGATTAACATACAATACCCAGCTTTCATCCCCAGTGACTATTTCTTGAAGAAAATCCTTTCTTTGCGTACGATGCAGGAGTGAAAGACAGATGGACATGCGTGTTGCTTTGTTTGATTCGCTGAGATTGTGCGGTATCCGAGACGAAACAACTTTCCTATATCCCATCTCTTGTAAATGTCGAAGGAACGTAGGATGACTGAAGTTGAGTTTGTTGGCTAATTCTCGTGACGACATATTAGGCTTTGCCTTTATAAGTGCTCGCAGTTCTTCATCGTCCACAATCGATTCCCTGCCGGACCTAGGTTTGTCTTCAAAAGATGTATCGCCAGAATGAAAACGCTGATACCATCGGGAGACCGTTGAATAATTAACTACATTAGCCTTGAACGCACTGCACATATTACGGGCTGCAGCTCTTACAGAATGCCCTTGCAAGAATTCGTAATATGCGATTGCTCGAAGTGCACGTTGATCCATCTTTGCTCATACTGACTCCGCGGAACATCTGACTCGCTTATATATCCTGCGGCATGGAAGGTTCTAGACCATTCTTGTATTTCCTATTCTCGAATGTTCTCGAACTTCATTATTAGGAAAAATATTTTAATTGAAAAAAAAGTGTTGCAAGATTTTTGTACCAACCCAATAGTAGGACATGAACTGACCTATCGACAGTTGCAGGATTATCCATTCATAACAGGATAACGTGTATAGTAGTCAACTATATTGATATTTCAAATATCCTAATACCACTTAGATACCCTAGATACCCGAATACTATATTGATATTTCAAATAGTCTAAATACCGTCATACTACCTAGATACGCGAATACCCATAATCCGCAAGAATATTCTATTTTTCGAAGACTTTTTTCAGTATTGCAATGTGTACCAATACTTTGCTTACCGACTTTATGCCAATGTACTCCGTAAGAATGAGAAGTACGATTGCAACCGCAATTACGCGTGCGTGCCTCCGTTTCATGCGGCGCATCGATCCGAGATCTAATCTTCACTATGAACACCCACACACACGGGCACGCACGCACGCACATGAATGCCTCGTCATCGCGGTTACTATTAAACCCGCAGTCGAAGCGGGCAACCCTTCGGCAAGTCTCTCCTGCAATTTTCTTCCCACCGAATTCTTTTATCGTCGAGGAAAGAAAAAAACGAACAAACAAAACACAAACAATTGCGTATATTCGACGATTCGTGGTGCAGCAGGATCCGTTTCCTGTTCGACCCTCGCTGGACGTCTTTATCGCAGCGCAGTGTACGATAATACGCACGCAGTCAGCGACTCTGTTTCGTACGCGGATGAGATTCTCGATGTTCCATCGAACAGGAAACAAAGCACGGAAGAATTTTCGTGCGGTCGAGGCAATCACGCAAACCGAATATTTCCTTTAAGGAACTCAGAGGGGGATCAGTGGCGCATTTTTTTTCAGAGGTCTATAGCTGCCTGACCGTTCATACAACCTCAATGAAACCTGGACTAAACGTGAGGTCTATTCAATGCCTTCATTTTGTTAAGACGTTACCCCCACTTGTAGCGTAAAAAAGGCCTTTTTCATGCATTTTTTTAAAGAAAACTACAAAACTTTTTTAATCGATCAATATACTATCTTAAAGAACACATCTTGAATAACTTTCAGTAATTTGTTTATTGAAAAATATTACATTGTTCAGTGGCAAATGGCCGTCAATGAAGTAATGTTTTTATATACACGGTTTGCGGTGACCAACATTGCGGCGAAGTGGATCATCTGAAAAAAAAATGCGGATGGATTTTGTCAAATATAAGTATAAACTAGTCTTTAATCGAAGGATTTTAAAAAATATTCATTTTTCACAAAATGGCGGACAGTCAAAGTTAATGGTTCGATTTTAACGAAAAAAAACGGCCGTTTTTTGGCTATAAAACGGCCATTTTTTTTTTCGAAAAAAAAAATGGAACGATTAAAGACTACATTTTTATGTATTAAATAAGCCTGCAAAATTTCAAGAAGATCGGTTCATTAGTGTTCGAGTAATCTTGGTCACCGACTTCAGAAATGCCATTTTGAGAAAAACGCGTTTAAAGTTTCAATTTCCGGTCGTTTACACAACGGCTTCTTCTCTTTCAACGCTCATATCTCAGTCAATTTTGTTCGGATCGACTTGAAATTTTCAGGACATATTCTCAGATACTTATACTTCAAAAAAATGCAATAAAAAAAATCGATTTTTTCAAAATCGCAAGTGGGGGTAACCCCTTAAAAGACATTAAACGGCCTATCCCAATAGATATCGAGATAGTAACCATTTTTTAAAATGACATTTTATCCACTGTGTACTTGGGGTCATACGCAGTGATACATGCTTAATTTTACAAACAAAATTTCAAAATCAAGCAAAATTTGGAGAAAATTACCCTGGTCCACTGTACACTTGTAGGTAATGGAGTGCTTTTCTCTATAGAATGGGGAATATTGTACAGTAAACTATTGAAAAATTAATTTAAAAAAACAGCATATTATGAGATCAATCACAATCATTTATTGAATATTAATCAACAATGAGTACCTACCTAATGAGGTAGTACCAGTAGCTATCTAAATACCAACGCGAAAATATTCATATTATGACTTACCTCTGTGTACCTCGAAAAATGAAGCCACTGTGTACCGACCCTCTCTGGTTTTTCTAAAGCAGGCACTGCGAGTTTCTATTTTTGTTAGATTAACACACACAATGCTGAAATACCGCAATATAGCTGTATATTGCGGGAAAACAATGACTTTGAACATAACTGCGAAAGGTAGAGAAGCAAAAAACATACAAACACAGCTGGTTTTTCAACTTTTGACACGAAAAATAATATAAAATCACCTCTCACAACCGAATTGCGCGGGAGCGACTCACAGACAGGTTCAAACTTATTTGCATCCGAGGGCGGTTCAAGTGTGAAAAAGACGCACATATATACATGTCCACTTATGAGAAACAGAAAAGATTCAGTGTACCCACTGTTGCCACTGTTCCCACTTTGACCCTATATATATATATACATACGTGGGATGAATTCCGTGCGGAATGGAACAGTAGATGCGTTCTGGAGAAATTTGGGTATTCCCTAATGGAGGGTCAAGCTTGTCTCGCCGATTAACGTTAAAGGATACTGATTGTTTTTTAGACTTCGATACATGACGTTTAGGTTTGCATCATCGGAATGCAACGATTCTTTTGCTCATTTTTCATTTCTTTATTTTTAAATAATCGTGAGGCGTTTTTTGCAAATTGAGTTTTTGCATGTCTAATGAGAATACGGGAAAATCCTTAAGTGATTTTTATTATTTTTTTTTATATAATTGAAGGGAGATAATCCTCGTTGCATTCCAACGATTCCAACTTCAAATGATTTTAAGGCGGGATATACATTTAGGCGCGAAAAAAATTAAGCAATTTTGAGGATTTTTTAAAACTAAGAAATAATCATTCTACATTTATCAAAATGTAGATATACTTTTATAGGATATTCAAGCAAACAAAACAATTTTTTACAAGCTTTTATTAAACTTGCTTCGTTCGTATGTCTTTGCGGTTAAACATTTGTAATCCATTTTTCAAGCAGTTGCTGGCATCCGAATGGGCAGAAATTTGGCATACCTATAGGGCCGTCCATATATTACGTGATCGATTTTTGCTGATTTTACCTCCCCCCCCCCCCCGAAATCATCCTATTCTTCCTACCATCATAATCCAATTGTCGTTACCGTCATCCAACAACCAGCCCCCCATTTTAAAATGACGTGATTTATTAACGGCCCCTATGTAAATTGGGTAACCATGCAATAATATGGTACCATGAAGCGAATCCGATGGTGGAGCCGGAACGTGACCATAGGAACTCCTCAAGATAGCCCCGTCGTGTCTGGGCTCGTTGGATTTGTCCTAACAAGTACTATAGCCCTAGACCCGATTAAATAAATTCTAATGCAAAAAAGTACAAAACATAAAAATTAACGTAACTTTTTTTTAGAAACAAGATTTTATTCATAAACTAATTATCTAAAAAGTAAACAATAATATTTATTGTATGAAGGTAAATAGTGAAGCTACGGAACAACCCCATCCTTTGTCACTGATCAAAGGCGCAGGCAGTACATACCTACTTGATAAAACTTACATAAACATGGAACTTTAAAAAATTTAAATATTTTCTTGAAAGGTTGAGGCGTGAAACGTCATTACACTTGAAATGAAGTCTCAAGCATTTAAGTACAGTTTGCTGAACTCCATTAGTTTCGAAATTATCGACTTACGCGCTCTAATGCGGGAAGGTTGGAGTTTTATTTGGGTTTGTTTGTTGTGTTGTGTGTTGTTTCTTGTTTGGGTTTGTTTGTTATGTGTTGTTTAAGATGAAACTGCAACCTTCCCGCGGTAAAGTGCGTAAATAGATAACATCGAAACTAATGGAGTTTAGGACAATGTACTTTTTGAAGCATTATCCCATATTTCTCGAAACAGATTGGTTTTAGACAAAAGTTGTATAGAACGTAAAATATCAATCGTTCTATAGGCTACAACTTTTGTAGGAAACATTTTTCTCTAAGATGAACATTTATTGCAATAAAATATAAAAACTTTTAGAAAATCAGTTTTTGTGAGACCTTGAAAATCAAATTTGCGGGTATTCTCACTATCCTATCCGTAATTATTACTATCCGTAAATATTATTATCCGTAATTATTACTATCCGTAATTATTACTATCCGTAAAACAAAATTCCATATTAATGGGCAGTATGTCCTTTTCGGAACTTTACCTAAAAATAATTGCAAAAAAGCATTTATCCATTGCAGATCTTTTTTTTCTTTAGTAGGTATAACCGCGTTTAAATGTTGAAAAAAAAACTGTAATTGACTGTCGTATTGCATGATTGGCGTCTGTGAGCCCCATCGCTTAGCAGAGAATATTTCATGTATATTTATAAAACTTTCAAAGAAGGATGACCCGTAGTGTTCGTCGACCAGGTAGGTATATAGTGTCGCCATTTTTGCCTGATTCTTCTTCATATAGGTTTAAAAAACCGTGTACATGTCTATACATATCTATAACGTTGGACCGCTGCACGATATCGTCCCTTACATTGTCATTCTATATTGCACTTATCCGTAAAACACACGCGAGTAATGTTTGGTGTATATTCGTGCGCATACATAGGCAGATACCGTTGAAAATCTGCATTCCCATTGCCACAATAATAGTCTTCCAACTTTCAGCATGGACAAACGATGTTCAAGTTTGCATCGTTGGAATGCAATGACTTCTTTTCAATTGCCCGATCCTTTCACCAGATTCGGGCTAGACAAATGATAAATAATAATTAAATATTACTTGACAATAAAAATAAAGACGTATAGAGGAAAAAAATGATCTTTACATGCCAACAATGAATGGTGTTAAAGTTTGCATTGTTAAAGTGCAACGAAAATTCTTATTTATTTTTTCATTTCTTTATTTTTATCATTATCTAAAATTCTTTTTTTCAGCTTTTGTATGTACATTTTTAATAAGCATTTTCAATATTGTTTTAATGACTTGCGCAACCTAAATGTGCCAAAAAATAGGGGAATGCAACAGAATTTTATTTTCGTTGCATTCGAACGATGCAAACTTCGATACCAAAACGATTATGTAAATCTCAATACCATAAGACGGACACGAGAAAGACGGTGCTGAAGCTTGCAGCGTTGAAATGCACCGAATTTTTTTTCTTTTAAAATTTATTTCTTCAGTTTTTTTTATCATCCGTCTTCTTAAATTGCAATTTTAGGCCGTAAATCTTTTATGAGGATCTCAAAAAACAGGTGAGCCATTTTTGTAGCCTAAATTTGCCAAACAAGCTCGCTATACTAAACATTCGATGGGGTACAATAATGCAAACTTCAATATCATACGAGATAGAGAGGAACTATTTTAATTCCTCGTCAGCTAGCATCGGCTATTTTTTTTACTAAAGATTCGGCGTGTACAAAGGAAAAAGATGTCTTGATTTAACGAAGTTGTTCATTTACATGCGACCAGGGATTTATTGAGAGGCGGCACTAAAAAGGAATAAATAATCCTTAAAATAGCCTAATAGTCGATTTTTCCAATCAATTATTCGCTGGAATCCCTCAATTAAGAATTTAGTCAGTCCAAGTGGTTTTTTTTCGGTGTATACCCTAAAACCGGGTTAAATGGATATCACGGGTAACTTTGGTAGTTTTTGGGGTTACTTTAACCGAGCGTTGAATGTGTGGTGAGCGCGGACACAGACTAATTATTTTTTAACTTTTTTTCTATTGCTCAAATTTGTTGCTCACGTTTATCATAATGTTGCTAAAGTTGATTGTAATGTTGCTCAAGTTGATTTTGACCTCAATGATAATTATAAGAATGATTAACCCCTTGACTGTCAGTGACACACATATGGGCAGAAAAACGTCGTGCCCCTTCTGTGTCATGCCACATATGTGGGCATTTGATAAAGAAAACATGTTTTTACTACATCGATTTGACTGTAATTTGGTGAATCATCGTTTGTGAGGTCGCTGAATCCGAATCTGAAATCGGATTTCCAAAATTCGCAATGGCAGATGCAAATTCTAAAAATAGTTTGATTCCGACGAAAGTAAGGAATCCTTATGAAAACCTTATCGTTTTCGAGGTTACTGAGTCCGAATTTGAAATCGGATTTCCAAAATTCAAAATGGCAGATCCAACATGGCGGACGCAATTCCGGAAAATAGTTTGATTTCGACGAATGTCAATGTGTTATGGTTTTTGAGGTCGCTGAATCCGAATCTGAGATTGGATTTCTAAAATTCAAAATGACGGATCTAATATGGCGGGAAGGAATGCGAAAAGTAGTTGGATTACGAAAAAAATTTGTATCTTTAGACGTTTGTGGTCGCGAATTTCAAATTTGAGTCGTGACTCTAAATATCTGAAGCTCGGATACATTATGACGAATAAAAATTTAGCAAATCATTTATGACAAACTATCCATAGTAAAAAATGTAGAAGAATGTTTTTTTGGTTTTATGGCCCGCTCTCTGCCGAACCCAGAGTTACGAATCGCGGACGTGGTGGTTGTTGACTCCGATTTACTATTTTTTTTAACATTTTGTATTAAAAAAAAATTTGTTCTTTTCTTATCTGATATTTTTATGTAAAATGTTTCTTTAATAAAGATGACAATTTTATTGTAAAAAATCGTTATTTTTCATTTAATTCCATGGATAATGCATGAAATACTATTTTTTTAAGCAAAATTATGTCAAAGCGACCCTTAGTCTTTAATATAAGTTGCATTTCATTCCTTGTTAAAGATACCGCACACTGCAAGTTATTTTGACACTTAAAAAAATATATATATAAAATTGTGATGGGCTCGAAGTTTGCATCGTTAGAATGCAACGATTTTATCTTCTTTTCCGTATTTTCATTGGTATCGAAAATCATATTTGGTAGGTTCGTGCTGTAGATTGGTAAATAAAGAGAATAGAAGATAGTCGCGGGATCTTTATAGCTTAAGACCTTAGGCCACAGTAACGGGTATAAAATCATGTGCGAATTTAACAATTTGTTTCGAATGAAAAAGTGATTCACTCATAAAATTAATTACACATCTATTTAGTATGAATATGAAGCTGTTAGAATTTTTTTTCCTATGCATAAAATGGCCGATTACTCGAAACTTCTCGAAACGGCTTTTCCCAATTGGCGTGACAAATAACTTCAACAATTTTCACTCGATTTACTTCAAATTTAAAAGTTATGCTCGTAATTGCATTTCGCAGAGAAGTACGTACGGAATTTTGGATTAATCGAAAACTTTTCATTATATGGGCAGTTTATGAGTAATTATAACGAAATTTTTCACTGACAATACATTTCTTGAGTTCAAATACTTACAACTTTTGAATCAAACAATATTTTTTAAATTCCGTACGTACTTCTCTAGGTATTTTAACGTACACTGACGAGAAGTTTTATTTTTTGTTCTAGGTAAAAAATGGTGGATGCTAAATGTCACGCCGCGGAGCGCCTAAAAAGGATAACAAAAGAAAATATTGGTAGTCGGCCATTTTATACATCGAAAAAAAAAATATATATTTTCTAACAGCTTGATATTCATACTAAATAGATGTGTAATTAATTTTGTGAGTGAATTACTCTTTCATACGAAAAAAAATTGTTAAATTCGCAAATTATTCTATACCCGTTACTGTGGCCTAAGGCTTTAAGGGCCCGTCCACTTTGGAGCCACGAAGAAAGGCTATTTTCGCGATTTGTTTTTGAGGATTTTATAAAAGATACAAACATAAAAGTTGTTGGGTTTGATAAATAAAGTCTTGAAATACATAAAAAAATTCTTCATTTTTATTCATTTTTAAGTACAAAAACAATAGTTTAACGTAACGCCTCAAAAATAGGTGGGCTAGGTAGCTCCATCACAACTCGGCAACGGCTTGTCTGAAACAAAAATATCAAAGTTCATTAGATTCAGTATGACACCAGCTACAAAATGACCCTCGGATATAAAGTTTTATCAAAAAGTAAAGAAATGGCAGGTGAAAAACGAAAAAAGTAAAAAAACGCGTTTTTTCGCAGTTTTTCGCAAAAAGAGACTAAAAATAAAAATTTCAAAACCATTGAGGGTCATCTTAATGAGAATCATGTTTACAATATGTGGTTCAAATTTCAAGAGAATCGGTTTATTAGTTTTAGAGATACACTGTAAAAAATGATATGAAATTTACAATACATTTAAGATACAAAGGAATTGAATTTTACGAACTCAGTAGATGAAATTAAATTTGAAACACTTGTACCGTAAATTTAAAACAGGAACATGAAATTCTAACGTGGATATAGCATTTAATAGACGCAACATGGAATTTCAAAAACAAGTTTGTAAATTTGTGGAAAATGTATTGCATTAACCCGTGTCTTCCTTTGAAAATTACTACAGATATATAATAAATCAACTATAAAAAACAGAGCATTGAAAATACAAATCAAGTTTGAAATTTATTTACAGCTGCCTGAAAAATGTAATATATGTGAAACTGAATTTTACGATACGTACAATGCATGATCACAACAGATTTATTTAAAAGAGCGAAACTGGAATTGAAAAAAAAATTCATAAACGCTGATGAAAATCACAAGAATCAATGTGAAAATTATATTAAATTTACATTACATTTAAGGCGCAAAATAATTGAATTTTACGAAATCAGTAAATGAAATTGAATTTAAGACACTTGTACCGTACATTTAAAACAGGAACATGAAATTCTAACGTGGATATAGAATTTAATAGATGCAACATGGAATTTCCAAGACAAAAGCCACTGAGAATAACAATTGTTTATCAAAAACAAATCACAGTTAAGTTGAATTTAATGTGTTCGTATATTAATATTGAAGAAACATTTCACGATTTTCATAATTATTGACCCGGACGATATCTCAAAATCACATGAATTTCAAATACATGCGTGCAGTGGACAGAGATGGGCGCGCCGTCGGTATACGGGCTCGGCGGTCACTGAAGTTAAGCAGCATTGGAGGCTGCCAATACTTGGAGCGGTGACCGCTTGCCCGTGCTCTGGTTTGCGCGTCAACCTTCTGAGTGGGAGGCAGTTTTTCTGAGTTTCTGATGGGTAATACAACTGAAACTCAGCCGAATATAAAACCGCCTGTATCGGCCCAGGTTTTCCGCAGTTTCCCTGGGCCCTCATGCAAATGCGATACAGTAGTGCATTAGGAAAGGGTCGATGCGGTTCAACACTCTTGGGCTGGAAGGAATGTAGGGAACTCTGGGAGGATTGTGAATGATGGAAGGAATAAAGGAGGGGATGGTAAAAGGGGAAGGACATCTGAGAAACACATATATAAAGAAAAAGAAATACATACGTGCAGTGATTTCACTGCATTTAAATTTTATTATTCAAGTATTCAATATTAATTATGGGATAAAGCTGCGAAAAAATCATTATACACAAGTATCACGAAAGCCTCATACAGTACATGAATTGAGTGGTCTTAATTTGATAATTTTTACATAAAAACGTATTGCAAATATCAATTTCTGAAATAAACTTAATACTTAGGATCAGTAATTTTAATACACACCCGTATATTGATATTAGCAAATGTTTCTTGAATTTAATATACACTCGTATTTTGATATCAGCAAATGGTTCTTGATTTCTATATATACTTGGATGTGATTATTTCTTTACACGTGCATTATTTTTCAAACGCACAAGTATATTAATATTACGGAACTACACTTTCATTTTTTAAATAACCTGTATTGGAATTTCAAAATCGTATCTGAAATTTCATAAGCGGTATCCGCATAAAAACTTCCTACACTTGGATATTAATTTTTATACAGAAATTTTTTACAGTGTACGATGGAGCTAGATTTTAAAAACGTTGTTTCGAGAAAAACGCGTTTGAAGTTTATACTATGAAAAACTCTTACCTAAACTCAATCGGCAATTCCTGCACCGTACAAAATCCCTTTTGATTGCACATCATCGTCGATTTCTTCAAGTCTTGCTTGCTTTCGATTTTTTGAAATTTTCAAAGTTGACTGGCCCCTTAAGGGGCAAGGCCACTGTAAGGGCCCAAAAAAAAAGGTTTTTTCACTAATTTTTTGCTCCCGAAATTGAAGGTATTTGAAAAAAAACTTTTAATGGTGTTATCGGGCATACATTAAACTTTATTATAAAATTTTTTTACAATAAAAAAAAAACAAAATGGCGGTTCCACAGCTATCTTCCCGGGACATGTTTTGCTTCCAGGGCTCCGCGGCACGCAGCACCACTGGTGCACTTTTGAATCTAGAACAAAAAAAAAACCATTAATCTAGAGGGCTATAGCTAGAGAATGTCGATCGGATTTTAAAAAGTATCAATTTTTGTGGATTTGGCGTGCGTTTGAAAAAAAAATTGATTTTTGACGAAAAAAACGGCAAGTTTTTTGTTAATAAAAAATCAATAAATAAAGTTCTTGAAAATTCCGATCGACATTCTCAAGATAATGTAAATGTTCACATCTGGTTAAAATTTCAAGTAAAAAAAATGAAAATTGTTCGAGTTATGCTGCGTGCCATTTTGAAAAACCATGTTTCGAGAAAAACGCGTTTAAAGTTTTGCGAATAGTTTTTTATTGGAAAAAATTAAAAAAAGAAGTTAAAAAAAATGTTTACCGTTAGTCTGCAATCCCAGCACCATACATTTGTCCTTCGATAGCTAAATCGATTTTTCAAAAAATTTACAGCGGCCTTACCCCTTAAATCTGTTGAACAAAATTTTGGAAATTCAGCGTAACAACATTTCATTGCATTCCAAGGATGCAAACTTCAATATCATAAATTGTGGGGGGTTAATGGGGCTTGACTTTCTTATACATTCGATAGCCAAAGGGCACATTGTTCCACTGAAGCAAAAAAAGTTGGAATTTGGTATGTTAAAAAAAGGGTTGGCTACAAAAAACCCGCAAAACCTGTTCAAAGTAACCCCATTTTACGGTAGTTCTCTCGATTAGGGAGGAAGATCCGAAGAATTATTTCGTAACTCACCCTCGTGGTGGTAGTCTCTCTTATGGTGCGTCCATCGATGCACAAACGCATTTCACGCGGGCCCACCACCGATTTCACTCCTATTTCTGCTACATGAATATTCGAGCTGTAAAATAGCATGGGGCGCGCGGAGAGAACAGCGCGCGTGAAGAGAATAATCCGAATATCGAACCTGCTCCGCTGTCTGCTTCCTTCCGTCGTGCTTTTTTGTTGTTTCCACCTCGGACCAGACATCGCTCCGCCCTGCACGAATCAACAGCCGGTTTGAGAATGTATCGGTGCATCAGGACTATTGAGGAGACATCGCGAGAACACGACAGGAATTAATCGTCGTTACGATTGAAGTAATTGTGACATTTATAGGAATAGAATTGATAGAGAATACCGCGCATCAAAAAAGATGCACCGTTGTTTTTTTCTATCGTAATTTTTGTTCACAAAAGTTTGCTTTGATTACTATAACTTTTCCAATTTTGGCTTACTGACGAGCACATTCATATGTTTCACTTGGCACTCACCCTCACAAAGGTTTCTTTTTTTATTACCACTGTCGATGGGTTTTTTTTCGTTCGGTCTCTTCGTCACCTGTGGCTCGATACTGAAGAGATCGCCTTATTTTCACAATGCTGGGATCGTTGGAATGCAATGAAAATTGTTTCTTCTCGAATTGCCAAATTTTTTGGCGTATTCAAGTTGCGAAAATGAATAAAACGTTTTTTCTCACTAAAGATCTGCAACCTGAATATGCAAAAAAAATGTTGGATAATGATAAAAACAAGAAGGTTCAAAAAACGAGAGGGCATGCTCGTTGTATTGGGGCCAGGTTGAAATTCCGAACTTTGAATGCTCCGACCGTTTAACCCTTTGCGGCATAGTGTAACACTGGTGTTACACCTAATTCAATTCAGATTTTGACGCTTCATAAGTGTTTTTTAAATTAAATATGGCGGTTGTTAATGCGTTTCAAGATTCCTAGGACTTCAATAACTACTAAAACATACCTAATCAATTTTTATTTTTCACGTACCGGGCACCGTCAATAACGAAAGTTTAAAAAAACGAAATTTTTACATATTAAATCTGATAACGACTAATCTAGCAGGTAAAGCATAACCAAAAAATAGGTAAAAACTTGGTTTTTGATCCACTGAATACGAACCCGAAGTCTAAACCGTCAAATTGAAAATGGCGGATCCAATATTGCGGCTGTAAATGGCAAAAACTATAGGATTTTTTCCAAATTCGATGATCTATTTTGGGGGGGGGGGGGGGGGCTTATTTCATGTAACAGCGACCCCGCAAACCCCCGAGTACCAACTTTCGCTATCATCAAACAACGTTTTGCATTTATCGTCCGCCATCTTGAATTCTCGAATTCTCAGTGCAGATTTGTAATCAGCGACCCCGAAAACCCCCGAGTACCAACTTTCGCTATCATCAAACGACGTTTTGCATTTATGGTTCGCCATATTGGATCCGCCATCTTGAATTCCCGAATTTTCAGTGCAGATTCGTAATCAGCGATCCCGAAAACTCCTGAGTACAACATTTCAAGCCAATTGCACGTAAAGAAAATGTATGCTTCAAAGGGTTAAAATTCCGAATTTTAGTGTTCCGAAATTGAAGATGAGGATGGGGTGCAATTCCGAACTTTGAACGATCAGAACGCTCAAAACTCCGAAAGAATACTACCCCGAAAGATCGAAACTCCAAAAATCTGAACACCGTCATAATAATTCGGCTATGGAAGTTTTAAAAGTTTCAAAATTATCAATAAATCGATAATTCATTTCAAGAAATTGTTTTTATTACGGCGGTTGGAGCGTTAGCCACAAGCCACGGGGAAATTTAATAAAAAAAAATACATGTTATTGTTTAGACTATACTGAGTCTTTACCAATTTTTTTTTAACTTTTTTCACCACCAAACACCAGAGATAAAAAGTAGTTTAATGTGTGTAATTTAACGTGCGGTTAGATGGGCAAGACTTTCACACTAAGGGTTATGTAATTTTTTTTGTTATTTAGCACCAAGATGAACTATTTGTAACAACGGATTAACGCAAAATGAACCTTTGTAAACATTTAGAAAAAAAAATCCTCATCTTGCCCATCGTAAACCATGGGCCAATAATCTCGTGACGTAAATATGAATATGCATAATTATAAATTACTCAAAATTTCATTGTGAATTGTATAAAACATTCGATGTCATAGCTTTTTTTCATAATAATCATCGATAATGTTATACTTTTTCAAGTTGGTAGTAACACAAAAGTTTTTCTACTTTACGTAATAAAAATATTAAAATGCGTAATTTTGCCCTTTAATTATATATTTGAAAAAATTAGCATATACAGAATAAATCTGTACCTCGTATACATTTTTTTGAGGTTCATTGAAAAACGAATAAACCGTCATTTGACTCAACTGAATCGCTCCAACCTCCTTGAGAAGTGATTTTGCGTCAATTTTGAAATTTGTGTAGACAATGTCATACGTTCTACATAATTTACAGTCAACTGTGTAGACTTTCGCTGGTATGATCTTGACATGGGGGGCCGGGTTGAAATTCCAAACTTTGAATGCGCCGGCGGTTTAAAATTCCTAGTTCTAATGTTCCAAAATTACAATGTTCGTCAAGATCATGCCAGCGAAAGTCTACCCAGTTGACTGTAAATGATGTAGAACGTATAACATTGTCTAGACAAATTTCAAAATTGACGTAAAATGACTTCTTATTAAATAAAAAATTTTGAAATAATTCGTCGATTTATTGAAAAGTTTGAAACTATTAAAACCTTCCATAGCCGAATGATTTCGACGGTGTTCTGATTTTTTGAGTTTTGATCTTTCGGGGTAGTATTCTTTCGGAGTAATGTAAATGATGTAGAACGTATAACATTGTCTAGACAAGTTTCAAAATTGACGTAAAATAACTTCTTATTAAATAAAAAAAATCTTGAAATAATTCGTCGATTTATTGCAAATTTTGAAACTATTAAAACCTTCCATTGCCGAATGATTTCGACTGTGTTCTGATTTTTTGAGTTTTGATCTTTCGGGGTAGTATTCTTTCGGAGTTTTGAGCGTTCTGATCATTCAAAGTTCGGAATTTCAACCCGGTCCTCTTGTATTCCAATCATGCAAAATTCGGTACCATTTGTTTCAAGTATGGGAAGGTAAGAACATTGAGTAACTTTGAATCCTAACATTTTTATTTCGGTCCTGCTCAGGTCCGCAAACTTATCTACGTCTTAGTTTTCGGCCTTCGTGTCAGATGCTCGTTTTTAAAGGTTGAAGTTTCACTTCAAAAAGGGTTGAGTGATTCACCGATAAGAGAGAGATGCTGATTTCCCCAGACATAGATATGTTCAATAAAAGTTCAACGTCGAAGTCCCAATAAGTTGCACTCCATCCTTTTCCAGAAATGAACATCGTAAATCCAAGCATTATAGCACAGTTCTTTAAATGAAAAATCGTGAATTTCACGGCTGTTAATATTTCTTGCTGGTGCATTCACTGCGCTCGTTGACAATGAAAATTCCAGCTCAATGCGCAAGTCTTTCGAGAAATCGGAAATGGTTGCGACTTAAATTTTTCTTCTCGTAAGACGTGTAGTGGATCTTGAGGATTTTTTACAGTTAAACTTTTATGAAACGTACTTACGCAAGAAAAAATGATACCTTAGCATTCCCCGGTGAGAGGCGTCCCCCTTCCCACCTTACGTTAAAGTCATTCCAATATTTGCGTCTGATTCCTATCTGAAACGATGTTTTTTTCCCACAAGGGCGCGGTATGAAAATCATGTGTGCTCATAGCCCTGTCGTTCTAAAAAATCTACAAAAAAATCGACAATATGTGCGATTGTGGCAATGTATTATTTTTATTGGGTTTGTTCCAGTCGTACAGGGTCCTTCCCTTTTAACGAGCCCCCAATCCGCCTCTACCGCCAATTCCACACCCCCCCCACCTGCGGCCGCAGCCGACTTCCCCCTCTGTATCGTATTCACCATGACATATCTGTCATGGGTATAGGGAAACTGCGGAAAACCTATACCAATACAGCCGGTCATCAAGTTCGCTCCCCAGTCGTGGAACTAGTCTTATTTCGCCGTGAAATGCCGAAGAAAAACATTTCACGACGAAATGTACGCGGCTGGGTTTCGAACTCGGGACCTCCCGGTCCGCAGGTTTAGTGGCGAGCACGCTAACCACTAGACCATCGCACCGGTTTGATTGTGGCAATGTAAAAATCATTTGCACAACACGGGGACCGAAATTTGTAGGTATCAAAATGGAAAGCCAAAAAATTGATATCGACATAGGGCCCGTATTAAACCGCCGCAGTAATACGCGCGTAAGAAGATTCATTGAAACGGTAACATTTATTTTCTTAAATCGCGCTCGTTCAATTATCGGTGACTGAAAAATCTGAGCGACGAGATCATCGCGCGGGCTCTTGAAATATTCGTGGACGTCCCTGTTCCTGAATTTGCACCGGGATCTGGAGACCGAGAGCAGAAGATGAAAGAGAGCCAGGGAGAACGAGAGAGAGAGAGAGAGAGAGAGAGAGAGAGAGAGAGAGAGAGAGAGAGAGAGAGAGAGAGAGAGAGAGAGAGTTGAAGGAGAGGGCGAAAAAGAGAGAGAAAACAGGATCGAGTAGTCCTACCGGGTGCCATATGTGTGCGTAGAGGAGAGAGATCCGGACAAGAGAACCTGCTGTAGTCCAGGCCCTGCTCAGACTATAGTGTATAGACAGAAAGAAAGAGAAAGAATGCATCCCATGCATCCGTGCATCCAACAGCAGACTCGCGAGTTCCCAGACTCTCTCCTCTCCGAAAGAGGACGGATATCTCAGACTGCTCCTCGCCTGCTTGCATGCGTGCAACTTACTTTTATTCGCGAGAACACGTTTTCGAAACGTTCAACATCTACTATACTTCGATTGATATATATACGCTTTTGCATATATATATACACACGCGTATATGTCCAGTGCGCATATCCACACACGCGCACACGTATATTGCTTTTATTCGTTATACAGCGTGGAATAAACCTTCACAGCTTCCATGACGTTGAAGTTCGCATCGTTGGAATGCAACGAAAATGTATTCTTATTAATTACTCAAATTTTCTATGGTCAATTCAGGCTGTGAAAATCGCGCAAACGTATCCATGAATTCCTATTAGAAATGTACAACTCCAATTTGCGATGAAAAAAGGCTTTCTATCCCGAGTAGAAATTGTTCTCGCCTGTCTGAGTTACGACCTAGCAACTGGCTCGCCCAATTGAGCTCATACGAACTGACCAATGGTTGGCTCGCTGTGAGCTAGAAATATTGTGAATGTTTTGTTATCCAGCCCTCGTCTAGTCACTGCCCAGCTGATCTTGGTCACAAATGACAAAGTGAGGTTATGTGACTACGTATAGTTCCATCGAGCGAATGGCTCACGGCTGACTAGCTAACGTGAGTTTTAGACGGCTTTGCAAAAGAAAAAAATTCTCAAGTGGGCATGACGCCATGACCTAGCCAACACTAGCTAACTATGGCTATGCGCCCCTTGGCTAGTCACTGCCCAGCTGATCTTGGTCACAAATGACAAAGTGAGGTTATGTGACTACGTATAGTTCCATCGAGCGAATGGCTCACGGCTGACTAGCTAACGTGAGTTTTAGACGGCTTTGCAAAAGAAAAAAATTCTCAAGTGGGCATGACGCCATGACCTAGCCAACACTAGCTAACTATGGCTCTGCGCCCCTTGGCTAGTCACTGCCCAGCTGAGCTTGGTCACGAATGATAAAGTGTGGTTATGTGAATACGTGTAGTTCTATCGAGCGATTGGCTCATGGCTGGCTAAGCAACTTGAGTTACAGATGGCGTTGCGAATGCAAGCATTCTCATGGCGAGATACCTACTTGCAAGTGGGTATCTCGCTATGACCTAGCCAGCTACGCGGCTGTGCACCCCTTGGCCAGTAACCGCCCAGCCGAGCTTCGTCACGAATGATAAAGTGTGGTTATGTGAATACGTTTAGTTCCATCGAGCGACTGACTTATGGTTGCTTAAGCAATTTGAGTTACAGATGACGTTGCAAATGAATAAAATCTTCAAGTCGGTATATCGCCCCTTGGCTAGTCACTGCCCAGCCGAGCTTGGTCACGAATGATAAAGTGTGGTTATGTAACTACGTGTAGTTCTATCGAGCGATTGGCTCATGGCTGTCTAAGCAACTTGAGTTACAGATGGCGTTGCGAATGCAAGCATTCTCATGGCGAGATACCTACTTGCAAGTGGGTATCTCGCCATGACCTAGCCAGCTATGCGGCTGTGCACCCCTTGGCTAGTCACTGCCCAGCCGAGCTTGGTCACAAATGATAAAGTATGGTTATGTGACTACGTGTAGTTCTATCGAGCGATTGGCTCGTGGCTGGCTAAGCAAGTTGAGTTACAGATGGCGTTGCGAATGCAAGCATTCTCATAACGAGATACCTACTTGCAAGTAGGTATCTGGCCATGACCCAGCCAGCTATGCGGCTGTGCACCCCTTGGCTAGTCACTGCCCATCCGATCCTCGTCGCAAATGACAAAGTGTGGTTATGTGAATACGTGATCGAGCGACTGGCTTATGGTTGCTTAAGCAATTCGAGTTACAGATGACGTTGCAAATGAATAAAATCCTCAAGTCGGTATATCGTGATGACCTAGCTAACACTTCCCAACTGCGGCCGCACCAGCCGGAATAAATGATCGGACTAATACAATTTAAGGTTATGTAATTCTATGCGATTATCGCTCTCAATGCGAATGCAATTCAGTCATTGATCCGATAATGTTATTTACATTCGTTAATCCACCCATTTTTCAATAATCTGACATTGTGTAGTGTAACATATGTAGACGATAAAAAATTCAGAAATTTAACAAGTAGAATTGGCTCAGTGGACAACGTCGCAACTCATCACCCAGAGGTCCCGGGATCGAAACCACGTTACGGCACAAGCGTTTGTCTGAGATAATTAAAAATTGAACCATTAATATATTTACAGCGCAAATATCATAACCCTAATTAATGAACAACGAAGAATATCGTAATAGGGTCCAATGATGTGTAGATAATGTGCAAAAAAAATCACGAAAATATAAATATATAGCCGCAAATATTTTTTATCTAATCGCCACCTAATTTTTTGTATTCAGTCACTAGAGGGCCAAAGCGTTACAAGGCTGGGTAGCCAATCGCTGAGACGCCTAGCTAATGGCGATTTGAAACATTACTTTACTAGCTAGTGGCTAGGCGGTGATGACTTACGTTTTCCACTCGGGAAGAAAGAAACAAAAATATCGTTGCATTCCAACAATGTCAACTTCAACGTCATTAAATTCCGACGTCGAATCGAGTATCATTATTGTTGTTCTAGACATTCCTACATACTAGATACCACAAAACTAAGTTTTTTTCCAAACTTATATTCTTTATTTTGGACTGGACTTTTACGACAGGCGTTTTTATGCAGAACCGCTTGAAAAAAAGATTTCTCGGGTTTTCAGGTCACCATGAAGAGACGCGGCGGCGACCCGGCATCAAGTAAGTAAAAAGAAAATTTCAACGGCATCGAAGTCCTGGCGTACATTTTAGACAGACGGGGTGCACAGGCGCGAACCAACGAAATAACTGACTATTTTATTCTAGCGCAATGTTCTTTTTTTACGTTCGATCGGATTTGGCCTTTTCTCGTATATGTATACATCTATGCACTTGAATTTGGACAATGACTCGTGAAAAGTATAGGATCCAAGGGGGAAGGTGATTCAGCTCAGTATACACCGTTATAAAAAAAATACTCGCTTGGACGGTCAAAATAAGAATAAAAACGTGTATACTTTCCTATTGCAAAATCCATTTTCAACGTTGGAGAATTTTTTTTTTGGTAATACCCCGCTTAGAAATTTCTTACGGACATTACGGACATCCTGACCCGGCCCCAATCGGGCCGGAATTATTAAGGCCCGCCATCAGGCAATACTAAAATGGCCCTACTAAGACCGTCCCTGATAAGATCCTACTAACGCTTTCCCCGATAGGTCCCTACCAAGCCTTGCCCTGACAAGCCCCATTAAGGCTTTCCATGATAGAGCCTCACTTAGGCTCCCCCTGATAAGGCCCCACTGAGGCTTTCCCTGATAAGGCCCTATGCAGGCTTTCCCAGGTAAGGCCCTTCTAAGGCTTTCCCTGATAAGGCCATAAATAGGCGTGCCCTGTAACTGCCTCAGTAGTCGATAGATGTACATAACCTCTTATTTTCCACGTTGCACACTTTGATTCGACAGCGTCGTAGCTTTGGAGTTTCGATGTATTCCTGAATTCCATTTAAAAAAGGTCTTATGGACTGTTGCGACAAATAACGTTATGCAACTTGGACGTCCCGCGTAGAAATTTCTTCAGGTTAGCCTGATCGGGAACAAGCCCCGATCGGGGTGTGACACGGGTAACACCTATTACGGGCATCCTGATCCGGCTCCGACCGGGCCGTAAGTATCTAGGCCCTAGATCAGGCAATACTAAAATGGCCCTACCCGTGCATAAATTTTGGCAGGAATACAGCTGGATTCTGACTTGTATCCCGGGCTCCCAGTTGCGATCTAGTCCGATATCGGATCAGATTCGAAGACTAAACGTAAGATCCGTAAACTGGATTCCATTAGGGATCCAGAACCGGATCCTTTAATGACTCTAAATAGATTCCCCATGGAATCATTGAGGAATTTGGGAAGGATCACGGGTGAATACAGGCTGAAATAAAATGTAAAAAATGGAATTATGACATGTTAAATTTACTATAAAAATAAATAACATTTATAAAGTTTTGGTGCATTAAACTATCAATAAAAAAAAAATTTGTCCAAAGATTCAAATGGCAGATCGCGCTCATCGCGAGATTTTGATGTGAATTAAAAAAAAATTCACATCAAAATCTGTGAATGCAAATGTATCGACAAGAAATTATAAATACAAAAAAATTCATAAAATTAGTTGTGAATTTTTTCGTATTTAAGACAAATTAAAATCAAATTCAAAATGATTAGATTAAAATTTGCGCCAAAAGTGAGTTCGTACGTATTTTGAGAGAAAACATTGCCTCGAGGCAAAGAATTTTTGCACATAACTTTTGGTGCGAACATTTCTTTGCCTCAACACAATGTTTTCTCTCAAAATACGTTTACACTTGTGGTGTAAATTTTACTTTAACTGTCGTGAATTCGATTTTTATTTTCTTCAACTTGAGGAAATTCACAACTTATTTTGTGATTTTTTTCATATTTATAATGTAATATTTGAAACTCACAACTTTTTTTGCAAAAATTTCTTTGCCTCGACGAAATGTTTTCTCTCGAAATACGTAAGAACTCACGGTTGGTGTAAATTTTAATCTAATCATTGTGAATTTGATTTTAATTTGTCTTAAATACATGTTTATACCCACCGACATGTCGGTGGGTATAAACAGCAGAGACTTATTCCCCAAAACCGGTATCCCGGTTAGAATCCAACTTGCATCAGTATCGGAATATGTACGATGACGATGGCATAATTTTGAAAATTTTGGCATCACGTGTATTTTCGGTATTACTATGTAATTCCTATCTATAGATAGGAATTTTATAGATAGGAATCTATAGACAGAAATTCCTATCTATAGATAGGAATTCCATAGTAATACAGAAAATACACGTGACGCCAAAATTTTCAAAATGATGCCATCGTCGTCGTACATATGCCGATACTGATGCAAGTTGGATTCTAACCGGGATACCGGTTTTGGGGAATCCATGACAAATCCTGATCGGGATTTGATCGGACATAGGGTATCCCGGTCAAAATTTCTGCACGGGTACTACGGCCGTCCCTGATAAGATCCTACTAAGGCTTTCCCCGATAGGTCCCTACCAAGGCTTGCCCTGATAGGCCCTACTAAGGCTTTCCATGATAGGGCCATACTAGGCTTTCCCTGATTAGGCCATAAATGGGCTTGCCATATAACCATAGGCTATAAATAGTAGCTTCGGAGTTTCGATGTATTCCTGAATTATATTTTAAAAAAAGGTTTTATTTACTGTCACGACAAAAAACGTTATGCAACTCGGATGCGTGTTAGAAGATCTTGGCAGGTTTGTAAGGCCGAGAGAGAGAGGAATTACACACACACACACACACACACACACACACACACACACGCGCGCGCGCGCACACAACGAGCGCGCAAACACACACACACGCACGCACGCACGCACGCACGCACAGACACATATCAAGGTTAAGTTTGTAAAATGAATAGCATGTTATTCGATAGAACTCCTTAATTATCACAATGCTATCAACTAATTGATATACTTAATGTGATACAACAAATAATTATAGGAATTAATTTGGTCTCTTATGCCATATCTGCGACCAAGATGTTACAAGCATTGGGTAGCATGGGGCAGCGTGCGTAGCTATAGGTAGGAAGGTACTAGGTTCAATACCCATATAGGCGAAATATTTTCTTTGAACGAAATCATTTCAGCAGGCCGGGGTATGACGAATTATGATACAAAATCATTGTAGTAGAACCCTAAATTAAGTGGTTCATTTCATTTTGGATTTTTGAAATATTTTATGCATATAGGATACTTGGATTAACAGTGTTTATTGTAAGCAATAAAAGATTTATTGGAATCGAATCTTTATTTATTGAACTTGAATATATTTAATATTCAGAAAGGATAGCTAAATCAAAGAAGATCGTAGTAGGCCGTCCGACAAGGAAAAAACCGATTTGATTTAAAACCCTCCTTATTTAATTAGAAATTTTTTTTTGGCAGTGTAGAAAACCGATAAGGACCTGATCAAGTAACTAGTTCAGGCCCACCTGTGACGCAACGTTACATTTTCTAGTAGGGCGCTTTCAGGCTGCCTTATAAGTGCCTTACCAGGGCAGTCAGGCAACCTGAATGCACCCTGAATCGAGCCCTACCAAAATGTCTACGCGAGACATTGGGTGAACATCAATTTATCAGGTAAACATCAAATTTTCTTCAAAATAGTCTCACAACATACGGGCACCTTCGTTGCTTCTCAATTCATAGCTATTGCTCATCCCTATGCCAGGAAGATCGATGAACGCGAATAGCCCTCGTGCAAAAACCTCTTTCAACAGGATTTTTAAAATTATTTTATGGTTGGAAAGAACTGTAATGTAAAACTAGGAAATTCCAAGGCGCTTGATCGTTTTTCTAACTCGAGGTATTTGATACGAAAGTCATCAACACAGATCGTTCATAGCCCCATCTTAAAGGTAATCCTATCGCTTCACACTAGTCATACGACTGATCATACTTGGACTTGTACAATTTATATTTTTAACATATGCAAAAAAAAATAATTTGCAACAACTAAAATGTTCCATGTGTAAACTGTTTAATGAATGTTCACATTTAATGAGAAAAATATTATTCCAACGATTCGCGCAGTATTTCTAGGTTTGATATTTGGCAACATTGGTTCTATCTCCGTCTCTTTTTACTCAACCAGACGAGTTTAACCTCCATGCTTTTCAACGTCGATCTGTCAGAACAATGTCAGGTGCGGGAAATATAAAGCATTGCATTCGGGCCACGACTGGTAAAAAGCGCGGAAAATTTGTGTCGGCGAAATGTTTCGGTTAAAAATGAAATATGTGTGGAAATTCGAATGAGTGAGATGAGGTTAGGACTACAGTCAGCTGTTCCCTTGCTATCACGTCTCTTTATCGTAGCAAGTGGTAACAAACCCAATACCGGAAGTTCAAATTAAACTTGATATTACATAAAAAATAGGTCAATAAGCGTTATTTTTTCTGATAGCATTGGTTTACTACGAGTCTTCAGTATGTAAATCTGATTATTTTAAAGAATCTGACGGATTCCCACTATTATATACACTTTTGTAGCAACCGGAAATTGGGTTTTTGTATGTGGTCTCGGAATTCCTTCACAAAAATACGCAATTTTTTTTCTGTATTTAGGTCGATAACCGTCCCTGAAATTTTACAGAGATGATTAATAATATATATAGTCAAACTAAAAAAAATGACAATCCTATAGACCAAAGCCTGGCGCTAGGACTACCTTAAAGAGTTCCGAGACTATAATCGAAATGCTCGTAGACGATTAATGTTTATATCGTCCAGAGATTAATTTAGGATGCATTAACTGTACAAAAATTAATCCTTTTCACAACGTAGTTTCGGAGATTTATAATATGCAAGTTAAAACTTTATCCATAATTCTTCATAATTCGTGGCATAATTGTTCGTGTTCCCTTCTTGTGATTTATCCGCCATGTTGCTTTTTTACC